>OY282512.1:76791571-77391571 GCA_958296145.1 Hydrotaea cyrtoneurina | reverse complement strand
CGGGAATATGTTTTATATATCGAAATATAATTATTTTTAATTTCCGCAATATTTGAGGCCTTTTTGTCTAAAGAATCCGATAATTCTTCATAACAATTGCGGAAAGTTTCCCACAAACGTTCCATTTCTTTCTTATGGGTGTTGAGAGAATGAACTGTGTGCTCTTCGTCTTTCATAGAAGTTATTAAGAACTCGAAATCTACAATACGGTCGCCGCTTCTAATAAGGGTAGTTAGAGCAGACATCTTTGTTTGTTTAACGGGCGTTGAAATATTAAAAAAACGATCAATATAATTCAATCTCTGGAAAAAATACTGTTCCCTTTCGATTTGGACGGATTTGAGAGCAAACGCGATGTAAAAGTTGTAGAAACTTATCAAAATCGCTAATAAATCGAAAACGATACCTAAAAATTCCACAAATTGAATTTTTAAGTATGTATTTGTAGGGTCGAAATCAATAATAAATTTAAAATTCGAAATCAAAATAAAAAAGCAACCAAAAACGAAATAAATATTATATATTTTATTTATGTAAATAAAAATCGACAAATGTGAAAGAAAATATTTTCACAATTGTGCCCAACCAACACCACTGTGCTATATAAAACACGTTACAGTGTGCAAGAAAAATCACTTTTTTATACCGGGTCGAAACTATCGAATATAGTTCGAAAACAATTTATTGCGCTATGAAATTGTGTGAAAACAAAAATAAATATCAGTATTAATATTCCGAGTGCTTATTAATTGCGTTATTACCAATTTCCGATTAAATTGTTAACAAATTACATCGACCAGTTTTTTGTCACTACGGGCCCACTGTGCACAAAACAAATGTTAGAAATAACGAGAATAACAAAACGAACCGAGTGTACCTGTTGTTGTTGTTATTTATGATTTTGTGTTTATGGTGGTGGATAACGCTGCACACACAAACTACGTACGCACTAAGTGGGGATCAAACCGAGGAATAGAGACTTCGAGTTTTGTTGTTGTAAAATGTACGTTTGTACGTAAAACGAAACGCGAAACAACAAAGCAACAATTTTAACAAACTAAAACGCGCACTGCACTGATATTTATTATTTTGTTTATTTTGCACACACACACTATATTCAAAAAACCTACCTTGTTTTTTGTTGGGTATTTTTCTGTAAAAAAGTGTTCGGGTAAAATTTATTTTATTTTATGAATTGAACAACGGCTCGAAAATCCGGTTCGAAGGACCAATAAATATGCGGGGGGTGAATAAAATAATTTTACCCAAACAAATGAGATAAAAAACAACAAATTAGTTTTTCTTATATTTTAAATATCGGGGTTTTATTAAAAACGTACCTTCGGGTAATACTTCGGGTTTGTAAGTAATTTCTATTTTGTTGTGCCTGAAGTTGGCTGTTTTCGTGTCCTTTTTGGATCTTTTCTTCTTCGTTATAATTCACTAGGGTGCCCAGCGTAGACAACGATAGAGTTGTACATTATGATTCGTTGTAATTCCACTGATTGAGGTGGTTGTAATGCTTTGGCAGTTAATTGATTACATTGCATATTTCAATAATGACAGAATATTATTGAAATATTTGAAACAATTTATCGATTGAGAATAGGTCTGTTGATCTGATTTTTTGCTGGCTATTGCATTGAAGTGTATTCGCATAACTGTTTCTGAATGGGCTGGTGTTATGTTCATCGGTGATTATCAGCTTCATGGCTTGTATTCTTTAGATTCTTTTTTGTGCAATTGAAGCATTTTTGTATGCTGGGGGACCTTCTTGTGGTGTCTTATTTATTTGGCAGTTGGCGAGATCGTGATTGCCATCGCAACCAATGCAGATGTTTTTTACGGGAGCAGTTTCGAGTTCCGTGTCCATATATCCCACATTTTGTGCACTCGGTTAGACCTCCCTTTACTTTAGATGACGTCATTGTAGATGACGATACTGCACAAACCATAGATTTTGAGTTTTGCGTTCGATTAAACTCTAGTATGTATGTATGTGTAGCGCGTCATCCACAGAAGAGCGAGATATAGTGATATCTTTTATATATATACGTTAATATTGTATGCATTTTTAAGCTCGTCTTTGATTTCGTTGAGATCTGTTTTCGGTAGACTGTAAAGAACTAATTTAAGTAGCTTAGTGTCTCTACATTCATGGGTATACAAGGTGTTCCCTGCTTCCTTTAGCCTATTCTTCGCAATTTCCAAAAGGGTCATTGAAAGTGAAAATATTTTAGTGATGATACCCATTCTTTTAAACTCGAATGACGAGCCGATAAGCTTATATACTGCACGAAAATTGTGTGCAGCGTCTACTACGATAGGAGGAACAAAAACCTTGTATTCCTTTACGTCTTCATTGTCTCCTTCACTAAATGTGTCATCATCATCAATAGATTGTAATAGGTTAAACCGGGTTTCGGCAGTTTTCTATTTTTCTTTTGGGGCTATGCCCACAACATCTTTCTTTTCAAAGAGTTCATTATCGAATTGTTTGTTTTGTTGATTGTGTTACGCAACGTAACTAAAGAGAGCTTGCACTAAGTTGTGATACTTCTTGTGAACGTTGTGTAACATATGGCACAGTAGAACGACACGTCTGCTTACAATGAGTAAACAAATGAGAGGAAAACTAGGTTTTAGACATTGATAATACCACTATTTCTCCAGAAATTATTGCCAAATTTTCGCAAAGAGCCGAAACACATTGCTAATTCGCATATCCTGCAAAGACAGGGCTACCAACATTTGTAAAAAATATTGTATTATATATATTTTAGTGTACTTTAAAATACCTAGGTGGAAAAGTATACAAAGTATTTATGAGCTTATAATTGTAATGGTAGTTTTACGTACCATCGCTCGACAAAGGGTTAAAAGCGGGTACTTTTACATTTCTGTTAGTTTCATTGATATTAGTGATTTTTTGAAAACGTTTTTATCGTCGACTTTAAATCCAAACTCACGTTCTGTGGAGCAGGTCTCTTTAAATTAGACGGAGTTACCTTTAACAACTGGATCCGAAATTTTGCATTGCACTTTGTTAAAGTAGTGGACCGTCTTATCCCAATGGAAATGCATTTCTTGTTAAATTTGTGGTTTATAAATACAAAAATTAAAAAAAAATTCTAATGGGCATTTTTTAAAGTAAACTATTAAAGGATGAAACTTAGACGAACGGGACGATAATGACTACTGTGCAATAAAAGACAAATACAACTATTAATTTCAACAGCGACCTGAAGTTAAACAGATCTGGGTTAAACAGATCTCGCAATCTTTATTTGTGCATGATAAGTTTGGTAATAAAAAATGTTTAGTTTCGGATAATATAGATCGATATTATTTATCTATTTCTTTTTTTTAGTTAATAATTACAATACAAATTAAATTTATATTCTAATTTTGTGTCCAAGGGTAAACCGGGTGACACAGACCATTTGGCTAGATAGAACAAAGCCTCTGGTTTGAATCAAACCCAAAACCTCTTGCTGATAGACGCTTTATCACAAATGAGACTAATCCAATGTACATGATATTATCCAAACAAATACAATTGATAAGCATAATTAAGGGATAGGTTAAGAATAGGGTTTCCATAAATTAAATCAGTCGGCTTTTCTGCATTTCGACTTCTTTGGATTTACAAGTAGATTTAAGTCGTCTTTTTATTTTAAAATAAAAACAAAATAATCAGTATGTACGTATGTGAATTGACGTGGTGTGGTCGGTAGTGTGTGCGACTATCACACAAGTAAATCCAGATTCAAAACCCGTAAGATCATCAAACATTTTGCTCGCGACTTTACGTATAAGGCATTAGCCGTTCGGAGCCGGCTTTAAATTGTAGTTCCCGGTCAGTATATCGTGTACAGCTGCCTGATAAGATAGAAGGTTTGAATCGGACTTATACTTGAAATTATCGGAAACTGGGATTGATTTACGGAAAATTTTCATTAAATTGATATTACAATATTCGTATCCTATAAATTTATAATAGGATGAGTTCCAAAAGGATTTAAAGAAAGTGCATTTTTATCCGGTCTCAGTTTTTTCGATTTTTTTTAATCTTAACTCACTTCAAATTGGACTTACTTTTCCTAATAAATTTTTAACTACACTTGTTCAGAATTGAAAATAAGTCTTTTTCTTTTTCTCTTTGTATGTACAGGTGATAGGGTTATGACACTTTAAGTGTATCACTATCAGTAGCTTGAGCTGTTCTCGCGTATACATTCAATTGGAAATCGACGATCGAACCCTTCAAGTGGTTCACTATCAATAGCATAAGCCACACGCACATTCAGTCGATTGATAATCGATACTCCAATACTGCATGGGGATGCAATGCGCTGTAACAAATGTTTGCGTCTGTCCAATATTTATGTATTTTTGGAATCGTTATTAGTTTGTAGTGTATTTGTATAAATGTATATAGTTTATTGATTCTTGGTATGGCGCAATCGATGTACATATGTTGAATATATGCTGACAGTGGCATATACTGGACGGATTTTCAATTTATATTTTATTTAGGTTAGGTTAGGTTGAGAAGAGGAGGCGGTTTTTCTCCGCCTCATATCCTTATGTCTTTAATTGTTTTCCAGTCTGCGCCCCTAAGATGGGTCAAGTCTGTTAAAGTGTCATTTCCCAAGAAACGGGATCTATTGTTTGCGAACGCTGGGCAGTGACAGGGGAAAGTTTCGTCATCCTCCCCGCAAGCCCTACATACGCTATTGTCTACAACTCCTATTATGTGTAGATGCGATTGTAAGCCTATGTGCCCTGTTAGAATGCCCATGATCTTACTAGTTTCTGTTTGGCTCAGTTTCAGCAATGTTTTGGTTTTATCCTCGTTTGGTTCACCCCACAAGATTCTTGTCGTTTTCCCAATAGTTTCACCATTCCATAGTGTGATATGGGCCGCCCATCTTTTTAGCTCAGAACGCGTAGCTCCGAATGGTTTCGCGTTCTCTAAATTTATTGTTTGCAACTCCCTGGCTCGTTGAGCCAAGGTATTGGCTTTCTCGTTTCCTCTTACCCCGTGATGACCAGGCACCCATATGAGGCGTATTGTGCCATGTCTGGAATAAGAGTTAATAGCCATTTTACAGTCTAAAACTGTCCTTGATTTAACCGTTTTAGTCGTTATTGCCTTGATAGCCAATTGGCTATCTGTAAAGATATTTACGTTTGTTGGTCTTGTGTTAGCGCTAAACCAGATCACACACTCTGTAAGTGCTCGGATTTCCGCCTGTAGGACCGTGTTATGGTCTGGTAGGCGGAATAAAAGTTCGGTTTCCGGTTCTTCGATGTAAAGTCCCAGCCCCGTCCTTTCCCCTAGTTTCGAACCAACTGTATAACCGCAGTTTCCAGTTGGTGTCTGCTCTAGGGTTCCATCAATCCAAGATTGTCTGTCTGGTATTAGGGTCTCACACTCAACAACTATTGACGTTTCGGGTATTCTATCGGATACTGATGTTATGTCAGTTAAATTCCCTTCCACTACCTCAACTATTTTTTGATGATATGACCTGTGATCAGTTTCGATCCATTCGCCCATTGCTTTGAGTCTCATTGCTGTGAGGGCGGCTTCATATTTAATCTGTATTTCTATTGGTGGGACATTTAAGATAGTCTCTAAAGCCCTATTAGATATGGTCCTCATTGCTCCGCTTATGCCGAGGCAGCACATACGTTGGACCTTTTGTAATATTTGTATGTTGCACTTCTTTTCCATCGATGTCCACCATACTACTGATGCATAAGTTAGAACAGGTCTAATTACGCTTTTGTAGAGCCAGTGTGTCATCGTTGGATTGAGGCCCCATTTTGAGCCTATGGCTCTTCTACATAAAGACCAGCATCTGTGAGCTTTGTTTGCTCGTTCTTCAATGTGGTACTTCCAATTTAGTTTTCTGTCCAAGATTACTCCTAAGTATTTAACCTTGTCTGATATTGAAATTGTTTTGTTAAGGAAAGATGGGTCTATATATGGACCAATCTTTGTTTTCCTTGTAAACAGACATATTTCAGTTTTGTCTGGGTTTACATTTAGACCTCTCGGTCGAGCCCAGTCATATGCAAGATTTAGGGCAGTTTCGGCCCTTCTGCAAAGTTGGTTTGGATTCTGGCCCCTCAGAAGTATTATAACGTCGTCTGCATAGCAGACTGGTTTAAGTCCTTCGTCAGTTAGGATCCTCAGGAGACTGTTAATAGTGGTAACCCATAGGAGTGGTGATAAAATACCTCCTTGTGGTGTTCCCTGTGATACTTTGTCTCTTATTTGTATTTCGTGAGACCCACAGTTGATCCATCTATTCCTTAGCATGTGGCTTATCCAGTCTCGGAGAGCCCGGTACACCTCGAACTGGTCTAAGGATTGAATTAGTGTGTTGGTCTGTACATTATTGAAAGCTCCTTCAATGTCAATGCATACCGCAAGTGTGTACATTTTCCCATTGAAGGATTCTTCTATGTTTTGCACTACCTCGTGTAGGGCGGTGTTCACTGACCGTCCTTTAACGTATGCATGTTGTTTAAATTTTAGCATTTCGCTTGGAATCTTACTTTTGATCATGGTATCCACTATGCGCTCCATGGTTTTGAGTAAGAAAGGTGTTAGGCTTATTGGTCGATAAGCCTTAGGTGTTGCATAACTTGCCTTGCCAGGTTTGGGTATGAAAACAACTCTTGCCTCCTGCCAGGCTTTCGGCGTGTATGAGAATTTTAGGCATGCTGTGAAAATAACGGGTAGATGAGTTGACATGTAGTGCGCCTCCATCTGTAGTAGTGCCGGAAAGATTCCATCAGGTCCTGATGCCTTAAATGGTGAGAAGCTTTTTATGGCCTCTTTGACCATCTGGTCTGTAATGATAAAACTTTGTTGAACTTCATTATCCCTATGATTCGGTATCTCTGTGTGTCCCGACATCCCTTGGGGAAAATGGGTGTTCATCAAAAGTCTTACCATTTCTTCAGTCGATTCTATTCGTCTACCCACATCATATACCATTGTTTCGGTTTGGGTGTGGGTTTTTGAAAGGAACTTTTTTATTTTTGAAACATCGTTAACGCTATCCACCTGTTCGCAGAATAGCCTCCTGGAGTTTCGTTTTGCTGTTCTTGTAATTTTCTTGTATTCTCTGAGTCTTCTATGGTAGTCGTCCCAGTATACCGGAGGTTTTTTACGGCGTGCCCTATTGAAAAGTCTTCGGACATCTTTCCCAATGTTGCGAATCTCCCCGGTCATCCAGGGTTTTTCTTGGGCTGATTTCCTTTCTCGAAGTGGACAGCTATCTTCGAATGACTTCACTAGAATCTCCGTAATGTTATCGACCTTGTTGTCGATGTCTTCAAGACTTAGGCACTCATACTCTTCATGCCCTAGTCTTTCTGTAATTAACTTCGCGAATTTAGCCCATTTCGTTTTGGCCTTATTTCGAAAGTTTATTGGGTTTGGCGGTGGCCTTGCTATCTTAAATCTTATGTAACGATAGTCAGAAAAGGAATGTTCTCTAGAGACCCTCCACTCCTGTATTTCGTCTATAAGATTTTCTGAACATATTGTTACATCTAATACTTCTTCCCTAATTTTATTAACAAAGGTAGCAGTGTTTCCTATGTTAAGAGGTATTAGGTCGTTAATATTCAAAAATTCTACTAGGGCTTGTCCCCGTTTATTAATGTTAGTACTACCCCACGCAACGTGGTGAGAGTTAGCGTCGCAACCTACTAGTACTTCGTTACCTGTTTGTTTGGCTCTCCTCACAAGGCGTTGTAGTTCCGACGTAGGTGGTAATGTCGAATGGCAGATATACTGACGCAAGGTATACGTTTCCATTCCCGTTTCAGTACTGTTGCATCCGATGTTGACAACTCTGGAGAGAAAAGATAACATAAGTTTTTGTGGCATATGATACAGGTCCCTGGTCTAGTTCCCGTATTTGCATAGAATAGTTGGTAGTTGACATGGTTCAATCCAGTAACCTTGTTTCGCTGGACGCTTCTCTACATCGCAGTCTCTTTCTTCTGTGGGCTCTTTTTCAGGGTCTTCAGCGCCGACCCTGGCCTTACCGATTTTGAAAAAGACAGCTTTCGACACGTAGAAAGGAATGCCCTTCGTTTTGGCCAGGCTGGACATGGAGAGTTGATCCAAGCCCACCACAAGGAGAGTACCATTGCTGTCGCTCTCCCTGTGGAAGACTTCCCACCTCGTTACGTCCAGTCCTTTGTTCTGCTGGCCAAAGAGTTTGAGCATGCGTTCTGTCGTGAAGTCGCTGCCCCATCCTTTTACGTACACCGTCGCTTTTGTGAGCTTAGGAATGTCCCTCATCCTCACCAGTTTCAGCTTGGCGCCTTCCCAGGGAGAGGGGATCATATCCACGAGTTCTGTGAGGGTCTCTACGCAAGCTGTTGATGCCATCCTCAACAACAAGATGTTCCCTTTGAACTCGCAGCTCATTATTTGAATTGGGGGCCCGTCCTCGATGTTGAGGGCATGCTCCACAATTTGATTGTTAACCAGGTCCTCAACTTTGTTGTGCTGTTCTCTGGGGATTTTGCCGGATGCCGAACGAATATCGATCACTGCGTAGCAGAGTTCGTCTCTGTTGTGCTTCCGCGCTACTTTAGCATATGACGGTGGCTTCTTACATTTTTCAGCAGTCAACTTCCTCTTCCGTGTCGATCGGGATACCCTTTCGGGTGCCCCAGTCTTCTCGGAGGGCTCCGTTGCTTCGCTCGCTCTCTTTGTAGTTGGATTGACTTTGTCGCCCTTTCCACAAGGATACAGACTAGTGTCTCTTTTGTGGGGGGTTTGACTTGGTCTCACCAATTTACTTGAGAGCGGGGAGCTCTTTTTCTTTTTCGGCGGTTTCGCAGTGTTCTGCTCTTCGGGAGATCTGACCCTCTTTCCAGCTTCCGAGGAGGTGGAAGGAGTTTCAGATGACTCCTTTTGAGCATCCTGCACTTTAGCCTTTTTGCTATCCCGGTTCATCTTCTTCAACTTACGTCGTTGTGACCCTGATAGCTTAATCTTTTTTGTAGAGTGCCATACAATTGTTGACTTCGTCTACCATCTTGCTGACCTCGTCATCTTTGGAGTTAGCTAAGACAGTAATATTATTATTTGATTCGGAGTCAGAAACGGATTCTCTACCTGTACTTGAAGGCTGGGTCCAGTTAGTACTCCCCGTTTGGTCCTCCTTTTCTTCCTCCTTTTTTTTGCCAGTGGCTAAAAGTGCGCTTGTTGCATTTACTGCGACTACAGGCGCCAAGTCACCAACACCTGTAGGAGGATTGTGTGGCTCACTATCGCTGGATATCGACGGCACATGACTAGTGAGCAGATCAACACTTACCGCCGGCACTGGGGTTATTAATCCCTGCACCGTAACTTTTATTTCTTCTTGCGTTCCCTTCATTGGTGTTTTTTTGTTTAGGGGAACACCCCCATAGTCCGTTTTGGTCCGCGGGGAATACGAGATTCCCTAAGGCGGTGGACACACTGCTTCACCTCCCCTATGGTAGCCTTAGTTAGGGCAGAAAAAACCATCCTCCCTAAGTCAGCCCTAGATGAGATGGAACAGTGTGTCCATCCCCCTTCCCCTATCCGCCACCTGCGGACGCGCCCGTTAGGAGACTGACAAACTCCAGCGGGATATTTTATTTAAGTGAGTGTTTCTTTTTGGAGAATAAAATCAGTGTCTTACAAGCACTCAACGCATAAAGAGTTTTATTTCTGATATTAGGTCTTTACATTTGGGCCTTCGATCTGATCCTCTTTACTACACTTAAATACATCGGTACCCATTTTCAATGATTTCTTCTCCAATCATTGGTTTATTATGTGCTATAGTCTTCCGTAATTAAAAAAGAACTACTAGTCCGATAAGTGATAAGCAATAAAGCAAACCAATCAAGGATTTTATTCTTATTATAAGAATTTTCGTACATGATTTACACTTCTTTTAAGAATAACTAACTACGAATCGTGCTTACAAGGTGACTCACAAGGTTGTGGCTTCCCCAGGGTGATTTCGGCTGTCGCTTCGTAATACACAGTACTCAACCCCGTTGCTAGTATAGCAGAATACCACGTCACCGCTGTACCCCGTCGCTAGTATAGCAGAGCACGCCCGTAACACATCACCACCGTACCTCGTCGCTAGCATACAAGAGAACCCCCGTTCCACGTCCCCCCACGTCTCCAATTGGACCAGATCGTATTGTGGCTACTATCACTGTATGTGCAATTTGCCCGTCGGTCCATGGTACTAGACCCTTACCAGACAGCAATCCGCCAGCCGACTGTTTTATACGAAGAGAGTAAAAAGTGTCTACGAGACCCCATATCTGTATCTCATATAATTAAATAATTCAAATTGTAACTGAAGTATACAAATAAAATAAGCAATTCATTATCCACCCAAAGAAGTTATAAATATTGTGTTCTTATTACGGAAGGTTTAGTGGGTCCTTACGTAGACCCTGGCATGACTGTGACTACCCCAGCCTTCGACAAAACCATGTTACAAATGGCGCCCGAGCAGGGACCAGATTCAGAAACGCACCGCGGAAAAACTCGTACAACCGCCACCGAAGGAGAATCTGGTCTGAGATACGATATGGATACACTCTTAAGCACAGATCACTTGGCTGGATATATTTACTAAAGAAGGAGAAACTGGTCCACCAATGTGAGCAGATAGGAATACCCACCGACGAGTATACAGTCGAGCACCAACGGAGGAAATTAGCGGTATTAATCAAAAAGTAGCGATTGAGAAAATCTTCCTCCGCGATATAGAGGAAGAGATTGACTCAGAGGAGAAAACCATCATCCATTAGGATATGTACTCTTTAAAGTTCCCGGAAAGACCCAACCAACACACGATGTCCGAGGCAGACATAATGAATACTGTATAGCGATGGAATCTAAAATTCACAGGGGTGGGAACTGTATTTGTGAATTGTCGTCAAAATGTATGGGACATCTTTAATTTGAGTTATAAGCGTAGTCTTTCGTTGTTCTAGGAGAATTTCTTTGCGGTGAGATTGTTGCTATGAAACACAGGCACTTCAGATGGTTCGGTATTTAAGAACGATGGTCCATGGAGCCAAATTGAGTCAATAAATTCTGAAACAGTACAGCCGTGATACCAAACCAGCAGGATTCTGATCTTTGGTTACATATCGCCATGATACATCAGAAGAATGGTCCTGAATTTCAGCTACTCTATTTCCAACAAATGTAGACAAAGTTGATGAATGACTGTTGAGACAGTGTAGCGTAACTTGAGAGTCATACCGGAAGTGAATTGCTGAGGTCTGAGCGAGTCAAAGTTCTAGTTTTGAGTGGGGCAACACGAGATTTTGAAGCCACCAAATTTGTTGAGACGTTGTTAAAAGAATCCTGGCATCGGAAATAGAGGCAGCAGCCATATGCCTTTATCGAGGCATCTCCAAAACCATGGACTTCAATTTTTATTGTGTTGATCATACGAATGAATCGATTTATTTTCAGCTGCGCAAATTATGAAAATCTGCAACGATGTAGTTCCATGTTGTGTCAACTTCTTGAGGCACGGGTTCATCCCAATCACATTTTATGACCCAAAGTTTGTGTAGAAGTATTTTAGCCTTTATAATAAGAGGGCTAATTAAACCCATTGGATCAAACAGTGTTGATGTTAGAGACAAGTTTGAGCGTTTTGTATTCAAAGCGGAACACGTCGTCTGTAGGGTGCCATGAAATGGCACTTCTTTTATGACAGCATCAGTATAGCGACAGCATTGTATTGCTCACAACTTGGCTATACTGATGCCATTTGAGAGAGTGAATTTTGAATGAGAGTGAATGTCGGTTACTTCTCCTTTAATGAGCTGCAATGTGTGCAGATCATCTGCGCCAGTAATCATATCGTCCACATACAAAATCGTTGGTTGATTGTCTTGCCGATTTTATGTGCATGATAATATCATTCAGCTGCGTAATGAAGACTTCGTACTACGAGGAATGGGGCAGATGCTGTCCCGTATGTGACGGTAATGAACTCATAAGTTCTTATTGGTTTCGATGAGTCATCGCGCCATAATATAAGTTGAAGCTTTCATTCTTGAGGATGGACCAAAATCTGCCGATACATTTTCGTTCACTGGAATCATTTTCGATGATTGTGTATGTTGATTTGGAACTTGAGACAGATTGAGTTGAGTACTTCCCGGAGACAATCCATCCTAGAAGAGGTTTCTGCAAAGTGGGCAAATTCTCTCAAAGACGAATCTGTCCAACAGACAGTAATGCAAAAAATGATTCAGCTCCAAGAAGCAAGTCTATACCACGCAAGTCTATTCTATGAAACTCTGGATCTGCTAAGTCTATGTTAGGCGGTAGATTAAAATCTTTTATCGAAATATTTTCATCGGGGTGATAACCAGTGATGTTACCAGAGACAAGGAAATCCAGAGAGATTTCGAAGTTATTTATACGAGACCTAACAGTACTTTGTGTCTTAAAAGGAATCTGTAGGCTCGTCGAGCCAGTACCAACAACATCCACAGAATTTTTTGACTTTCGAAGAGGGAGAGAATTGCAAAGGGCCTCGCAAATGAAATTCACCTGAGAACATGAATCCAAAAGGGCTCTTCTAAGTTGATATTGTCCTTCAGAATCTCGAACCAGAATTAAAGCAGTAGCCAAAATGATATTACTGACATTAGGGTTTGAATTTGGTTGGAAGGTATCATGCGTTGAGACAGATGATGTAGGTTGAGGTTCTGTAGGTTGAGCCTCAGTATGCTTATGTAGAAGCGAATGATGCTTTTCTTTACAAAACCGACAAGAATATCTTGAGGTACACTACGCGCAGATATGTCCTTTTGATAAACAGTTGAGACAAAGTTTGTGATTTAGCCTGTTCAATGCGCTGATCCAGAGGCAAAACGATAAAACGTTGAAAAGTTGTCATTGTGTGGCCAGATTTCGATCAATAATTACAAACGAAATCTTGAGCCAGGTTTTTTGTTAGCAATGTGTGCTGTTTTATTTTGAATTATTATGCGAATAATTTGAAGACGAATGAGAAGTATCATGCTTCGTAGTTCTCCTGCATTGAGCGTCCAGTTGTTGACAGCGTCGGTCCAACATGGAGCAGCAGTTGGTCCAGGATGGCAATGTAGTATAATCAATGAATTAATCCTATTTTTGTTTGGTCATGGCCAGATGAATTATGAATGCGTCACAAATCTGTTCATGAGAGCCTAAAGATGTGAGAGAACTATAGAGAGCCGAACTTGTATCAACAATATTACGTAATTGATTTGGGACAGGTTTTGTAGATTTAGGGATTTCGAACATGGAAGTGACATTTTCCAAAAAGATTAAAGTATCATTATCGTATCTTTCTCTGAGTATGTCTAATGCCTTAGGGTAATTTTCATCTGTGACTTGGAAAGCCTTTATGGTCGCAAGAGCCTCTCCACTGAGGCAGGAAAATAAATGATTAAACTTCTCAGAGGTAGCGATATTTTGGTCTCTGTGAACCAAATTGTTGATTGAATTTATGAAATTTTTGTATTCTAAATACTTTCCATAGAATTTTGGAAGTTTTAGATTTGAGAGCCGATGAGATGGCATTGGAGGCAACATGAATAACTGTTCATGCATACTAGGGCGTCGGCCTCCTCCCATTAGGGTCAATATACGAGATTTCGCACAAATAAATAATTAATCAATTTCACTCCTACCTTGATCTGCAGGGTACAGACGTTCAATTTGGGACTGATAATATGCAGCTTGCTTATAATAAGACTGCACAATACCCAGCCTGCACTCCAATTCAGTTTCAGACAAATCCACATTGTTTGATTCAACAATATTCTTAATCCGCGTCAGGCTACCCTTTGTTTTAGCTCTTGTTGTTGTGTTGCTTGTTGCTGTGCAGCTTGTTGTTGTAAGGCATCATTATCATTTTCCATCATGCTGAATAAATCTTTGGTACTCAGTCAAAAGCACAAATTTTATAATTTTAGAAATATTTTTATTTTTCTTACTTGAAATAGCTTCTTTTTATTTGAATTGTTTCTCTTTTTTGTGTTCACGATTAATGAAATAATTTGGTTTTGAATTTAATTTCGTTTATAAATTATTTTCAAATTAACAACTTGCAAGGAGCCACAGATATTATATTTTGTTTAAAAAATTTATTTTGATTTACTGAATTGTTTTAATTTTCAAGAACATTTTTGCAAAATTATGTTTTTTTTATTTATTCAAATATTTTAATTTGGAGACAGTTAAGAAATTAGCAACAATTTTCTCTCTCTTATTTAATTTTTATTTGTTTTCAACAAATCAATGCTTTATTTTTCCCAGATGTTTGCCGTCGGCACCTTGCTTTACACGTATTTGTTCCTTTTGGTTAGCACACACATACACTGTCTCACGAAAGTTATGTTATTTTTAAAATGAACCAAAGTATTTTTTTTTACTTTAATTAAAATGGATTTAATTAATATTTGTTCACAAATAAATGTGTAAGCAACACATCCGAAGAGTCCTGTCACGGTCGCCAATATTTGAGGATTGCCTGATTTGACAACCCCGGAATTTGACCAATATGTGAATGAGTCAAATTCCAATCCAAGGGTTCGATCTTGAGTAGGTTGAAATTATTGCCTCGGGACAATATGATAAATTTGCCCTTTTTAGCCAATTTTTATTTAACACGGCCTTTATTATAATGACACTGCAATTTTAACCGTCACTTTATCGTTTACAAAAATCCTTTTATTCACGATTGAATTTCTTTTGTCTGCTGACGTTACGAGTTGAAATAAGAACGCAACTTGTTTTCGTCTCGATCGTTTGTTTACTTCTGTTTTATTATAAAATTATGATGCTTTGACGCCCCGGTAGGCGAGTTGGTAGCGTGCTTGCCTATCAGCGTGGGGGTTGTGGGTTCGATTCCCACCAGAGGCTTTGGTCTGTCGCTGCAAAAATCAAGCCAAATGGTCTTTGTCACCCGGCTTACCCTTGGACCCAAAATTATAATATAAATTTACTTTGTATTGTAATTAATAAATAAATAAATAAATAAATATGATGCTTTGACAACGTGCCAAAATCAGGGAATAGTGGTTGTTTGGGATTTTTTCCCCAAACTTATATTTTATAAACTCCGCACTGCAACCCCTACCTAAATGTTAAGTCTCCAAAGAGTTGAAGGAACTCTTTTCATATTCCTCTTTTTACTTTCGTTTGTTTACGACAAAAATCAAACCATCGAAATAGACTTAACTGTCTTCTTATGTACGTACATACGTACCTATCGGCCTGTGTGTGGATACACACACCAACATACATACGTAAAACGAGAAGGCAGCGGTCATCGCTGCTTTGATGGTTGGTTCAGCGAAACAAAAAGATGAGTTTGCTGACAGCAGCTGCAAGAGGCAGTACAATTAAATAAAAATAAATAAAATTTACATGTTTTAATAAAAAGTGAAATGAACTAAATTAAATTTAAAATAAAGTGTTTTTTATTTGTGTTCTGATCATGAGGATCAGAACAAAAACCATAATCTAAATAAAAACAAAGTGAACAAAAAAAACTCCTACATTTAAATGGTGCCGAAACCCGGGAATACGTAAGCTGACGTAATACCCTTTACTCCCCGAGTAATTTACTGCCGTCTCGCCTAAGGTATAAGCTGCGTGCTGTGTATATACTGTACAATTATTTCCTCACGAATTTCGAGCTAAATTCTGGGAAAAATGTGTTCAACTGATCCAGCAATTGAAGATCAGAAGAAAATCTTGAATCATATTGAGCGTGTGGCTGCGACCTTCAACGCTAAACCTAGAAATGCAGTTTCAAAAGGTTATGTCCAAACTATTCTGGAGCATTTGGAATGCAACTTTAAAACCTTCAAGGACGGGCATGAACAAATCGTGGAGATGCTGCGAGAAAATTCCATACAAGAAAATGATGTGCCTTACATAAGTACCGACACTTATTACAAGTGTTTCGATAATTACGTCTCTTTAAAAACTCATTTACTTGATTTTCTTTTTGAATTTGATTCTCCACAGACTCCAACCGTCCACGCTAGCACCTTCTCAGCCACAAGCCGCAATGAATCTTTCTGTGCTGGAGCCAGACTTCCGAAAATTGATTTGCCAACCTTTTCAGGGGATTATCTCGACTGGATTTCATATCGTGATATGTTCAACTCGCTTGTCCATCAAAATAATTTCCTTACAAAGGTAGAAAAATATTTTTATTTAAAAAGTTCGTGTACTGGCACGCCTCTGAGCATGGTAAATGAGTATCCAGCTGCAGAAACCAGTTACGATTTAGCATGGGATGCTCTCGAGAAGAGATTCCACAACGAAAGGAAGCTGGTTGAGCAAATATTGAAGCGTTTGTTTTCAATACCTTCCTCCGACGGAACTTTTAAAAATATTAAAGTACTTCTAGACACTACTAGAACTTGCCTATCCCAGTTAAAATCGATGAAGATTGATATCTCTACTTGGGACTCAATTCTGACCTACCTGATCACGCAAAAATTAGACTTGCAGACTCGTAAGGAGTGGGAACAATCACTGAAGGCCAGCACTTCGATTCCACCCACGTCTGAAATGGTAAATTTTCTCGAAACCACTTTCCGAACTTTAGAATCGCTAGAAGTAGAAGCTGTTCCAACGCCTATATCCTACGGTAAGGAAAATCAAAAAAAACCTACGAAAATGGTACGAGCTCACACAGCTTCAACTGTAAATGATGACAACTGCCCTTGCTGCCACAAACGTCATCCCCTTTACAAATGCTTCCGATTTACAACTGTGTCTTCAGCCGAGAAGAAGAATTTCGTAAATCAGCATCGTCTTTGTCGAAACTGTCTTAACTCTGGCCATATGCAGTCTTCGTGTAGACTAAGTACCAAATGTCATATTTGCCGTGGAACTCATCATACAATACTACATAATGAATTCTCCGGGAATAACTCTTCACCACCTGTGCTGAATAATACTAGCGGAAATCAAACTTTCCAGCCACCTACAACTACATCTACACCTGATTCTGCTATTGTAAGTACAAATGTTTCAAACTTATGTACGAAAAATCTCAATCCTGCTTTGTTGCCCACCGTTGAAGTCATTATAAGGACTTCGAGTCGAACTTTCTTAGTAAGAGCTCTTGTAGATCAAGGATCACAGCTCTCATTCATTTCTGAAGAGCTTTCTCAGCTGCTACCTGTCCCGAAACACAAAACTCGGGTTAACGTTTCTGGTATTGGCGGAAACCGAGCTGTCACGGTGAAAAAATCTGCGCGATTCACCATCCGATCTAATTACAAGCAACAATTTGAATTACCTATCACTGCTCTTGTCGTTCCAAATGTCACATCATATACGCCTTCTAAAATTATTCCAACACATATTCCAGATCTTTCAGAATTCGTTCTTGCAGATCCAGATTTTCTATCTCCACAAAACATTGATCTCCTTCTAGGAAATGATGTCTATGGCGACCTGCTTTTGTCCGGAATGAAAAAATTCGAAAATAGTTTCTTACTACAAGAAACTCAATTGGGTTGGATGATTTCGGGCTCCCCAAGGACCAATCCACCGACAACAACAATTTCTGCAAATCTATGTTCGCTGGATGAGCAGCTCCGTATGTTTTGGGAACAGGAGGAATTATTGGATTCGAAGCCGTTATCGAATGAAGAGGAGCTCTGTGAAAAATTATTCACTGAAACACACACTCGTGATGACACTGGTCGATATACTGTCCATTTGCCCTTCAAAAGATTACTCCAAGGTCAAGAGCTACCAATCTTTTCCCACACGGACTACAATTCCATAAAAAGGCTGAAACAATTAGAGTCTTCGTTCAAATTGAAGCCAACATTTGCTGAAGAATATGGAAAATTCATGACAGAGTACGAATCGCTTCAGCATATGGTCAATCTTGGTGAGTACCCTCATGCAATACCAAAAAACGCTTATTTTTTCCCTCACCATGGTGTACTCAGAGAGAGTAGTACCACAACAAAACTGCGTGTTGTTTTTGATGGTGGCAATCGCAAAGCCCCACAGACTTCAATAAATGAAGAGCTATCAGCTGGACCAGCTTTGCAAAATGATTTACCAACAATCATCACCCGATGGCGAAGACACTACATCGGATTTACTGCAGATCTGGAAAAAATGTTCAGACAAATAAATGTCACGCCAGAACATCAGTGTTTCCAATGCATACTTTGGAGAGATGCCACGAGCAAAATTTGTGTATATGACCTTAAGACACTGACTTATGGCACAACTTCTGCGCCCTACTTAGCGATTAGAGTACTTCAACAGCTAGCAGCAGACGAAGAGCACAACTTTCCCGAAGCTAGCATTATACTTCGGACAGATACATATGACGATGACGTCATATCTGGGACCGATACCCTACAAGAGGCTCTACAGATACAGAAACAACTTTCACATCTTCTGAAATCAGGAGGATTTCATTTAAGAAAATGGAACTCAAATTCGTCATCCCTCATGGAAAATATACCTGAAACAGATCGTGAAAGTAGAAATCTATTTCCAATTCATCAACCTAATATGTCCAAGGCGCTTGGTATAAATTGGAATACTGATGATGATTACTTTTGCTTTTCTATAAATTTCATATTTTCAAACAATATAACTAAAAGTAGTTTGCTTTCAGATGCATGCAAATTATTTGACCCACTAGGATGGCTCTCAGCTACAACTATAATTGCGAAAATTATCTTCCAACAACTCTGGAAGCTGAAACTTAACTGGAAAGATATTCTACCTGACGAAATCCAGCGTGAATGGGTCCACTTCAGAACCAGATTAAAAGCTCTTGAGGAGATTAGAATTCCAAGATGGATTGGCTACAGGCCAAACAAATGTACAATTGACCTACACGCTTTCAGTGATGCTTCAAAATTGGCTTACGCAGCTGTTGTCTACGCCCGCATCACAACAGACTCTGGTGAGATATTAATAAATTTACTACAAGCAAAAACAAAAGTCGTTCCCCTGAAAAGTGAAACAATTCCTCGACTGGAATTAACAGCAGCAGCCCTCTTGGCAAAATTAGTGGCTAAAATCAAGGCTAACGTAGAATTCGAAATTGGTAACATCGTATACTGGACGGACAGTACCATCGTTCTTGCGTGGTTGAAAAATAATTCTAAACGGTTGGAAGTCTACGTAGCAAATCGAGTCTCAAAAATCCAACGATTAACAAATGTTCATGATTCTAGATACGTCCCTACGAAGGAAAATCCTGCAGAATGCGCGTCACGAGGATTAATGCCTGAACAATTAATTCATAGTCATCTCTGGTGGAAAGGCCCACCTTGACGTCATACGTACTACGATTCTACAACAACATCAAGCAACAATCAAAACAAAACAACAAAGAAGTTGGATTTCTGAAAACATACGAGCTAAAAGAATCACTTCATCTACTCATCAAACTAACACAAGTTGTGTCATATGCTGAAGAAATTTCTACATTGAAAATTGGAAACAGGGTTTCCAATTCGAGCAACATTGCCAAATTATCCCCATTTTTGGATGAAAGTGGAATTCTGCGAGTTGGTGGCAGATTAACGAATGCAGCAATTCCATACTCTACTAAACATCCGATTTTGTTGTCAAAGCAAAATCCCCTCTTTTTTCTTATCTTTTCAGACGCTCATATGAAGACATTTCATGGTAGTCTACAACTTATGCAGTCCTACGTTTCACGTCATTACTGGATCGTATCTGCACGAAATCTGGCGAAACGAGTTCAACGAGAATGTACTGTGTGTTTTAAGTACAAAGCACAAACCTGCCAACAACTCATGGGAAATCTGCCAGCTGTTAGACTTCAACCAACACGAGCATTCAAGCATAGTGGACTTGACTATGCTGGTCCCATCAACATTAAAACGTCTTCACTTAGGACCGCATCTACATCCAAGGCTTACATTTGTCTTTTCATCTGCATGTGTACCAAGGCGATACACCTCGAAGCAGTTACCAGCCTAAACGTTGACGCCTTCTTGGCCGCATTTCGACGCTTTACCTCACGACGGGGTCTATGCACTGATTTGTACTCAGACTGTGGTACAAATTTCGTGGGTGCAAATAAAGAACTTCAAGTTATATATCAACGAAATAAGGCTTCTCTTCCCGAGTACCTCGAAGAAACTTTGGCCAATCAAGGCACTACTTGGCACTTCATACCTCCAGCTTCACCCCATCTTGGTGGACTCTGGGAGGCAGGTGTCAAATCCACAAAACATAATTTACGCCGCATAAGGAAAGACCGAAGAACTCAGCACGTTGCTGGCACAAATTGAAAGCTGTCTAAACTCCAGGCGATTATGCCCTCTATCGGCTGATCCCGCAGACTCCAATGCACTCACCTCCGCACATTTCCTAATTGGTGAGGCCTCAAATTGCATCCCCGATGATGACCTACTCGACACTAACATCGACCGCCTCAGCCGTTGGAAATTAGTTGAACGCCTCAAGCAAAATTTCTGGGACAGCTGGACTAAACAATACCTCTGTCGACTCCAATCACGCCCAAAATGGAATAAAATCGAGCGAAATTTGAAAATTGGTGACTTGGTTTTACTTCTACACGAACGAAGTGTTCCTGGTCAATGGCCACTTGCTAAAGTTGAACAATTACATCCGGGTCCTGATGGCTTAGTACTGTTATGATAATGAATTCATAGTTTTATATAACTGCCATAATTATATTTAGTACTAATCTAAGAAATACAACCTTGTATATATCCTAGTTTCATACCTTTTAATACAACTGTGTAGTTATATACTTATGTACATCTATTACATAGTTTTCAATAAAGGTTCTTTTCTCGATCATTCTTACAAGAATAAAGCATGGTGTCAGATGTGGTAAGCTGCACATACATAAGCAAAGAAAAAGATAACCTCAAAGTCGAAGTCAGACAGAACCTAAAAAATTAAGTTAAACTATAAGTTTAAAGTCAAGGTTTTAACTTAAAAAATTTTTAAGTGAAACAGAAAGTCATGCCGGAATCATCTAACAATGAAGAGACGCAGTCAAGCCCTGAAGTGAAGGAAACGATGGCAATTGCAACCACGTTATCACCACTTCATACAAAAGCGCCAAACCTTGGTCTTGAATGGAAAAATTGGAGTACCAAATTTAAAATTTTTATGAGGGCGTCAGCTTTGGAGAGTCAGTCAGACGCACGAAAGGTAGCACTGTTACTACACCACATTGGATGTGAAGCCTTACAAATTGTGCATTCCTTTAATGTTGATATTGATGCATATAAATATGACGAATTGTGGTCAAAATTGGAAACGCATTTTGTACCCAAAGCGAACATAGCCATGTTGCGCCATAAGTTCTTCACAAGGAAACAACTCCACGGAGAGACCATCACTCAATTTGCTACAGAACTACAAAATTTAAGCATTCCGTGTGACTTTGGATTGCTGCGTGAAGACTTAATACGGGACATATTTATATGTGGACTAGCCCAGAATTTTTTGAAAATCAAAGAGAAGCTGCTTAGTGAAGGGGAAGTCAAGTGGGAAAAGGCATTCCATCTAGCCAAATGTATTGAAGCTGCTCGTGAAAATGCTACAACAATTGAACAAGCTCCAAACAACATCGGTATTGCTGCGTTAAGAAGAACCAATAAAAAGTCGAGTCACAATACGTTTAACAATAACAAGCATAAGGTCAAGGTACATCAAAACAAATGCAACAGATGCGGTCAAGAACACAGGAGCAGATGTCCGGCTGATGGGGTGAAGTGTCACGTGTGCGGTAAGCTTAACCACTTTGCAAAGATGTGTTTTGCAAAAAATCAAAGAACCAGCTACAGGTATGTCAAAGCCGTAGAAAATGATGACAACAATTTGTTTATTGGAGGTGTTGACTGTAAGTCAAAACAAATAAGAGTTCAACATGTCACCAAAAAAGCAGAAATGGCTCGGGAATGGAATATTGATATCTGTATTAATAACAAAATGATTTCATTTCAAGTAGACACTGGAGCCCAGGCTAATCTATTATCTGAAAAAACTATGAAACATTTACAGATTAGTGAATTAAATAATGAAGTATATAATAACATACTAACGTATAGTGGTGAGAAATTACCAGTGTTAGGTAAAATTAATTTGACTATTAATTATAATAATGTTACTTGTTGTACTAACTTTTATATTTTAAAAATGAATTGTAGGAACGTTATTGGTCTTGATCTAGCTAGACAATTAAAACTGGTTAACACGGTTAGCTCTATTAATTTGGATTCTGTTTGTGACAAATACGATGAGGTATTTGAAGGTCTAGGAGAACTGAAAAGGGAATGTCATTTGCAAGTATTGCCTGATAGTGAACCAATAGTGGAAGCGCCACGTCGAGTTCCAATGGGACTTTTCGAACCGTTAAAGAAAGAGCTAAATCGAATGGAACAATTAAAAGTTATAGTCAAAGAAAATAAGTCAACGGAATGGGTAAACTCTATTGTCCTGGTCAGTAAATCTGATGGCAGTCTTCGACTGTGTCTTGATCCAAGGAATTTGAACAAAGTCATAGTTAGACCACGTTTCTGTTTTCCAAATATTGATGAATGCCGATCTCAGTTAACCGGATCAAAATTTTTTAGTAGCTTAGATGCTAAATCGGGGTTTTGGATGATTCCTTTAGATAAGGAATCCTCGAAGTTGTGTACTTTCAACACACCATTAGGGCGTTATCGTTTTTTGCTCCTCCCGTTTGGTATTAACGCTGCTCCGGAGATATTTCATTCGGAGATGATAAGACTTTTCGGAGACATCGAAGGCCTTATTATATACATGGATGATTTTTTAATTCATGGGTCAACTATTGAAAAACATAATGAAATAATGCATAAAGTTCTTAGACGAGCTACGGAGGTAGGCTTAAAATTTAATAGAAAAAAGTCTAAAATATTAAAAACTGAAATAAAATTCATAGGTCATGTTTTCAATAGCGAGGGTGTTAAACCGGATTTAGAAAAAATAAAAGCCATTTTAGAATTGTCGGTACCGGGAAACGTAACTGAATTGCAAAGATTTTTAGGAATGGTGAACTATTTAGGCTCATTTATTAGAAATTTGTCAAATAAGACAAAAAATTTAAGAAATCTTCTAAAAAGGGATGTTCTTTGGCAGTGGAATGCTGAACATAATGAAGAATTTCTCAATTTGAAAAAGGAGATAACTCAGACTCCAGTTCTTATTCATTTTGACCCGAAAAAACAGCTTAGGTTGTCAGTGGATGCCTCGAAGTTTGCAGTAGGAGCCGCAATTATGCATGATGACAATCCAATTGCATATGCATCTGCCTCATTAACAGATTGTCAGTCAAACTATGCCCAAATAGAAAAGGAACTATTTGCAATATTATTCGGTTGTACACGTTTTCACCAGTACATATATGGGTTAAAGATCCTGGTAGAAACGGACCATAAGCCTCTAGTTACCCTTTTTAATAAGCCACTCTATAAAATTCCAGCACGTTTGCAGAGATTCATGCTTCGTCTTTTAACATATAATCTCACAGTCGTCTACAAACCCGGTAAATATTTGCACATAGCCGATGCATTGTCAAGATCGCCTCTTAAGGAAAATGTACTAGAGGAAATAGATCAAGATTTAGACTTGCATTGTAATTTGATTATGACTCAGAATTCTTTACCGGATGTTAGTGTTGAAAGAATAAGAGATATAACAAAGACGGATGAAGTTTCTCAGAGAATTTTGGAGTGTGTTAGGAGTGGTTGGCCACAAAACAAGAAAACGGCAGAAGAATGTTTGCTTCCATATTATTCAATCAAAGATGAAATCGTTGAATTAAACGGAATTTTGCTAATGAATAATAGAATTTTAGTACCAAATGTTCTACGACGCGAAATGTTGGCATACTTACACGAAGGACATATGGGTATCCAACGTTGTCAAAATTTAGCACGAGAGTCAATATATTGGCCAAATATTAACAATGATATTTATAACATGGTCTCGGCATGTGAAGTTTGTAAAAAATACAAAAATGCAAATCCGAAAGAAAAAATGTTACCTCATGAAATAGTGACAATTCCGTGGTATAAGGTAGGATGCGACTTATTCGAATTTAACAAAAATAACTACTTGCTTCTGGTTGATTACTACTCAAAGTTTGTAGAAATCGATGTGCTGAGTTCCGGCTATAGTAGTGGTCAAGTGATTATTAAATTGAAATCCATATTTGCCAGACATGGAATACCAGCTATTTTTATATCGGATAATGGTCCACCGTTTAACTCAAAGGAGTTTTCAGAATTTTGCACAAATTGGGGAGTAGAACATGCTACATCTAGCCCGTATCTGCCTCGATCAAACGGCCTAGCAGAACGTACAATTCAAACGATTAAAAAAATGTTGTACAAATGTCAAGAGGATAAATCGGATCCATATACAGCATTTTTACAATATAGGACTACGTGTAAAGGAAATATTCCGAGTCCATCTGAATTATTAATGGGAAGAGTTCTAAGAACAAAAGTGCCTTGTGTTTCGCATAATTTAAAACAAAGATATGTAGATACTGAGGAGATAGCTAAAAAATTTGATAGACAGAAGGAAAGGATGTCAGAAAACTTTAATAGAGCTGCTGTGAACCTTAAACCAGTCCAAATAGGCGAGAATATAATGTTTAAAAGAACGCCAACATCTACATGGTATCCTGGCACTATAATAGATAGTTGTAAAGAGCCTAGATCCTATGTTGTACAAGACCAAGAAGGTTCAACTTACAGAAGAAATAGGCAGCACTTAATGAAAAATACAACTTGTAATTCAGATATAAGGGATAATTCAAATAACATTGAATTAGATTCAAGTAATGATTCCATTGTTGATAACGACACTGAAATTGTCGATAATAATTATGTTACTAGAAGTGGTAGAGTTTGTCGATTGCCACAAAGATATATAAAATGAATTTCCTAGGAAAAGGAGGATGTTATGATAATGAATTCATAGTTTTATATAACTGCCATAATTATATTTAGTACTAATCTAAGAAATACAACCTTGTATATATCCTAGTTTCATACCTTTTAATACAACTGTGTAGTTATATACTTATGTACATCTATTACATAGTTTTCAATAAAGGTTCTTTTCTCGATCATTCTTACAAGAATAAAGCAAGTACGTGTTGTCACCCTTTACTGTAATGGCAAGTACATAAAACGACCTATTTCCAAATTATGCTTCCTCCCCTCGAATGATGTCAACGAAGAAGATGAATTGGCTACTATTTAAGAACTGTCGTTCTTCCCGGGGGAGAATGTTTGGGATTTTTTCCCCAAACTTATATTTTATAAACTCCGCACTACAACCCCTACCTAAATGTTAAGTCTCCAAAGAGTTGAAGGAACTCTTTTCATATTCCTCTTTTTACTTTCGTTTGTTTACGACAAAAATCAAACCATCGAAATAGACTTAACTGTCTTCTTATGTACGTACATACGTACCTATCGGCCTGTGTGTGGATACACACACCAACATACATACGTACAACGAGAAGGTAGCGGTCATCGCTGCTTTGATGGTTGGTTCAGCGAAACAAAAAGATGAGTTTGCTGACAGCAGCTGCATGAGGCAGTACAATTAAATAAAAAAAAATAAATAAAATTTACATGTTTTAATAAAAAGTGAAATGAACTAAATTAAATTTAAAATAAAGTGTTTTTCATTTGTGTTCTGATCATGAGGATCAGAACAAAAACCATAATCTAAATAAAAACAAAGTGAACAAAAAAAACTCCTACAGTGGTACATTTCCAAAATATAAAGAAATAGAGTACATAACTAATTATATTTGCTAGAGCAAATATACATATGTATGTAATATTGTACATCACTAACAAATAACATAACAAAAGGAATATATAACATTAGGGTTATTCATGAAATATTTTAAGTAAATATGAAATTGAAATAAAATAATAAACTTTTTATGAAAATGAATAAAATGCAAATTAGTTATGAAATTAGTATAAAATTATTAAATTGGAAATTAATTGAATGTGGCTCTGAGCCAATGATATTAAAGTGACTTAACACTACCATTTTGTTGAAAATTCTTGGTTTTATTAGAGATATTATTTCGACTTGTTCCCGTTTAACTGCAAAAACTCGGTGACTTCTGCTTACCGTTATAACATAAATAGGGAACACTTCAAAATACTCTCTTTTGTTGAAAAACCCGCAATCAAAATGCCAGAAAGACGTGGGTGCAACTAAAAATAAATCTCTTTTGTTGATATACATGCAGTTACTCTGAAGACATGAAAAGTGACAACGGGATTTTTTTGACGAAAGAGTAGAAAATTTTGAGTTAATACCCCTTTGTTGAACAGTCGCGATAAATGTATATTAACATAAATAATGCAGACGAAAACATGTCTAAAAAACAAACGAACCGGGCCAATTTATACCTCACCACAGTATCGAACTACTTCGAGAAATGGAAATTGAGACCTAAAATTGACAAATGCCATGGCATAATCTTTAATTCCAAAAAATACTCACCCGTCATCAAAATGGGCGACATGACAATATCCTCCAGTGATAGATTAAAATACCTTGTGTTATCTTACACGTTATCTTCATGAATAATTCTACATGAATATTGATTATATCCTGAATAAGCCAAAACGGTCGTACTTCGCGTACAACGTCAGTTAAAGTAATCGGAGTCTCTTCCAGCCAAATGGAAAGGCTTAGGATTTGGGAAAGAAGGATCCTCTCAACATGTTTGGGCCTCCGGTGGACAGTACACATGGACGGAACATTCAGGAGACCATCATGTAAAGCTATATATAGCATGATCAACTTCGATAGAATCGTTGTTTTCATGATACGCAATGCCATTACATTTCTAGAAAGGAGTCCCTCCCTAGAAAAAGTATGGTTGAGGACTGTTTAAGTCGTGACATCGACTTAAACGAATTTGTTATTGTAACAACCCGCTTTTTCTTATCAATAAAATACACTTTAAATATGTTCTTTAATTTATTTATATTTCTGCATTTCTACCAGTAACGCCAAACTTGTTTCGTAATAGGATGTAATAGTTTCGGATTTTAGGGATGTTTCGATGTCATAGTAAATATTTTTTGTGCGCGAAAAGAGGTTCATTAATTGTATAATTGTGGGTTTTAAATCTACTATGCTCGAAAAAAATTAGTACACATCCTTTTCGTTCTCGGATCCACTTCTAAACCCGTCACGAAGCGGACAATGTATATATACGAAAAGGCCCGTTGAGCCGAGCTCAACAATTTCTATCATCAATTCAATTGGAAATTATGTTTCCAAGCCAATAATGTCGATGCTGCTGCTTCTTCTTGGAAAAAACACGTTCGAGACTACTCCGAATAAACCTTCAAACAATTGTTGGTTTAATCAGGCATACAAAGAAGGTGTCAGATCTAACGAGGAAGCGTTCAGATATTGGCGTTCAAATAAAAATGTCACATGGTGTGCCAGAGTACTTAGGCGCGAAAACTTCTTCACGAACAGCGTCTTCCTGCTAATATTCTTAATTCTCCCAGAGTAAGTAAGAGCTTTTGGTCATTCGTTAAAAGAGTACGTGACAATTCTCCATCTTCTATCCCAACTCTCATTAACGATGACCAGATTTACACTGATCCGGTTGACAAAGCTAATCTTCTCGCTGAACTTTTTGCAAATTGTTCATCTTTGCCCGAAAGCAGTCAACAACTCTCCGTGATTGTAAGCGTATCTAGTTCGATGCCTCAGATATTTTTTTGAACACGTGGTATTAAAAGGGTTCTTGCAGATCTTAACGTAAATAAAACTCAGGGCCCGGATGCCATTTCAGTTCTCCTATGTAAGTGCTCTTCGACGCTAGCTCATGCATTGCGCAATCTTTTCAAATGTGAGGCTACAAATCCTGCAAATTGCCGTCCAATTGCAATATGTTCTCCGCTCTCGACGGTCATGGAGAGCATGGTTAACTTACCATCTGGTAAAGTATATAGACTCTAACGGCCTTCTGAATGATCGACAGTACGGCTTCCGTAGAAATCGATATACTGGAGACCTGATGGCGTTCCATTCACAGCTTTGGTGTAATCAAGGTCGTGGCTCTGGATATTTCCAGGGCATTCGATGGGGTCTGGCACGAGCACTCATATCAAAAGTTATTGCATTTGGTGTCGGTAAAACCTTCTCTCGATTCATATCAAGTTTTCTCAGGGATCGCTCTATACGAGTTGTTATAGATGGGGTCTCATCCAACGCTTCTCCGCAGGAGTGCCACAAGGTTCTGTCATCTCTCCTTCTCTATTTCTTATTTTCATTGACGACCTGTTGGGTCAGACTGTGATCGCAATCTACTCCTTTGCGGATGATAGCAACGTCTGTCATTCGTACTCATTTGAACATCGGCCAAGTCCCTCGGAACTCAAGGACAAAGGGCAAACGATGAATGGCTCACTCAACAGCGATTTAATGCACAAAAAACTCTGTGCTGTTTGTTGTCATACAAACGTTCCACTGATCCAGCACCTTCTTCAATCGATATGGTTGGTGTAGATATCGGTGATGGTCGTTGGACTAGCCACATATTCGAAGTGTCGAAAGAAGCATTCAAGTGTTTAGGCTCTTTGAAGCAGTGCAAGAAATGCAAAGTGACTGGTGGTCCGTAAAAATATGCAAGTCTCTTACTTTCACAGAAATTCTTTTTTTCGGTTCAATTAAAAAATTCAAACAACAAATTATTTCGGAATTCTGTGATAAAATATTTCACATATTTACTAAAATATCTTTCTTTTTGAAGTGACAAAGAAATTCACATTGTTCAGAATTGAACATGTGGTTGATCGCTTTCCATTTGTATATACAAGCGTCAAGATTGTGATCCTTCAAATGTGTTACTTGTAGTGGCGCTCGTATATGCTTTTACATATCTGGTATTCTATCAGTGTTAATTGGTCTTTGGTTTAAACCAAATGCCTACTTACTTGGATCTCCTAGTTACTAGCGCGACTGGAGAGTTCTTATTTGTTAGATTTGGCAGATTTTACTAAACTTCCTGGCTTAACAGAATGTTATGGTTTATGTACGAAAGTTGTTCTGGATTGTGCTATGTTTGCCCTGATTTGTGCAGCAACCCGTTTTTCGAAATTTCTAAAATTGACCAAGATATTTCGCAAATAAGAAAAAAGCGTCAGCTCCGCGACTTTGTATTTTGAAAAAAAAAAACAGTGAAAAAGTTGCAGTCGGGTAAACCGACTTATATATACCCTCACCCTCAGTAAAAACATATAACTGCCTGTTTCCATAAATCGAATTTGTTCGTTCGTTGCAAATTGTCAAAATTAAATGCCCAATAAAATGGATTTTTATCAGTGATGAGAGCATCTTCGTGTGGGATTGTGTTCCATATGTCGATATCTAAAATATATCTGAAAATCACAATTCAATAATGTCTCACATCCATTTTATAACGCTTTCAAAATTGACGATTTGTAACGAACGAACAAATTCGTTTTATGGAAACAGGCAATAAGTCTCATATACCATAATAGCCACCTCAAAATACCGAATGTTATAGAAAAATATTGTATTACACCTTTTTACAAAACGGGCGGAATATAAAGCAGAGGTTTTACTAGAAAATTTTATATAGCTAAAGCTTTACTACATATAGAATTTCGGAAAGATTCGTTAAGCGAAATTATATAATTACTAGATTTCTAAAGTGGGTGGAATGGTACATTTGTATGGGAGGTACCAGAAGGAGAGTTGCCAGACTTCCAAGTTTTTGTACGAAACTTTGTTCAGTTATACCTTTACTAAATACAGAATTTGGGCAAGATCGCGTTGGGCATATTGGTATTATTACACGATTTCTAAGATAGGCGGGATGGCTCATTTGTACGGGAGGTACCAGAAGGGGAGTTGCCAGACTTCCAAGTTTTTGTCCAAAACTTTGTCTAGCTATAGATTTACTAAATACAGAATTTGGGCAAGATCGCGTTGGTCATATTGGTGTTATTACACTATTTCTAAGGTAGGCGGGATGGTACATTTGTATGGGAGGTACCAGAAGGGGAGTTGCCAGACTTCCAAGTTTTTGTCCAAAACTTTGTCTAGCTATAGATTTACTAAATACAGAATTTGGGCAAGATCGCGTTGGGCATACTGATAGTATTAGACGTTTATCTGGGGCGGGATGGTACATTTGTATGGGAGGTACCATAAGGGGAGTTGCCAGACTTCCAAGTTTTTGTCGGAAACTTTGTCCAGTTATACCTTTACTAAACACAGAATTTGGGCAAGATTGCGTTGGGCATATTGGTATTATTACACTATTTCTAAGGTAGGCGGGATGGTACATTTGTATGGGAGGTACCAGAAGGGAGTTGCCAGACTTCCAAGTTTTTGTCCGAAACTTTGTTCAGTTATACCTTTACTAAATACAGAATTTGGGCAAGATCGCGTTGGGCATATTGGTGTTATTACACGATTTCTAAGGTAGGCGGGATGGTACATTTGTATGGGATGTACCCGAAGGGGTGTGGCTATAGCCCATATGCAATCCCATAAGCAGTTTTGGGAAAATATTAAGCCATGCCAAATTTCAGAGTGATTGCTTAACTCTTTCGAAAGTTATCGTGCGTACCAGCAGGACAGACGGACCGACGGACGGACATGGCTCAAACGATTCAGAAAGTCATGAATCGAATTTGGTTCAAAGACACCTGGGGTCTAATGTGAATATTTCTAGGTGTTACACTTTTGGGTCGTATCAAATGATATATACTAGAGGTCTGCAACGAATTACTTTTCGCTGCACATATGAAGTTCTAATTCGAAACGAGTAAGTACATAATCGCTCTCTCAGAGCGCAAGCAATGAAGTGAAGAGAACGGTTGTATATCAAATACAGAAGAGTATGTAGCCGCAGCACAATGTGTTCCGAAAAAAGCATATAAAAAGCAAATATACAAATGAGAACAACACAGAAAAAGTACTGCGAATATGATGTTCACTTCACGTGGTACCTCGAGTATTAACAATTCGTTGATGATGGTTTTGACATTCGAATTAAAATTTAACTGGTATTTTGTGCATGGATTTTCAGTTATTTCAAACATTTGTTGTTTTAGTGGCGATATACAGTAGGTAACATTGACACGTTGACTGTTGTGCAAACTAAACTTTATTTTGAATTTATATACCACCTATTTTGCTGTATGGCAATATAAGAGTTATGTCGTGACCTTTAAAAATAAAACAATAAAGTTTTTATACCCTCACCCTACGGGTAGGAGGGTATATATCATTTGATACGACCCAAAAGTGTAACACCTAGAAATATTCAGATTAGAACCCAGGTGTCTTTGAAACAAATTCGATTTATGACTTTCTGAATCGTTTGAGCCAGAGTTAAGCAAATCACTCTGAAATTTGGCATGACTGAATATTTTCCCAAAACTGCTTATGGGATTGCATATGGGCTATATGGCCACACCCCTTCGGGTACCTCCCATACAAATCTGATATTTCGCCCACTTTATAAATCGTGTAATAATATCAACTCGCGCATGTTCGATCTTGGCCAAATTCCGTATTTAGTAATGGTATAACTGGACAAAGTTTCGGACAAAAACTTGGCAGTCTGGCAACTCCCCTTCTGGCACCTCCCATACAAATGTACCATCCCGCCTACCTTAGAAATCGTGTAATATATCCAATATGCCCAACGCGATCTTGCACAAATTTTGTATTAAGAAAAGCTATAGTTGGTATAACTTTTGAACAAAAACTTGGAAGTCTGGCAACTCCCCTTCTTGTACCGCCCATACAAAAGTACCATTCCGCCTACCTTAGAAATCGTGTAATATATCCAATATGCCCAACGCGATCTTGTCCAAATTTTGTATTTAGTAAACGTATAGTTGGACTAAGTTTTGGACAAAAACATGGCAGTCTGGCAACTCTCCTTCTGGTACCCGCCATACACATGTACCATCCCGCCCCTTATAAACCGTGTAATACTATCCATATGACCAACGCTATCTTGCCCACATTTTGTATTTAGTACAGTTATAGCTAGACAAAGTTTTGGACAAAAACTTGGAAGTCTGGTACCCTGGAGGTACCCTTCTGGTACCTCCCATACAAATGTACCATCCCGACTACCTTAGAAATCGTGTAATATATCCAATATGCCCAACGCGATCTTGCCCAAATTTTGTATTAAGAAAAGCTATAGTTGGTATAACTTTTGGACAAAAACTTGGAAGTCTGGCAACTCCCCTTCTGGTACCTCTCATACAAATGTTCCATTCCGCCCCTTGTAAGCCGTGTAATGTTGTCAATATGACCAACAAGATCTTGCCCAAATTGTGTATTTAGTAAATCTATAGCTAGACAAAGTTTTGGACAAAAACTTGGAAGTCCCATACAAATGTACCAACCCGCCTACCTTAGAAATCGTGTAATAACCCAACGCGATCTTGCCCAAATTTTGTATTTAGTAAACGTATAGTTAGTCTAACTTTTGGACAAAAACTTGGAAGTCTGACAACTCCCCTTCTGGTACCTCCCATACAAATGTACCATCCCGCCTACCTTTGAAACACCAATATGACCAACGCGATCTTGCCCAAATTCTGTATTTAGTAAATCTATAGCTAGACAAAGTTTTGGACAAAACCTTGGAAGTCTGGCAACTCCCCTTCTGGTACCTCCCATACAAATGTACCATCCCGCCCCTGATAAACCGTCTAATACTATCAGTATGACCAACGCTATTTTGCCCAAATTTTGTACTTAGTAAACCTATAGCTATACAAAGTTTTGGACAAAAACTTGGAAGTCAGTATAACCAACGCTATCTTGCCCACATTTTGTATTTAGTACAGTTATAGCTAGACAAAGTTTTGGACAAAAACTTGGAAGTCTGGCAACTCCCCTTCTGGTACCTCCCATACAAATGTACCATCAAATATTTTTTTCTATAGCATTTCTATAGTATTTTAGGTTGCTATTATGACATTCCATGAGATGTTACATCAAATGATGGTAGCCACGGTCACATTTAACTTTCCGATACTTATGAGTATGACACTTGTAAGTTTTTACTGAGGGTGAGGGTATATATAAGTCGGTTTGCCCGACTGCAACTTTTTTTTCTATAGCATTCGGTATTTTAGGTTGCTATTATGACTTTTCATCAGATGTTACATCAAATGATGGTATCTACGGTCACTTTTGACTTTCCGATACTTATAAGTATGAGACTTGTATGTTTTTATTTTCTATAGCATTCGGTATTTTAGGTTGCTATTATGACTTTTCATCAGATGTTACATCAAATTTGACTTTCACTTTTGACTTTCCGATACTTATAAGTATGAGACTTGTATGTTTTTACTGAGGGTGAGGGTATATATAAGTCGGTTTACCCGACTGCAACTTTTCCACTGGTTTAACTTTTGTTTTTATATTAAACAAAACCAAATTATTCGTTTGATCAGAGTTATAAACTTCAGTACCAATGTTCGTCTATTTTACGGTTGTACTTAGATATAATTTTTATATTATGGTTATGCTTAGATATCATTTTTATTTTATGATGTTAAGTAAATCATGTAAATATACACAGAGGTTGAGCCTTTTAGGTAACAAAAAAAAAAGTAAAATGGAAATATATACATACGTATATTTAAAATCAGTCAATTATTCCACCAAAAGCATTAAAACAAAATTTTTTTAAAAATAATTAATTACATAACTTCAAAGAAAACCTCAGTATTTTACAAAAAATTAATTATAATTATAAATTAATTAATTTGTAAGAAGAGAAAAGAAGTAAGTTTGTTAAGAATTTTTAAGTAGTCTTTAATCGATATTATTTTATTTTGTTATAATTTTAAATAAACTTACTTCAAGAGTATTCATTTTCATTAGACACTGAAAGGCGATAAGAAATCATAGACAACTGCTCCTTCTCGACAAGATCGCTGTCGGTATGTTCGAATAAAAGAGAAAGAGAAACATGTATTCGCTGGCAGAGACCATAGCCGAGTAACAACTAGTAGTTATTCGAAGATTTTGTTGTTCCTACAAATGTGAACATTTGTTTTTTCGTCACTTCGAGTAAGTGTTAATGCTTCGTCGGTACATGTGTACACTAGGGTGTCCCAAAAAGAAAATTTTTTTTTGCGCACGCGTTTTTTGATAGATTTTAGGGTAAGGAAATTTTGAATTTTGTTTAAAAATTTTTTGGAAGTGGTTTAGAGGTCGCACAAATTGGGTTTTTGTTAAAAAACGTGGTTCCCTGCCATATTTTAAAAATAATTTAAGATTTTGTAATTAAATAATTTTTTTTTAGATCTTAATTTAACAGTTCATAAGAAAAATGTGCAATCTTTCATTTTATGTTCAAAAACCGCCAGGTTTGTCAGCGATTTTTTCCATATGGCAGATTAAACTAAAATTTTTTTGTTTTTTTTCAAAAACACTGACTTTTACGATTTATAACTTTTAAAATTTCTATTAAAGTTACAAAAACTAATGATGCAGTTTAAAAGATAAATAAATTCTAAACAATTTTCATAAAAAAATGTTTAATTAGTCGTTACTAACCCAGAGTTATCTACATTTGTCGAATTCAATCCATTGCATGAAAATATAATACTAACCTTTAGGCTCCCAACAAATCATAACCAAGAAAAACAGAAAACACAATACTTTAGTTGTTTAAAAGTTATTTATTGCGGCTCTATGCCCTGCAATAAATTTTGAAAATCTGTTTCAGAAGTTGTCAAATTTGCGTAACTGCTTGCCAAGGCCACACCACGTTCGGCGACGTCGTTTACCACATACAATTGTTGAATTTTGTTTCTTCCATGGAGAAAGTGTTCGTTGGTTTCCCATTTTTCTGGATCTAGTTGTAAAAATGCTGTTGAAATATCGCAGGCTTTAAAAAAGTTAAGGCTAGCTTCAGAAATAAATGTGTAAATTTCTGAATTTTTAAGCAATTCTTCTTTCAAATTGGCCTTTACTGATTCCTTGTCTATAGTTGGACGAAGTAGGTTTTTTACCATTAAACGTAATGTATTGCTGTCTATACGTTCGTCAAAAAATGCTAAGGCAGCCAATTTCTCCGATAAGTACCACTGATGCCGCAAAAACGTTTCTAATGCAGCGCTTGCAACACTGCCATTAAAGCGTTTGTAGTCATCCAATTGCTTTAAGAGATTAAGATCGTTGAGGGGAGCATACCTAGGGCACTGACAGAGATACCAATTTTTTATATAAACCCTTAAAATAAAAGAATTGAATTGTAGCAACGCATTAATTTTTGAATCGTCTATAAATGAGCTGCATCATCCAGCGAGCTCGATTGATCGCTCCTGGAGCTTTTATTGTTGGCTGAGGCTCAGATTTATCACCTACAAAAATAAGGCTTAATTGAAGCAATTCTTAGTAGTCTTCTCTGGGTTGTATATTTTTGAGTTGGTCTTTGATGAAAAGTATTAGGTCTTCGCGAACTACTTCCGGTATAATTTTTTTAAAAATTTGGTGGTCCATACAGGAAGAAAGATTTACTTTGTCAAATGACGAAAAGAGTGACGAATATTTTTGGTTGTGATGATGTTACGTGTTCTTCAATATTAAGTACCTTGAACGCTGCTCCAGCCACAAGTTCCAACATATGATGCCGACATGCTAAATATGTTAGTTGGGAGCCTAAAGGTTAGTATTATATTTTCATGCAATGAATTGAATTCGACAAATGTAGATAACTCTGGGTTATTAACGACTAATTAAACATTTTTTTTATGAAAATTGTTTAGAATTTATTTATCTTTTAAACTGCATCATTAGTTTTTGTAACTTTAATAGAAATTTTAAAAGTTATAAATCGTTAAAGTCAATGTTTATGAAAAAAAAACAAAAAAATTTTAGTTTAATCTGCCATATGGAAAAAAATCGCTGACAAACCTGGCGGTTTTTGAACATAAAATGAAAGATTGGACGTTTTTCTTATGAACTGTTAACTTAAGATCTAAAAAAAAATTATTTAATGACAAAATCTTAAATTATTTTTAAAATATGGCAGGGAACCACGTTTTTTGACAAAAACCCAATTTGTGCGACCTCTAAACCACTTCCAAAAAATTTTTAAACAAAATTCAAAATTTCCTTACCCTAAAATCTATCAAAAAACGCGTGATCACCAATGAAAATCGAAATTTTTGTTTTTTTTGGGACACCCTAGTGTACACTGCAAATACAAATGGAATTGTGCAGACTTCTAATATATACCCTCCTACCCGTAGGGTGAGGGTATAAACAAAGGTTGTGATGAGTTGTGCTAGGTGAGTACATCATTGTGCCGTTTCTATCTGCAGCCGTTTTCGAAAAAATCTACCACTTCGAAAAAGTGTCAGCACCGAATTGTGTTCAATAGAGAATTTGAAGTAGATAGTTGTGCCGTTAATGAATAAATCTAAAAAATTTCAGTTCTGAGAAAATTGCCACACAAAATTTCTCAAAAGTGAAAGTTCTCGCAAAGTGAGAGAGCTCTATTCACACTGATGCTATTCTAGTATCAGTGTGAATAGCACTATCGTTTACGTATTATTGAAGATTTTTTTTATTGATTTGTTACAGGTGTTAGATTTTAGAATTTAAAATTTTGTGAAGATTATTATGTCCCCCTAGGTACCATACAGGGGTAGAATGATATTTCCAAGTAAGATCTAAAATTTATAATATAGGGGAAAATAATTGAAATTTAAATTAATATAGAGTATTATCTTTGTCACTGCAGTTTTGGAGTTATAGTAATAATAAATGTTATGAATATAAGTATGTAATCGAAGCAAATATGTGTTGCTATTTTGTTGTTGAGAGACGGAATGATGGGTCGTTGAGGCTGGTGGTCGAGAAAGCAAGGTGCGTTGGTGTAAAACGGTTAAAGAGCGGCAGAAAAATCTCACTCCCAGATTTCTGCTGCGTACTGTGTTTATTGTTTTAGTTTAGTCCATTTTTCACTCACTGGTTATACCCTCACCCTGCGGGTAGGAGGGTATATATCATTTGATACGGCTCAAAAGTGTAACACCTAGAAATATTCACATTAGAACCCAAGTCTCTTTGGACCAAATTCGATTCATTACTTTCTAAATCGTTTGAGCCATGTCCGTCCGTCTGTCTGTCTGTCCGTCCGTCTGTCCTGCTGGTACGCACGATAACTTTCGAAAGAGTTAAGCAATCACTCTGAAATTTGGCATGGCTTAATATTTCCCCAAAGCTGCTTATGGGATTGCATATCGGCTATATGGCCACACCCCTTCGGGTACCTCCCATGCAAATCTGCTATTTCGCCCACTTTAGAAATCGTGTAATAATATCAATACGCCCACTTCGATCTTGGCCAAATTCCGTATTTAGTAAAGGTATAACTGCACTAAGTTTTGGACAAAAACTTGTCAGTCTGGCAACTTCCCTTCTGGTACCTCCTATAGAAATGTACCATCCCTCCTACCTTAGAAATCGTGTAATAACACCAATATGCCCAACGACATCTTACCCAAATTTTATATTTAGTAAACGTATAGTTAGACTAAATATTGAACAAAAACTTGGAAGTCTGGAAACTCCCCTTCTGGTACCTCCCATACAAATGTACCATCCTGCTCCATTAAAAACCATGTGATAATATTAATATGCCGAACGGGATCTTGCCCAAATTTGGTAGTTAGTAAAGCTATAGCTAGACAAAGTTTTGGAGAAAAACTTGTAAGTCTGGCAACTCCCCTTCTGTTACCTCGCATACAAATGAACCATCACGCCTACCTTAGAAATCAGGTAATATGATCAATATGACCAACGCGATCTTGCCCAAATTCTGTATTTAGTAAAGCTATACCAAGACAAAGTTTTGAACAAAAAATTGGAAGTCTGGCAACTCCCCTTCTGGTACCTCCCATACAAATGTACCATCCCGCCTACATTAGAAATCGTGTAATAATACAAATATGACCAACGCGATCTTGCCCAGTTTTTGTATTTAGTAAACATATAGTTGGACAAAGTTTTGGACAAAAACTTGGTAGTCTGGCAACTCCCCTTCTGGTACCTTCCGTACAAATGAGCCATCCCGCCTATCTTAGAAATCGTGTAATAATACCAATATGCCCAACGCGATCTTGCCCAAATTCTGTATTTAGTAAAGCTATAAGGAGAAAAACTTTCGGACAAAAACGTGGAAGTCTGGCAACTCCTCTTCTGGTACCTCCCATACAAATGTACCATCCCGCCAACATTAGAAATCGTGCAATTATATAAATTCGCTCAACGAATTCTATATTTAGTAAAGCTCTAACAACACACAATTTTCTAGAAAAAAAACTCTGCTTTATATTCCGCCCTACGGGTAGGAGGGTATATATCATTTGATACGACCTAAAAGTGTAACACCTACAAATATTCACATTAGACCCCAGTTGTCATTGAACCAAATTCGATTCATCACTTTCTGAATCGTTTGAGCCTTGTCCGTCTGTCCGTCCGTCCGCCTGTCCTGCTGGTACGCACGATAACTTTCGAAAGAGTTAAACAATCACTCTGAAATTTGGCATGGCTCAATATTTTCCCAAAACTGCTTATGGGGTTGCATATGGGCTATATTCCCACGCCCCTTCGGGTACCTCCCATACAAATCGTCTATTTCGGCCACTTTAGACATCGTGTAATAATATGAATATGACCAACTCGATCTTGCCCAAATTCTGTATTTAGTAAAGCTATACCAAGACAAAGTTTTGAACAAAAAATTGGAAGTCTGGCAACTCCCCTTCTGGTACCTCCCATACAAATGTACCATCCTGCTCCATTAAAAACCATGTAATAATATTAATATGCCACACGGGATCTTGCCCAAATTTGGTAGTTAGTAAAGCTATGGCTGGAAAAAGTTTCGGACAAAAAGTTGGAAGTCTGGCAACTCCCCTTCTGTTACCTCGCATACAAATGAACCATCACGCCTACCTTAGAAATCAGGTAATATGATCAATATGCCTAACGCAATCTTACCCAAATTCTGTATTTAGTAAAGCTATAGCTGGACAAAGTTTTGGAGAAAAGCTTGTAAGTCTGGCTACTCCCCTTCTGGTACCTCCCATACAAATGTACCATCCCGCCCCTTATAAACCGTGTGATATTAACAATATGACCAACGCGATCTTGCCCAAATTCTGTATTTAGTAAATCTATAAACATCTAAAGCTCTCCCCTAGTCGGACTCCTTCTGGTACCTCCCATACAAATTTACCATTCCACCAACTTTAGAAATCGTGCAATTATATAAATTCACTCAACGAATCTTCGCACAACGAATTCTATATTTAGTAAAGCTCTAACAACATACAATTTTCGAGAAAAAACTCTGCTTTATATTCCGCCCTTTCTGTAAAAATGTGTAGTACAATATTTATACCCTCACCCTACGGGTAGGAGGGTATATATATATTGATACGGCTCAAATGTGTAACATATAGAAATATCCACATTAGACCCCAGGTGTCTTTGTACCAAATTCGATTTATGACTTTCTGAATCGTTTGAGCCATGTCCGTCCGTCTGTCCTGCTGGTACGCACGATAACTTTCGAAAGCGTTAAGCAACCACTCTGATATTTGGTATGGCTTAATATTTTCCCAAAACTGCTTATGGGATTGCATATGGGCTATATGGCCACACCCCTTCGGGTACCTCCCATGCAAATCTGCTATTTCGCCCACTTTAGTAATCGTGTAATAATATCAATACGCACACTTCGATCTTGGTATTTAGTAAATCTATAGCTAGACAAACTTTAGGACAAAAACTTGAAAGTCTGGCAACTCTCCTTCTGGTACCTCCCATACAAATGTACCATATCGCCTACCTTAGAAACCGTGTAATATTATCAATATTACCGACGCCATCTTGCCCAAATACTGTATTTAGTGAAGTTATAGGGAGAAAAACTTTCGAACAAAAACATGGAAGTCTGGCAACTCCCCTTCTGGTACCTCCCATCCAAATGTACCATCCCGCCTACATTAGAAATCGTGTAATAATACAAATATGACCAACGCGATCTTGCCCAATTTTTGTATTTAGTAAACATATAGTTGGACTAAGTTTTGGACAAACATTTGGAAGTCTGGCAACTCCCCTTCGGGTACCTCCCATACAAATCCCACTTTGTAAATCGTGTAATAATATCAACACGCGCAAGTTCGATCTTGGCCAAATTCCGTATTTAGTAAAGGTGTAACTGGACAAAATTTCGGAAAAAAGCTTGGAAGTCTGGCAACTCCTCTTGTGGTACCTGTCATACAAATGTACCATACCGCCCCATTTAAACCGTGTCATATTATCAATATTACCGACGCCATCTTGCCCAAATACTGTATTTAGTGAAGTTATAGGCAGAAAAACTTTCGAACAAAAACATGGAAGTCTGCAAACTCCCCTTCTGGTACCTCCTATACAAATGTACCATGCCACCCACTTTAGAAATCGTGCAATAATATCAATACGGTCAATGCGATCTTGCCCAAATTTTCAGAGAAAAACTTGGAAGTCTGGCAACTCCCCTTCTAGTACTTACATACAAAACTCTACAATATTTATACCCTCACCCTACGGGTAGGAGGGTATATATTTTTCTATAACATGCGGATTTTGAGGTTACTATTATGGAATATGAGACTTGTATGTTTTTACTGAGGGTGAGGGTATATATAAGTCGGTTTACCCGACTGCAACTTCTTCACTGGTTTTCTTTAAAATTCGGTATTTTAAGGTTGATATAAATTTTCGGCTATATAAATTTTCGGCATATGTTACATCCAATGGCAGTAGCCACGCCCATTTTTGACTTTCGGATACTTTGGAATGAGGGTATATATAAGTCGGTTTACCCGACTGATACTTTCTCACTTGTCACTAACGCATATGCGTAAACATTTTTCGATTGTTTTTTAAAAACAATCAGTTAAATTATAGCTTTCCAGCGAATTTTGTGGTTGACTGGTTCTCGAGTTATAAAATGTCAAACATATGGCAACTTATTTTTATACCCTTACCCTACAGGTAGGAGGGTATATATCTTTGATACGACCCAATAGCACAGCATAATTTATTTTAGACAATAGGTGTCTTTGAACCAAATTCGATTCATGACTTTTTAAGTCGTTTGGGCAAAGTCCGTCTGGAGAACAATATTTGTTTATATCGCGCTGGTCTTATTGAATGGAACATTTGTATGGGAGGTACCCGAAGGGGTGTGGCCATGTAGCCCATATACAATCACATAAAAAGTTTTGGCAAAATATTAACATTTCCCAAATTTCAAAGTAATTGTTTAAGTCTTTCGAAAGGTGTCGTGCATCCCAAACGACTTTGGGTGGTTTCAAAGATATATACCCTTGAATCGAACTTGGTTTAAAGACATATAGGGACTAGGGTATATAGGGACACCTTATTTGTGTTACACTTTTGAGTCGTATCAACTGATATGAATATACCCTCCTACCCGTAGGCTGAGGGTATACAAATGGAAATCTGGTCTGCATTGTTTATTTATTATCTGCTGAAACTGTTTTGTCAATGGTTGACCTGTCGGAATTGCTTTAAAAAGAAAAGAGCTATGATGTGGGCCATATCTATGACGTCTCCAACATCCGCAACAAGTCTTTTTCGTTTCCAACTTCTAACCCCAGCCGGTGTTGTTGACGTTTACATTAGTTGCTTAATTGCGAAATTAGTTGCTTAGTTGCTGATGTGATTCTGGTACATCAAAATCAGCTGACATCCAAAACGGAGATGGAAATCAAAAAGAATGTCACAGACAATCAAATAATTTTTGTACAAAATAAGCAGTGTCTTAAGAAATTTGTAAAAAAATGTTTTCCTCCGATACACTAATTTTTACAACATAAAATGAAAAAGAACACTTTAATTTATGTTTTTTAAGAAACGATTATAATATTTTCAATAAAGAATATACAGGAAATAGTCAAGTGATCTTGGTTCACTGTAATTTTGCTGGCCGATTTACAGTCACACGATTTTCAAAATAATTGTGCTCAGAACACCATTTCTGTAAAAACGATATCACCTCAACGTGAAGTGATTTCAGAACAGGCATGACAGATTAAACATTGCGGATTTGTCATAAACTAATTCCAACAAATTGCATTTACTGACTGATGTTGATATAGTAATAATTAGGAATTAAATGAATTATAATATGCATATCGGCAATTCCACGGTGTCGAACGTGACCGTTGTACACATTCAAAGTGCAAAAAAGGTCAGAATAAAATATATTTTAGATTCATCTTATACATATTCGTACAGGTCCATAGTAGTACTATCACCGGTGGTTTAGTTTTTTTCAGGCGAAATAGTGATAACAAAATAAGGACAAAACAGGGAGCGTGTCGAACGCGACAAAAACAGAAGTAGTTTCCGTGAACATCTTTAAAAACATGAGAATCAGCGAAATCAAACAGAATATGTTATCGATGAAAATTGTAAAATGTTAAAAAATTACAAAGCTTTCGTATCCTCTTTATTTCATAGAAATATCATGGATAGTTTTTTTACATTTAATTTTTAGGTTGGTTCGAACGTGACATTTTTTCTATGACTATCATATAGACAAATTAGACCAAAAAGTACCGTTATTCTTCATTCCTTTTGATTCGTCTCTTCATTTTAAGATTTCTTATGCTCTTAGAAATATTATTTATAATAATCCTCTTTTTACATAAGCCTCTCTTTACGAAGGAAATTTTAAAAAAAATGTGCATTTAAAAATCTGAAAATGATCCAAAACTACAATTTTCCACTTTGCAATTGTTTTTCGTAAATTTTTGAGTAAATACACGTGAAATTCTTTAATTTTATTAAAATTTGAATATTTTTGTATAGTAATATATTACATTAATGTGATTTTAATAACTTTTAATTTTTTCATCACGGTAGACCTTTTGGTGGAATTACCCATATTGTTTTTACCGGACATCAAATGGCAACAGCAATAACATGTTTTGCTTGTGAATAAATACTTCCAAAGACAGACGTTATTAGAAACAGGCATCTTATGGTCGCAGGAAGAGAAATAAAAAATTAAAAGTCTAAATTGTCGTCGAAGTCAAAAATTGGCAATGGCTGAAAGGTAGCCCTCCTGAAATCGTCTTCCACATCAACTTGTTTTCGTGACCCTATCCAATGTCCACCCCCTAACCCAGATGAGGTTAAAGCAGCAATATGCCGGCTTAACCTCAAGGCCGCAGGTGCTGATGGAATACCCGCATAGCAGTATAAGACCGCTGATCCAGCATCGTCGCCAAAATGGAATACAACCCCCACCTATGGGCAGGGACTCTATATTCATCCTTGCAGCTAATGTCTCTCTACAGCAGTGTTTCCCACAGTGTGTTCCGGGGAACCCTGGGGTTCCACGAAAAAAAATTATTTTTTTAAAAGAAAACTTAAAACCCATAATAGTTGCAAGAGTTTTATGGTAAAAAAATGAAAAATAGATAATCAAAAGATAACGGAATCGTCGTATAAAGTATCTTATCGTATTTCTACAGCAGGCGAGGTACACGTTATTGGTGAATCACTTATCCAGCACTATCAGAGTGTCTTCAGGCCGAAGAAATCATCCCATGAAATGCAATGCGATACATACCATTTTTTATCGAATATAAAGCTGCCTTCGACACGCCGACAGAGACAAATTGTTTGAAACTATGTCTGCGTATGAGATCCCATCAAAAGGTATACGCCTTTGTAGAATGACTCAGAGGGACACGAGATCTTCGGTAAAAATTGGAAGCTACCTCTCTGAACCATTCTCCATAGCAAGAGGTATTCGAGAAGGTGGCAGCTTGTCATGCAACTACTTCAACATATTGATGGAGAAAATATTGGAAAAAGCAGAAGTTAATAAAACTGGCACAGTGAACACCAATGGGCAGACAGGGAATACCGAGATACTGTCGGAAGGACGAAGTGGAAGAAGACATGTAAAACCTTGGTATGACGAACTGGAGAAAGTACACACGAGACCGAAGTGCTTGGAAATCAGTTATTTTGATTTTTGTGATTTTATTTTACATCTATTTTTGTCCGTCTAAGAAAAGTTTTACAACATGAATAGTTTTGTAGTGTAACTTAAAAAAAGTATATAAACAGGATAAGTTTATTTCTAATTAAACCAGTGGAAAATTTCAGTCGGGTAAACCGACTTATATATACCCTCACCCTCAGTAAAAAAAATACAAGTCTCATATTCCATAATAGCAACCTCAAAATACCGAATGTTATAGAAAAATATTGTATTACACATTTTTACAAAACGGGCGGAATATAAAGCAGAGTTTTTACTAGAAAATTGTATATAGCTAAAGCTATACTAAATATAGAATTTCGGAAAGATTCGTTGAGCGAAATTATATAATTACTAGATTTCTAAAGTGGGTGGAATGGTACATTTGTATGGGAGGTACCAGAAGGAGAGTTGCCAGACTTCCAAGTTTTTGTCCAAAACTTTGTCTTGCTATAGCTTTACTAAATACAAAATGTGGGCAAGATCGCGTATGGCATATTGATATTATTACACGATTTCTAAGGTAGGCGGGATGGTACATTTGTATGACAGGTACCAGAAGGGGAGTTGCCAGACTTCCAAGTTTTTGTCCGAAACTGTGTCTTGCTATAGCTTTACTACTAAATCTGTGTGTGCAGACATTTCCACAGGAAGTTTGTGAGATTGTCATTTGTGGAGAAACGTCTGTACGAATTCTGTAAGGTTTCTGATAGAAGTATTTATCAAATATAAAGTTTGGGATCTTTTTTGAGTATGTTTATGTTTTCTTTTGTTTTGATTTATGTTGTGGATAGTCGTGTTATGGTAGTTGGAGTGTGCGGCTATAACAGAAGTAAACGTAGGTTCGAAACCTGGTAAGACCATTTCAAACATTTTTCAGCGGCTGTTTCGACTAAGTAAATTGCAGTAACATTACAAGTAAGATAGTAAATTATTTGCAAATATATAAACAAATATTAGATCCCGTAAAGATTACAGAATTCGGTACAGAGTATCAGATATTCTTTACCTATTATTTTAGATATTTGCACGATTTTTCTTAAAAACAATGCAAATGGAAGAAAATAAAAGTTCAGATTTCCTTTAGACTGTTCGGCAGCATTCTCAGAAATTCCCTCAGATTCCACATAAGAATTCGTCAGACAGATTAATCTGCACAAGTTACCGAATTTCCCCCGACGAATCATTATATGCATCAGTATTTGCTTCACTTTTTTAACACTATTTTAATGACTGGCAAATTTCCAAACGAATGGAAAGTTGTCAGAGTTACCCCACTATGTAAAAGAGGAACAACTGGAACTTCATGTAGTGATTATATACCCATCTCTCCCCTCCCTGCTCTATAAAAAATCTCGTTAATAATTCAGTGCCAACCAGGATATCGTAAGCATCACAGTACAACATCACTTATTCTTGACCTTACGGACAATGTGAGGCGAGCTATGGATGCAAAACATCCTGGGGTTCTTGTAATACTAGATCTAAGCGAGGTATTTGACTCAGTAGATTATGACATACTACTCAGTACATCCAACCCACATGGAATATTTCATGGCGTCCATTCTTTTGATGTTCTATGTCAGTGATATACCTGAATGTACACTAAATTCAAAAATAAGTATATACGCCGATGATATACAGATATTTACTTCTAGTAACTCCAGGTCAGTTGATGCCTGTATTGATGGGTTGGACACTAATATTGGACGTATTTGTGATTAGTCAGCTCGAATTAATATCCAACTTAATATAAAAGGTAAGGTTTTTTATTTCACCGTGGAAATGAACAACATGTTTCGCGATCAACAATAGTGCAAAATACTACAATAGATCCCTCTTCCTCAATTTCATGTTTAGGCTACAATAGAGCCCTCTTCCTCAATTTCATGTAATTTTACCCTCTAGGCAAGACCACTCTGAGGTTGTCTTCAATAATTGTGTTTAATTTCATAAAAAATATTATCTCTCTAACCGGCAAAACAGAAATACTGGAAAATCGTTGCAATCTGTTTTTTTTACCAGTTATGCAGAAACAAATATTTTTTACGAAATTAAACACAATTAATGAAGACAACCTCAGAGTGGTATTGCCTGTTAGAGAGTTAAAGTTCCTTGGTCATATTGCTCAAAAATAAATATGACACTAAATAAACTTTATAGTGTAGATGTAATTTTACTGATTGAAGTAAGATATAAGTTAGCACATGCATTGCTCATGCCACAAATTCTGTACGGTCTTGGGGTTTTCACTAGTGCAAACGCAAATAATATAAAAAAAACTTCAGTATTGCTTTCATACAATTTTGAGATATGTTTAGGTCGAATTTCTCTTTTGCCGGACTTTTTCATTTCCCGGGAAACCGGGAAAATACATTTTCCGGGAATGCCGGGAAGTGTCGGTTAACCCAAAAATAAGACGAACAAAGTTTATTTTGCAGTATGTGTTTATATACATATAAATATAGTTATTTATTTAAATTCATGAGATCAAATATAATTTGTACTACTGCAGCTGAAACAAAAAAATAACAAAAAACTATACGTTTCAAAGTATAAATAAAAAGTATAGGTATAAATAAAAATCAAAACACAAATTTCAACAAACGATTAGCTGTTGAATAACAAGATATTGACAGGAGGAGGATGCCAAACCACTCTTTGGTTGTAAGTTATTAATTATCAAATGAAGATCTCGCTAAAATCTCTATAAGTATTAACTCCCATTTAGTGAAAAGGGAATCGTAGGTGACGAAACACTTACAAGTGGAATATTCTGGTCATTCAACTGACTAAACCTTTAACTGGTGTCATAAATGCAGAAAGAGAAACCAGTGAAAAAGTTGCAGTCGGGTAAACCGACTTATATATACCCTCACCCTCAGTAAAAAAATACAAGTCTCATATTCCATAATAGCCACCTCAAAATACCGAATGTTATAGAAAAATATTGTATTACACGTTTTTACAAAACGGGCGGAATATAAAGCAGAGGTTTTACTAGAAAATTGTATATAGCTAAAGCTTTACTAAATATAGAATTTCGGAAAGATTCGTTGAGCGAAATTATATAATTACTAGATTTCTAAAGTGGGTGGAATGGTACATTTGTATGGGAGGTACCAGAAGGAGAGTTGCCAGACTTCCAAGTTTTTGTCCAAAACTTTTTCTTGCTATAGCTTTACTAAATACAAATTGTGGGCAAGATCGCGTATGGAATATTGATATTATTACACGATTTCTAAGGTAGGCGGGATGGTACATTTGTATGGGAGGTACCAGAAGCGGAGTTGCCAGACTTCCAAGTTTTTGTCCGAAACTTTGTCCACTTATACCTTTACTAAATACGGAATTTGGGCAAGATCGTGTTGGTCATATTGATATTATCCGTCATTTGTAAATGTTTGTACAGAAGTAAAACGCGTGTTTAGAACATGTAGCAAGTAAAGCTTATTTCCTTGTACACAAAGCTTATTTCAATGTAAATATAACTCATTTGCTATTAATATTACGTATTCGGATATACGCAATAGCGTGTTTGAGAAAACCACGCAATGGACGTGTTTAATTCTATTAAATACAATATTTGCGGTCAAATATTTAAGTATTTGTATCTCTGTTCTCTGAGTAATAATAACCAAGAGAATAAGATAAATTCACAGAGAGAGAACACAAAAAAGGAGTAACACACCATTTTATACATACATGCATACACATGGCAATGCATGTACATCAGGGATGCAAAAGACGATACAATTGTACTATTTTGGTACATTTTCGCCATCGAAAGTACCATGATACAGCACTTTTGGGCCTAATTTAATACAGTTTACAGATTTTCGTATCTATTGTTTTTTGTCAGTAATTTGAAGAAAAGCTGTGTAAACTGCAAATTTATATATTGTCAAATGGAATGTAACAAAGATGTTCGAATAACATGTCGTTAATGTCACACTAAGACGTGCTATGTGAGAATGTAAAAGGTATATACTATCGTTGGCAATAGATGACCTTTATGTTGGCAGTGAATGTGAAGAATTGTTGAAAACGCTTTCAAAAACTAGTTCTCGTCAGATAAAATCTGATTGTCTACAATTCTACATCACTGCACTTGAAGAAACTCAAAACAGATTGCCACTAAATGATAAGTCTATTTTCAAAGAAATGGCGTTTACCAATTTAAATTGTTATGTGATAAGTATAAAATTGACTAACCCAAGAATGGATAACTTTTCTGAATATGAAAAACAAATATTGAGCAAATTAGATACTGAAGCATAGATACTAAAGTCTGCAAATCAAAAAATTTCAATGACAATTTAATTTTTCCAAATTTTGCAAAACTTACAAAAGTTGTATTAAGTTTACAACATGCTAATGCAGACGCGGAAAGGATATTTTCTATTGTTACTGATGTACGTACAAAAAAAAGAAACAAATTAAGCCATGAAATATTAAATTCCGTTTGCATTATTAGATCACATTTACAAGCTAATGTAATGAACTGTGTAAATTTTAAATGTAAATCTAGTCATTTCCAAAAAATTAATTATGCTGAATTGTATAAATAATACTAATGTAGATACTAAAAGAGAAGTAGACAAAGATTTCTCTTTACATTATTTGATCTCATATACAAGCTAATGTAATTAACAGTGTACATTTCAAATGTACATCTCGTAATTTGAAACCAATGAACTATGCTAAAACGTAAAACGTATAAATAATTACTTTTCATAATATTTGTTATTTTTTATGTTGTTTTTAGTTTATTTTTATGCTATTTTTGTTTTTTTTTTAAATAAACCTGAATTTTGTTACCAAAATTTAAATCTACAAGTTAAAAATAAAGTTTATTGTTTTGAAAAGTTCAAAAAAGTATCGTAGGGAAAAATGTAGAGTGGAAAAAAGTGGGTGTAGGGAAAAAAGGGTTTTTTTCATAAGCGTAGGGATTTCTGAAAAAAATCTCCCGGCATCACTGGTCAAATATATATATGGTTGATGCTAATTGGTTTGCAAAAATGTTTTAAAATGGCCATTTTTTTTTTGCGTGTAGACATTATTAAAATCTTATATTTAGAAAAGACTAACTGACACAGCAAACATTTACACGTCCTATACAAAATTTGACTGAGGTATTTCTTATAAATACACGATGAATAAAATTTGACATTTTAATAAATTTTAGCAAACAAATTATTGTATATATTAAATACCCTCCTACCCGTAGGGTGAGGGTATAAAAATTTCGTCGTCCTTAGTCTTTTTGACCATCGTTGCCGTTTTGGACTTTTCCTACCAAATTTGGTCGGATGGGTTTTTAAATTTTAAGATTTGGTCGGGGGGTCGGTCCAATTCGATTTTGGTAGATTTTGCACATGAAATAACTAGTAAAATCAAATATTATATTCTATTCTTATAATACATTTTACCTATTATAAATAATGTCAACAAAGAGTTCCAGTCTGAAAGTTCACGTTTGCTTTATCTGTATTCGAGCATAAATGTAATTTTTTGATTGATTTTGAGTAATTATTAAAAACAGGTGTAAATCTAGATTAGTAAAACAAAATCAATCAACTTCACATTTCAACAATTTTCAAGGAAACAAAATCAGAAGATTTTACCGCGAGTAACTTGTCATATATCGTAGAAATCGATCTACTGGAGACCTGATGGCGTTCCTTTCGGAACGATGGAGTCGATCCATTCACCGTCTTGGTGAAAGCAAGGTAGTGGCTCTGGATATTTCAAAGGCGTTCGCTAGGGTCTGGCACGGAGCACTCATATCAAAACTTATTGCTTTTGGTGTCGGTAATATCTTCTCTCGATTCATATCGAGTTTTCTCAGAGATCGCTCTATATGAGTTGTTATAAATGGGGTCTCATCCAACGAGCATAGGTTAACCGCAGGAGTGCCACAAGGTTCTGTCCCCTCTCCTTCTCTATTTCTTATTTTCATTGACGACCTATTGGGTCAGACTGCGAACCCAATCTACTTCTTTGCGGATGACAGCAACCTCTGTCATTCGTACTCATTTGAACATCGGCCAAGTCCTTCGGAAGTCAAGGACAAAAGGCCAACGATGAACGACTCACTCAACCGCGATTTGGCGACGATTTGTGAGTGGGGCTAAATGAACAGAGTAGATTTTAATGCACAAAAGACCCAGTGCTGTTTGTTGTCACACAAACGTTCCACTGATCCAGCATCGTCGTCAATATCTATGGGTGGTGTGGATATTGACGTATCAGATACTCTTGATGTTTTGGACATGAAGATACAGGGTGATTCTCGTTGGGCTAAGCATATATTCGAAGTGTCGAAAAAAGCATTCAAGTGTTTAGGCATTTTAAAGCGGTGCAAGAAATACTGCACCCCCTCTGATCTCGTAAATATTTACACCACCTACATCCGGCCTAAAATGAAATATAACTCCCATATATGGGCAGGGACTTCAAAGACATATTTTCAGCTTCTGGACCGTGTACAGAGGAGAGCGGTGGTGATGATAGGGGATGGTGCGGTATCCAACTCTATTGTCTCCCTACATCATCGCCGGGACGTGGATTGTGTATCGCTGTTCTATGGATATTTCAATGGTATCTGTTCGTCTGGTCCCTGAAGTTAGAACATTTAGCCGGAATACTCGGCTATCCAGGGAGTCTCATCCGTTCATTGTCAAATGGCCGGTTGACCGAACGACGCACTATAGAGATAATTCGTTCCTCAGCCGAACTGTTCGTATGTGGAATAATCTTCCAGCAAGTGTTTTTCCTGCCTGCTATGACATTGCCAAATTCAAGGCAAATATCAACAAACACTACACCCTCTTTCCTCCATCCAATACCCGTCTTTCCCATCGCTAACACAGTGCATTGCATTTATAGGGGGCATCCCCTGAGGGTTAGTCAAAAAAAAAAAGGTCAGATTTTATTTTGAATGTGATTAGATAATGTTATTTATCATAATAACTGCAGAAAAGGTTCTATCGAGTGAAGATTTATCCATTTAGCCCATTATTCAAAAATTGTATGATATTTGATTTAATGGTCTAAATCAAAACTGTTTAGAAACCCGTTTTTAACTTGCTATCACTGCCACACAGTTCTGCAGCTGCAGAACGAAAGTTTTCCCAAGTTTCTCTAATAAAAAGTAAGCTTAGAAACAAACTGGAGTTTAATACTATCATAGGATTCTGTTATGCAAGGAGCTCGTAAATATAATATTCAGCTAGAAGGGGCATGAACAATTAAAGGTTCATTGATATACAAACTATTTTTATAGACATATGTTTACCAATCTCAATGACTTCATTTATATCAAAACATATGACTGAATTGAACTATATTTTTTGTTATTAATATTAACACATGTCTTATGAATTGTTAATTTAATTTTTATTTCGTACTACAGGGTTCTCCAACAAGATGTGTAATTTTGAATCACCCGGTATTTCGGTAACTGTCACTTGTGAAGTTTTTTTTCTATGGCATTTGACAAATATAAACTACGCCATTACTTAAAATGGAACGATACACAAATTATTAAAATTCACTACAAAAATGGTGAAAATATTGCAGTCACAGTTGAAGAGGTGAATTGGCCTCCGATATCTTGTGATTTAACACCTTGCAAGATAAGGTATTCGTCAACAGCTTAGCGTCGATACAAGACCTCAAAGATAGAATTCGTGAGGCTATCGAGAACTTTGCGATTTGGTTATGGAAAATTTTATGAAAAGGATATGGACCTGTAAGCGCGGTCGTGATGGCCATTAGGCTAATGCTGTTTAACGGCATACCATCATCTTTATTACGAAATAAACATCCGATCATTTATCTCAAAGAATTCCATTTTTCATTGAATACCAAAAAACCTCCTCTTGTTGGAGAACCCTATATAAGAAACGTTTATTTAATAAGCTATTACTGTTACAAGAAAATTACAGTGAATATTGATTTATTTTAAAATGTTGGTCGGCTACAAGGCATTTTGGTATGTTTCTGTAAAAATTTTGGTTGTTTTCCAGTGGCATTAATAAAACTCTGAAATGCATTGAACACCTCGTTTTTAGATTTCAGAAAATATACAAATATCATTGTGATTTAATACAGAAGAAGACGAAAACTAATACAAAATTCTATCAGAAAAGACGGACGAATGGTTGTAGTTTAATTTAAAGTTTAATTTAGTAGTTTAATTTAAAATTGATTTTCATATATTTGTCCACAACACCATGACCATTTTGCCAGATTTTTATGAAAATGTATTAGCATTTTTTCACAGTTTCCTCAGAATACTGACTAGTTTTTTTATGTAAACCTCTGAGGGAATTTTAAAATCTGTGTGTGCAGACATTTCCACAGGAAGTTTGTGAGATTGTCATTTGTGGAGAAACGTCTGTACGAATTCTGTAAGGTTTCTGATAGAAGTATTTATCAAATATAAAGTTTGGGATCTTTTTTGAGTATGTTTATGTTTTCTTTTGTTTTGATTTATGTTGTGGATAGTCGTGTTATGGTAGTTGGAGTGTGCGGCTATAACAGAAGTAAACGTAGGTTCGAAACCTGGTAAGACCATTTCAAACATTTTTCAGCGGCTGTTTCGACTAAGTAAATTGCAGTAACATTACAAGTAAGATAGTAAATTATTTGCAAATATATAAACAAATATTAGATCCCGTAAAGATTACAGAATTCGGTACAGAGTATCAGATATTCTTTACCTATTATTTTAGATATTTGCACGATTTTTCTTAAAAACAATGCAAATGGAAGAAAATAAAAGTTCAGATTTCCTTTAGACTGTTCGGCAGCATTCTCAGAAATTCCCTCAGATTCCACATAAGAATTCGTCAGACAGATTAATCTGCACAAGTTACCGAATTTCCCCCGACGAATCATTATATGCATCAGTATTTGCTTCACTTTTTTAACACTATTTTAATGACTGGCAAATTTCCAAACGAATGGAAAGTTGTCAGAGTTACCCCACTATGTAAAAGAGGAACAACTGGAACTTCATGTAGTGATTATATACCCATCTCTCCCCTCCCTGCTCTATAAAAAATCTCGTTAATAATTCAGTGCCAACCAGGATATCGTAAGCATCACAGTACATCACTTATTCTTGACCTTACGGACAATGTGAGGCGAGCTATGGATGCAAAACATCCTGGGGTTCTTGTAATACTAGATCTAAGCGAGGTATTTGACTCAGTAGATTATGACATACTACTCAGTACATCCAACCCACATGGAATATTTCATGGCGTCCATTCTTTTGATGTTCTATGTCAGTGATATACCTGAATGTACACTAAATTCAAAAATAAGTATATACGCCGATGATATACAGATATTTACTTCTAGTAACTCCAGGTCAGTTGATGCCTGTATTGATGGGTTGGACACTAATATTGGACGTATTTGTGATTAGTCAGCTCGAATTAATATCCAACTTAATATAAAAGGTAAGGTTTTTTATTTCACCGTGGAAATGAACAACATGTTTCGCGATCAACAATAGTGCAAAATACTACAATAGATCCCTCTTCCTCAATTTCATGTTTAGGCTACAATAGAGCCCTCTTCCTCAATTTCATGTAATTTTACCCTCTAGGCAAGACCACTCTGAAGTTGTCTTCAATAATTGTGTTTAATTTCATAAAAAATATTATCTCTCTAACCGGCAAAACAGAAATACTGGAAAATCGTTGCAATCTGTTTTTTTTACCAGTTATGCAGAAACAAATATTTTTTACGAAATTAAACACAATTAATGAAGACAACCTCAGAGTGGTATTGCCTGTTAGAGAGTTAAAGTTCCTTGGTCATATTGCTCATATTTGCTCAAAAATAAATATGACACTAAATAAACTTTATAGTGTAGATGTAATTTTACTGATTGAAGTAAGATATAAGTTAGCACATGCATTGCTCATGCCACAAATTCTGTACGGTCTTGGGGTTTTCACTAGTGCAAACGCAAATAATATATAAAAAACTTCAGTATTGCTTTCATACAATTTTGAGATATGTTTAGGTCGAATTTCTCTTTTGCCGGACTTTTTCATTTCCCGGGAAACCGGGAAAATACATTTTCCGGGAATGCCGGGAAGTGTCGGTCAACCCAAAAATAAGACGAACAAAGTTTATTTTGCAGTATGTGTTTATATACATATAAATATAGTTATTTATTTAAATTCATGAGATCAAATATAATTTGTACTACTGCAGCTGAAACAAAAAAATAACAAAAAACTATACGTTTCAAAGTATAAATAAAAAGTATAGGTATAAATAAAAATCAAAACACAAATTTCAACAAACGATTAGCTGTTGAATAACAAGATATTGACAGGAGGAGGATGCCAAACCACTCTTTGGTTGTAAGTTATTAATTATCAAATGAAGATCTCGCTAAAATCTCTATAAGTATTAACTCCCATTTAGTGAAAAGGGAATCGTAGGTGACGAAACACTTACAAGTGGAATATTCTGGTCATTCAACTGACTAAACCTTTAACTGGTGTCATAAATGCAGAAAGAGAAACCAGTGAAAAAGTTGCAGTCGGGTAAACCGACTTATATATACCCTCACCCTCAGTAAAAAAATACAAGTCTCATATTCCATAATAGCCACCTCAAAATACCGAATGTTATAGAAAAATATTGTATTACACGTTTTTACAAAACGGGCGGAATATAAAGCAGAGGTTTTACTAGAAAATTGTATATAGCTAAAGCTTTACTAAATATAGAATTTCGGAAAGATTCGTTGAGCGAAATTATATAATTACTAGATTTCTAAAGTGGGTGGAATGGTACATTTGTATGGGAGGTACCAGAAGGAGAGTTGCCAGACTTCCAAGTTTTTGTCCAAAACTTTTTCTTGCTATAGCTTTACTAAATACAAATTGTGGGCAAGATCGCGTATGGAATATTGATATTATTACACGATTTCTAAGGTAGGCGGGATGGTACATTTGTATGGGAGGTACCAGAAGCGGAGTTGCCAGACTTCCAAGTTTTTGTCCGAAACTTTGTCCACTTATACCTTTACTAAATACGGAATTTGGGCAAGATCGTGTTGGTCATATTGATATTATCCGTCATTTGTAAATGTTTGTACAGAAGTAAAACGCGTGTTTAGAACATGTAGCAAGTAAAGCTTATTTCCTTGTACACAAAGCTTATTTCAATGTAAATATAACTCATTTGCTATTAATATTACGTATTCGGATATACGCAATAGCGTGTTTGAGAAAACCACGCAATGGACGTGTTTAATTCTATTAAATACAATATTTGCGGTCAAATATTTAAGTATTTGTATCTCTGTTCTCTGAGTAATAATAACCAAGAGAATAAGATAAATTCACAGAGAGAGAACACAAAAAAGGAGTAACACACCATTTTATACATACATGCATACACATGGCAATGCATGTACATCAGGGATGCAAAAGACGATACAATTGTACTATTTTGGTACATTTTCGCCATCGAAAGTACCATGATACAGCACTTTTGGGCCTAATTTAATACAGTTTACAGATTTTCGTATCTATTGTTTTTTGTCAGTAATTTGAAGAAAAGCTCTGTAAACTGCAAATTTATATATTGTCAAATGGAATGTAACAAAGATGTTCGAATAACATGTCGTTAATGTCACACTAAGACGTGCTATGTGAGAATGTAAAAGGTATATACTATCGTTGGCAATAGATGACCTTTATGTTGGCAGTGAATGTGAAGAATTGTTGAAAACGCTTTCAAAAACTAGTTCTCGTCAGATAAAATCTGATTGTCTACAATTCTACATCACTGCACTTGAAGAAACTCAAAACAGATTGCCACTAAATGATAAGTCTATTTTCAAAGAAATGGCGTTTACCAATTTAAATTGTTATGTGATCTGGAGACCTGATGGCGTTCCTTTCGGAACGATGGAGTCGATCCATTCACCGTCTTGGTGAAAGCAAGGTAGTGGCTCTGGATATTTCCAAGGCGTTCGATAGGGTCTGGCACGGAGCACTCATATCAAAACTTATTGCTTTTGGTGTCGGTAATATCTTCTCTCGATTCATATCGAGTTTTCTCAGAGATCGCTCTATATGAGTTGTTATAAATGGGGTCTCATCCAACGAGCATAGGTTAACCGCAGGAGTGCCACAAGGTTCTGTCCCCTCTCCTTCTCTATTTCTTATTTTCATTGACGACCTATTGGGTCAGACTGCGAACCCAATCTACTTCTTTGCGGATGACAGCAACCTCTGTCATTCGTACTCATTTGAACATCGGCCAAGTCCTTCGGAAGTCAAGGACAAAAGGCCAACGATGAACGACTCACTCAACCGCGATTTGGCGACGATTTGTGAGTGGGGCTAAATGAACAGAGTAGATTTTAATGCACAAAAGACCCAGTGCTGTTTGTTGTCACACAAACGTTCCACTGATCCAGCATCGTCGTCAATATCTATGGGTGGTGTGGATATTGACGTATCAGATACTCTTGATGTTTTGGACATGAAGATACAGGGTGATTCTCGTTGGGCTAAGCATATATTCGAAGTGTCGAAAAAAGCATTCAAGTGTTTAGGCATTTTAAAGCGGTGCAAGAAATACTGCACCCCCTCTGATCTCGTAAATATTTACACCACCTACATCCGACCTAAAATGAAATATAACTCCCATATATGGGCAGGGACTTCAAAGACATATTTTCAGCTTCTGGACCGTGTACAGAGGAGAGCGGTGGTGATGATAGGGGATGGTACGGTATCCAACTCTATTGTCTCCCTACATCATCGCCGGGACGTGGATTGTGTATCGCTGTTCTATGGATATTTCAATGGTATCTGTTCGTCTGGTCCCTGAAGTTAGAACATTTAGCCGGAATACTCGGCTATCCAGGGAGTCTCATCCGTTCATTGTCAAATGGCCAATTGACCGAACGACGCACTATAGAGATAATTCGTTCCTCAGCCGAACTGTTCGTATGTGGAATAATCTTCCAGCAAGTGTTTTTCCTGCCTGCTATGACATTGCCAAATTCAAGGCAAACATCAACAAACACTACACCCTCTTTCCTCCATCCAATACCCGTCTTTCCCATCGCTAACACAGTGCATTGCATTTATAGGGGGCATCCCCTGAGGGTTAGTCAAAAAAAAAAAGGTCAGATTTTATTTTGAATGTGATTAGATAATGTTATTTATCATAATAACTGCAGAAAAGGTTCTATCGAGTGAAGATTTATCCATTTAGCCCATTATTCAAAAATTGTATGATATTTGATTTAATGGTCTAAATCAAAACTGTTTAGAAACCCGTTTTTAACTTGCTTTCACTGCCACACAGTTCTGCAGCTGCAGAACGAAAGTTTTCCCAAGTTTCTCTAATAAAAAGTAAGCTTAGAAACAAACTGGAGTTTAATACTATCATAGGATTCTGTTATGCAAGGAGCTCGTAAATATAATATTCAGCTAGAAGGGGCATGAACAATTAAAGGTTCATTGATATACAAACTATTTTTATAGACATATGTTTACCAATCTCAATGACTTCATTTATATCAAAACATATGACTGAATTGAACTATATTTTTTGTTATTAATATTAACACATGTCTTATGAATTGTTAATTTAATTTTTATTTCGTACTACAGGGTTCTCCAACAAGAGGTGTAATTTTGAATCACCCGGTATTTCGGTAGCTGTCACTTGTGAAGTTTTTTTTCTATGGCATTTGACAAATATAAACTACGCCATTACTTAAAATGGAACGATACACACTTTACAACGCATTGAAATTATTAAAATTCACTACAAAAATGGTGAAAATATTGCAGTCACAGTTGAAGAGGTGAATTGGCCTCCGATATCTTGTGATTTAACACCTTGCAAGATAAGGTATTCGTCAACAGCTTAGCGTCGATACAAGACCTCAAAGATAGAATTCGTGAGGCTATCGAGAACTTTGCGATTTGGTTATGGAAAATTTTATGAAAAGGATATGGACCTGTAAGCGCGGTCGTGATGGCCATTAGGCTAATGCTGTTTAACGGCATACCATCATCTTTATTACGAAATAAACATCCGATCATTTATCTCAAAGAATTCCATTTTTCATTGAATACCAAAAAACCTCCTCTTGTTGGAGAACCCTATATAAGAAACGTTTATTTAATAAGCTATTACTGTTACAAGAAAATTACAGTGAATATTGATTTATTTTAAAATGTTGGTCGGCTACAAGGCATTTTGGTATGTTTCTGTAAAAATTTTGGTTGTTTTCCAGTGGCATTAATAAAACTCTGAAATGCATTGAACACCTCGTTTTTAGATTTCAGAAAATATACAAATATCATTGTGATTTAATACAGAAGAAGACGAAAACTAATACAAAATTCTATCAGAAAAGACGGACGAATGGTTGTAGTTTAATTTAAAGTTTTATTTAGTAGTTTAATTTAAAATTGATTTTCATATATTTGTCCACAACACCATGACCATTTTGCCAGATTTTTATGAAAATGTATTAGCATTTTTTCACAGTTTCCTCAGAATACTGACTAGTTTTTTTATGTAAACCTCTGAGGGAATTTTAAAATCTGTGTGTGCAGACATTTCCACAGGAAGTCTGTGAGATTGTCATTTGTGGAGAAACGTCTGTACGAATTCTGTAAGGTTTCTGATAGAAGTATTTATCAAATATAAAGTTTGGGATCTTTTTTGAGTATGTTTATGTTTTCTTTTGTTTTGATTTATGTTGTGGATAGTCGTGTTATGGTAGTTGGAGTGTGCGGCTATAACAGAAGTAAACGTAGGTTCGAAACCTGGTAAGACCATTTCAAACATTTTTCAGCGGCTGTTTCGACTAAGTAAATTGCAGTAACATTACAAGTAAGATAGTAAATTATTTGCAAATATATAAACAAATATTAGATCCCGTAAAGATTACAGAATTCGGTACAGAGTATCAGATATTCTTTACCTATTATTTTAGATATTTGCACGATTTTTCTTAAAAACAATGCAAATGGAAGAAAATAAAAGTTCAGATTTCCTTTAGACTGTTCGGCAGCATTCTCAGAAATTCCCTCAGATTCCACATAAGAATTCGTCAGACAGATTAATCTGCACAAGTTACCGAATTTCCCCCGACGAATCATTATATGCATCAGTATTTGCTTCACTTTTTTAACACTATTTTAATGACTGGCAAATTTCCAAACGAATGGAAAGTTGTCAGAGTTACCCCACTATGTAAAAGAGGAACAACTGGAACTTCATATAGTGATTATATACCCATCTCTCCCCTCCCTGCTCTCTAAAAAATCTCGTTAATAATTCAGTGCCAACCAGGATATCGTAAGCATCACAGTACAACATCACTTATTCTTGACCTTACGGACAATGTGAGGCGAGCTATGGATGCAAAACATCCTGGGGTTCTTGTAATACTAGATCTAAGCGAGGTATTTGACTCAGTAGATTATGACATACTACTCAGTACATCCAACCCACATGGAATATTTCATGGCGTCCATTCTTTTGATGTTCTATGTCAGTGATATACCTGAATGTACACTAAATTCAAAAATAAGTATATACGCCGATGATATACAGATATTTACTTCTAGTAACTCCAGGTCAGTTGATGCCTGTATTGATGGGTTGGACACTAATATTGGACGTATATGTGATTAGTCAGCTCGAATTAATATCCAACTTAATATAAAAGGTAAGGTTTTTTATTTCACCGTGGAAATGAACAACATGTTTCGCGATCAACAATAGTGCAAAATACTACAATAGATCCCTCTTCCTCAATTTCATGTTTAGGCTACAATAGAGCCCTCTTCCTCAATTTCATATAATTTTAACCTCTAGGCAAGACCACTCTGAGGTTGTCTTCAATAATTGTGTTTAATTTCATAAAAAATATTATCTCTCTAACCGGCAAAACAGAAATACTGGAAAATCGTTGCAATCTGTTTTTTTTACCAGTTATGCAGAAACAAATATTTTTTACGAAATTAAACACAATTAATGAAGACAACCTCAGAGTGGTATTGCCTGTTAGAGAGTTAAAGTTCCTTGGTCATATTGCTCAAAAATAAATATGACACTAAATAAACTTTATAGTGTAGATGTAATTTTACTGATTGAAGTAAGATATAAGTTAGCACATGCATTGCTCATGCCACAAATTCTGTACGGTCTTGGGGTTTTCACTAGTGCAAACGCAAATAATATATAAAAAACTTCAGTATTGCTTTCATACAATTTTGAGATATGTTTAGGTCGAATTTCTCTTTTGCCGGACTTTTTCATTTCCCGGGAAACCGGGAAAATACATTTTCCGGGAATGCCGGGAAGTGTCGGTCAACCCAAAAATAAGACGAACAAAGTTTATTTTGCAGTATGTGTTTATATACATATAAATATAGTTATTTATTTAAATTCATGAGATCAAATATAATTTGTACTACTGCAGCTGAAACAAAAAAATAACAAAAAACTATACGTTTCAAAGTATAAATAAAAAGTATAGGTATAAATAAAAATCAAAACACAAATTTCAACAAACGATTAGCTGTTGAATAACAAGATATTGACAGGAGGAGGATGCCAAACCACTCTTTGGTTGTAAGTTATTAATTATCAAATGAAGATCTCGCTAAAATCTCTATAAGTATTAACTCCCATTTAGTGAAAAGGGAATCGTAGGTGACGAAACACTTACAAGTGGAATATTCTGGTCATTCAACTGACTAAACCTTTAACTGGTGTCATAAATGCAGAAAGAGAAACCAGTGAAAAAGTTGCAGTCGGGTAAACCGACTTATATATACCCTCACCCTCAGTAAAAAAATACAAGTCTCATATTCCATAATAGCCACCTCAAAATACCGAATGTTATAGAAAAATATTGTATTACACGTTTTTACAAAACGGGCGGAATATAAAGCAGAGGTTTTACTAGAAAATTGTATATAGGTAAAGCTTTACTAAATATAGAATTTCGGAAAGATTCGTTGAGCGAAATTATATAATTACTAGATTTCTAAAGTGGGTGGAATGGTACATTTGTATGGGAGGTACCAGAAGGAGAGTTGCCAGACTTCCAAGTTTTTGTCCAAAACTTTTTCTTGCTATAGCTTTACTAAATACAAAATGTGGGCAAGATCGCGTATGGAATATTGATATTATTACACGATTTCTAAGGTAGGCGGGATGGTACATTTGTATGGGAGGTACCAGAAGCGGAGTTGCCAGACTTCCAAGTTTTTGTCCGAAACTTTGTCCACTTATACCTTTACTAAATACGGAATTTGGGCAAGATCGTGTTGGTCATATTGATAGTATTACAGGGTTTCTAAGGTAGGCGGGATGGTACATTTGTATGACAGGTACCAGAAGGGGAGTTGCCAGACTTTCAAGACTTTGTCCGAAACTGTGTCTAGCTATAGCTTTACTAAATACAGAATTTGGGCAAGATCTAACTGGTCATATTTATAATACTACACGGTTTATAATGGGCGGGATGGTACATTTGTATGGGAGGTACCAGAAGGGGAGACTTCCAAGTTTTTGTCGAAAACTTTGTCTAGCTATACATTTACTAAATACACAATTTGGGCAAGATCTTGTTGGTCATATTGACAACATTACACGGCTTACAAGGGGCGGAATGGTACATTTGTATGGGAGGTACCAGAAGGGGACTTCCAAGTTTGTGTCCAAAAGTTATACCAACTATAGCTTTTCTTAATACAAAATTTGGGCAAGATCGCGTTGGGCATATTGGTGTTATTACACGATTTCTAAGGTAGGCGGGATGGTACATTTGTATGGGAGATGCCGGAAGGGGAGTTGCCAGACTTCCAAGTTTTTGTCCAAAAGTTATACCAACTATAGCTTTTCTTAATACAAAATTTGGACAAGATCGCGTTGGGCATATTGGTGTTATTACACGATTTCTAAGGTAGGCGGGATGGTACATTTGTATGGGAGATGCCGGAAGGGGAGTTGCCAGACTTCCAAGTTTTTGTCCAAAAGTTATACCAACTATAGCTTTTCTTAATACAAAATTTGGACAAGATCGCGTTGGGCATATTGGTGATATTACACGATTTCTAAGGTAGGCGTGATGGTACATTTGTATGGGAGATGCCGGAAGGGGAGTTGCCAGACTTCCAAGTTTTTGTCCAAAAGTTATACCAACTATAGCTTTTCTTAATACAAAATTTGGGCAAGATCGCGTTGGGCATATTGGTGTTATTACACGATTTCTAAGGTAGGCGGGATGGTACATTTGTATGGGAGGTACCAGAAGGGGAGTTGCCAGACTTCCAAGTTTTTGTCCGAACTTTGTCTAGCTATAAATTTATTAAATACAAAATTTGGGCAAGATAGCGTTGGTCATACTGATAGTATTAGACGGTTTATCAGGGGTGGGATGGTACATTTGTATGGCAGGTACCAGAAGGGGAGTTGCCAGACTTCCAAGTTTTTGTCCAAAACTTTATCCAGTTATACCTTTACTAAATACGGAATTTGGGCAAGATCGCGTTGGTCATATTGATAGTATTACATGGTTTATAAGGGGCGGGATGGTACATGTGTATGGCGGATACCAGAAGGAGAGATACCAGACTTCCAAGTTTTTGTCCAAAAATTAGTCCAGTTATACCATTACAAAATACGGAATTTGGCCAAGATCGAACATGCGCGTGTTAATATTATTACACGATTTATAAAGTGGGCGAAATATCAGATTTGTATGGGAGGTACCCGAAGGGGTGTGGCCATATAGCCCATATGCAATCCCATAAGCAGTTTTGGGAAAATATTCAGTCATGCCAAATTTCAGAGTGATTGCTTAACTCTTTCGAAAGTTATCGTGCGTACCAACAGGACAGACGGACGGACGGACAGACGGACATGGCTCAAACGATTCAGAAAGTCATAAATCGAATTTGTTTCAAAGACACCTGGGTTCTAATCTGAATATTTCTAGGTGTTACACTTTCTAGGTGTTCATTTTATTATGAATGCATGCGGTATCAATCTTGTTCAATGTTGAATGAGTACTTTCTCGGGCTCCAAGTTGTGCGGTAATCTAATTATAAATTCTGATTAGAAGACCAAACAACATAATGTCAATGACACTGTGTGTTAATGGACAGAGTTGGTGGGGTGATAATGTAGCATGTTATGTTTATTTGGTATAATCTAAATATATTCCACTAGTTGTGTATTTATTCAATTGTCATTCTGTACGCGTTTTATGTAGCGGCATTCATATAGTTTTTATGTATTGTTCGTCGTATGTTTGGTATGTACATGTATCCATGTACATTAGGGTGGAGTGAAAATGAGATTTTCTTAAACTACCATGCAAAAAATTAATCATCTGTGTTGATGTTTTGAGGTGCCCCAACGGGGTCAAAGTTGAGAGTGAATGGGCAAAAATTCACAAAAAGGCACACAACTGCCCCGGAGTCTCTCGTAGAGCAATCAAATGTAAGACCAACCCTCATTAATTTCCCCCAATAAACATTTTCTTAGAACAGACCAACCCCCTATCTCTACTCCATATGGGGGCTCCCATACAAAATTCAAGATTTGACGAAATTGTTAAAAATTGGCCGCCACAGGTTCCAGGTTGACACTAGGGGTATAAAATGTATGACCGACTTGCATTATTTTTTCACCATAAACATTTTTTCAGAACATAGTTGCCCCCTATTTCGACTCCCTAAGGGGGCTCCCATACAAAATTTATATGACAGACTGGAAAATTATAGGATTAATTTATTAATTTCCCCCATTAAACATTTTATAAAACATACCTACCCCATATCTCCCTACTAAGATATTTCATATTATTTATTTTATTAGAATTCACTTTTATTAATAATTCCTTGGTAGGTCGCAGAAGCAACGTCGTAAAAATCATCGTATAAATTGGGCGTTTGTCGCTGACCGTGCGCACAAGCGTCGAATTACCGTTAATTTGTGGCATCGCATACACAAAAATAATATTAAAATAACGTATTCTGTGTCAAAACACAGCGCTTTGCTTCAGTCAGTAATTGGTGTTTGAAGACACATGTGTAAAACCAACTGCTGGTATGTTATCAGATTAAAGTTCAATATTGAAGCTGCCGACTTATCGACAAATGTTGTTCGAAACAACAAATGTTCTAAATTGTTATTTTCGTTACATTAGCGCCTCCTGCTTCCATTAAAAATGTCTCAAGTTAAGACTCGTCACATGAGAAATTGTCCTGTGTTTGGCTTGCCACAAACGTTTGCTGAGTTTCAATTACCCACCTATAATGACGTTATGAAGTATTATCTACTCATCAAGTATGAACTAAAGCCAGATAAAACAGCAAAAGAGCCGAGTGTTCATGACATATCCGAAATAGTTGCTTCTCGAATTTTACAGATTTGGCAAAAAGCATCCCTGCCAACTGTCAGTTTAAAAAGGGTATTACAGCTCATTCGTTCTTACCATGGGAAATATAGAAACTTAATGAAACCTTATAAAAATCGTCAGACCTACAACAACTATCAGGAAAAAGTTAAGAAATTTAAGGACGAATCGCAATGATTGTTTGATATCAGTAGTTGCAAATGCAAACTGATCTCTAACTGTAGATGTGAAAAAAAATGTCGTGTACCTAAGAATGAAATAAACTTTTTAATTGATCAAAGAACAACGAGGAAAATGGTGATTGGCGGTGTTGATAATATTGCCTCTAAAAAAGCTATGAAGAAACAAGGGAGAAAAGAAAAATGTTTACTTGAGAAACAACAAGTAGATGATTTGCAACAACCTTGCTGTTCCCGTTCGTTGCTCGATAATGTGTCAATCGACAGCAGTGATTCCTGCAATAGCTCTATTATTATTAATATTAGCGACTTTTGTGATGAAAGTTTATGGTCGAATGTGGTTTATAATCAAGTGTAATCCCTCTTGCACAAACGGAGCTAAACACTTGTGGCAAACAATTAACCTGAGTCGATATTTGGACGACAATTTAAAAAAAATAATACATCCAGTGATTCAACGAAATGGTTATTTCGGTAATCCAGAAAATGTCCTTATCGGTATGCTCGCAGATGAAAGACAAGAGATACGTAACCTAGCATACACACGCATTCTAAAAGCAAGATTAGAGAACAATTATGGGTAACGAAAGTTCAAAGTACCTTCTTTAAATTTTGATGCTGAGGATTACACGGACTTAATAAATTGGCAAGACCATCAAATAACTGAGCCACCTTTGACTTTAAATATTTCAAACGAATTCTTGGAGAATATTGTCGAAAATGGTCTTGGTACACATCACAATATAAAAGATTTTCCTTGCCATACCCAAGCCGTAGAGCGCTGCATTAAGCTGGTGACAGATGCGTCCAGTTCCGTCTGTGGAGAAAGTAAACGTGATGGATTTATAAGAGCACGACTATTATCACGCCTGAAGATGACGTCCTTTAATACAAAGAAACAATTTAATGTGTAGTACCTAATTTAAATACATTTTATTAATAAACAACATTTTCATAAAAAATAATTCCATTCACTTTTTTTTTATAAAATGTTTTATAAAATGTTTAATGGGGGAAATTAATAAATTAATCCTATAATTTTCCAGTCTGTCATATAAATTTTGTATGGGAGCCCCCTTAGGGAGTCGAAATAGGGGGCAACTATGTTCTGAAAAAATGTTTATGGTGAAAAAATAATGTAAGTCGGTCATACATTTTATACCCCTAGTGTCAACCTGGAACCTGTGGCGGCCAATTTTTAACAATTTCGTCAAATCTTGAATTTTGTATGGGAGCCCCAATATGGAGTAGAGATAGGGGGTTGGTCTGTTCTAAGAAAATGTTTATTGGGGGAAATTAATGAGGGTTGGTCTTACATTTGATTGCTCTACGAGAGACTCCGGGGCAGTTGTGTGCCTTTTTGTGAATTTTTACCCATTCACTCTCAACTTTGACCCCGTTGGGGCACCTCAAAACGTTACGCTACAAACTCCGGTTTTTGCACTAATTCATATGTACTATTAGTTCATCTTTTGGTGACTATTCCATTTTGAAATTCAAAAAAAAAAAATTCCCAGTACAACTTCACTCCACCCTAATGTACATATGTATTTTTAGTTTCTTTATTTATGTAGGTTTCAAGTTAAGATTCTATTGTAAATAAAGTTAGTTCTCAACTAAAATCGAAATTGGGCTGTCGTTTTTGTTATTCCTCCTCCCTAAGATCTACAGTATGGTAGGTGCAGCTCCCACCTATCCCGCTCATTTATAGCTCCATTACATTAATTATTCGGATATTCGAACCAGGTTTTGTATAAATATATTATGAATGTTTTATTTATTAAATTAAATTATTAGATAAGATTGTTAAAGAAATCGTTTTTTTTTTTGTTAAAAGCTTCAAAGGTTTCAGGAGGAAATGCGGTTTAGTCATAAATAGTCATGAATATTAACTTTTCTATCGGCAACAGTATCGGATTACTGTCTCTACATGTATAATTTTTGTATACGAGTATTTTTTGATACTCCCATGTTAATTACCATTAATTTAATTAATCTAACGTACTAATATTACACTGGGTTTCGTTATGTGGTTGTGCTACTATCACAAACATTAGAAGTAACTCACAAATGTCTTTACGTTTGGGTGAATCAGAGAAATCGGTTTTGAATTTTTTTGAAATATAATATTTGATTTTCTTCGAATGAGATAAATAAAAATGTCAGCAAAAATATTCAGCAAATACGATATGAAGAACTTAATCTTTGTCTATAGAAAAATAGATAAAATATAAGTTCAGAATAATTCCCGTTCCTATTGGACAAGTGGGAATTATATGAAGGCTCGAATTTATTCTTCATCTGTCTCGTCTTCGGTGGCAGATTCGATATATTCCTCATCACCGCCACTAATGTTTAAGGAAAGAGTGGGGGCTTCCGGTGTAGCTTCTTCATGTGCATTAATTTCTTCTTGTAGAACAGGCTCGTTGTCTTGGTTTGTCAAAACCATTTCAGATAATTCGGTTGCCTTCTGGTCTTCTTCAGCCTCTCTTTCAAGCTGTGTCAATCGGTTAAGTTCTTCTTCGGCAAATCTGTCATCTTCGTCCAATTTGGCTTCTTCAGCCAATTTGGCTTCTTCAGCTAATTTGGCTTCTTCAGCCAATTTGGCTTCTTCAGCTAATTTGGCTTCTTCAGCCAATTTGGCTTCTTCAGCCAATTTGGCTTCTTCAGCCAATTTGGCTTCTTCAGCCAATTTGGCTTCTTCAGCCAATTTGGCTTCTTCAGCCAATTTGGCTTCTTCAGCCAATTTGGCTTCTTCAGCCAATTTGGCTTCTTCGGCCAATTTGGTTTCTTCGGCCAATTTGGTTTCTTCGGCCAGTTTGGTTTCTTCTGCTAAACGAGCTTCTTCGGCTAAACGAGCTTCTTCGGCTACACGAACTTCTTCGGCCAATCTAGTTTCGTCCTCAAGACGCAGTTTCTCTTCTTCTTCTGCCTTCAGTTTCAATTCCTCTTGACGGGCCCTAAATAGTAAATAAATGTATTGACTTAATGGTGACAAATCACTTGAAAATAGTCATAGGTTACTTCTCTTCTGCCAAATGGGCAGCTTTAATAGCATCTTCTGCTTGTTTTTCCAGCTCAGCCAAACGTTGCATCTCTACCTCTTCTTCGAGTTTTCGTTGTTCTTCTGCCAAACAAACTTTTTCAGCTAATTTAGCTTCCTCAGCTTTGCGTGTCGCATCTTCCTTGGCTTTGATCTTAGCAGCTTCTTCGGCTTTGCGCAAGGCTTCTTCTTGCAAAGCCCTAAAATTAAAAAATAAGGTGAAGTAATTGTTTAAAGTTTGTTTTCTGTTATTTAGATTCTATATCTTTATTATTTCTATTTTTTTTTTCAAAAGTGAAAATAGTTCGTCTTGTTATGTGTTTACTTTGGGGGCAGGCAATATACTCTGATCTGTTTCGGAATATAACACGCTTTATCGACGGTGCCTATTCGCAATGATTACTGCTCTAGTAGAGTAATCACTGTCGTTATCATTGTTCAATTACATAAATCTGTAAATAAATTAAATTACTTTCTATTTAACAAATTTATATTTTCAAGTTTGGGAGTTCAACTATGGATATTCAAAAAACAAAATACTTTCGAGAGAAGGTCCCAACTTCACCAAGGTAGTTTTGAGAAAACTAAACATCAATGTGTAATATGCTATAGTTCGTATATGTTACTATTTTTGTCAGCCATTATTAACTAGTTTGTTTCAATTATTCTTGTTCTAAGGTCTAAGTTGTTAGATATACTATCAATGACCTTTTAGGAATAGGTACCGAACTATTATGACCGAAACGATTATCGGAATGGTTTTACTCACTGTTTTTCTTATTCCCATCATGAATTTGAAATAGAATTTTTTTTGTCTTTAATACGTTTTAAATGTGAAAATATGAGGGAAATGAGACTCATTTATTGAATATTGGTTTTCATTTGTATTGGTATAGAAATTTTGTAGAAAATAGATGATTAATACAAAATGTTCAATGAAGTTCCAAAGTCCAATGTGCTATTTTGTTAAGTACTCTTGCATATTTTTATTAAGTTGCGGTTATAGAAGATAAAAAACGTATATATGCAGAATCGCATTCTATATACATTCCTTTCTGAAAATTATTTGAAATTAATGAAAATCGGCACAATCTGAGCCGCATTATGTTTTCACTGTCACGTTTTTGCACATGTGTCCCTATAATCAAAGTGCAGGTATGAACCAAAAAGGGAGAGATATGAAACCAATTTTTTGTACTGGCGATCCAAATTACATCCAATCTTAAAAAAATAGCCTTCATACTATGGCCCTTCCCATTGTATATTATTACGACTATAGACCAATAACACTGTGCATCAAATCGAGGGACTTTTTCTTATGACCTTTTTTTTTTATGACCTTTTAAATTTTTTATGACCTTTTTAATTTTTTCCTTATCTTGATGTTTTTTCGCTTAGTAATAACATTTTGGCAAAAACGTAGTTTAACATAACTCGAGAACCACTTGTCCGATTTTGATGAAACGAACTCAAAAAAAAAATAAAATAATAAATTGTAAAAAATAAATTTGTGGAGAAAAAAAAAATTTTTTTGCCTAAAAATTAAAATTTTTTTTTTTAAATTCATAAAAAATCCAAAACGGCAAAAAAGGATCAAGTGTTATTAATTTCATGTAAAGTCACATAACCTATAAACAAAATGCGACATAGAATTTAAAAAAAAAAAATATTTAAATTTTTAGGCGAAAAATACTTTTTTCCCTTCATACATTCATTTTTAACTTCGAAAGTGTTACACATATCGGAAAACGGTATAAAAACAGATTAGAGAAATTGTAATTCTTAATTTTTCTAAATTTGTTTCATCAAAATCGTACAAGTGGTTCTCGAGTTATGATAACTAAGTTTTTGCCAAAATGTTACAACTAAGCGAAAAAACATCAAGATAAGGAAAAAATTAAAAAGGTCATAAAAAAACTGACACATACGAACGCCAAACCCTTTTAGGGTTTTACTATACTGACCTAGTACCATCACCCTGACTTGGAATTTCTCACCCCCCAGATTGGCTGTTGTACTGTGTAATTGGACCCTCATATTGCACTCAACTAACCAATAAACATTAAATGATCCCTGGTCGATATGTGTGTGATTTTAGAAACGTTGTAGGATGTCATATAGTCGGCATAGCGCGAGATACATAAAGAAACAAAAATGTATCTAGGAAGTGCTCAAATACTTCAGTTATGTGAAATTTTATTTATTACAGAAACAATGAATAATGACAACTTTCCTTGCTGTGTTAACAACATCGAAGTAAATCATTTTATTTCATAAATACTATACACTCTTCTTTCTTGTGGGGCTTGGATTTGTCTAGAAGTGACATTTACCCTATATTTAGCTCCGATTCTGTATAATGGTTTGTTAATTTCGTACTTCAATCTAATGTATTGGGTGATATGGTGGATACAGAAAAATTATATATGTACATTTTTTTTGTTTGTAAATGCTGACTGCGTTGAAGTTGATTCATGCGAGTACAATTTTGAACTGCAAATTCGACCATAACGTTGTTTTCCAATACTGCAACTGACGTCGGGTTATAGGCAGAGAGTGACTGCTCGTGACCAACTCTAGTAAGCGCCGTAGGTAACGATATGTCGTTATATAAATACGAGCCGATAAACCGTCGGCCCATAAACCGCACCAAACTGTGAAGTTTGTTGTATGGGTTGACAGATCTTATGTTGACATCGGACTAAAAGCGACAAAGTTTTTTAGTGAACACAAAAACATTTCTAATTTTGATAAAAAAAAAATCAATAAGCGTTGTTGCCAGAAAATTCTGTCAGCGAGTGAAGCATCAAACGAAAGACTCGAGTACTGGCATCGTGTACAGATGAAAATGGGAAACTGGCTACTGATCCGTCGAGAATACCGAGAGTCTGGAAACAACATTTCTCCAGGCTACTAGCGGCCGAAGATCCAACCGAAGCTAGTAACCCACGTCCATTCGTTGACGAGGTTGATGAAAGTCCACTCCCTACCCACAATGAGAACAATAAAGCCGCGGGTATCGACGGAATACCGGCAGACCGTAGGAAAACACCTGATAAAGTGCATGCATCAGTTAGTTTGCACAATCTGTGTAAATGATAATTGGACCCTCAGGAGACAATACGGTTTGCGCCAACTATCGCGGAATAAGTTTCTCAAAAATCGCATACAAGTATATTGTGTGGAAGATTGAAGCCAAATCTCGACGAAATGATTTCTGGCCGAATAAAGCCACAATCGGAGAAATCTTCTCACAGCGACAAATCCTGGAAAAGGCCCATGAACCACCGATCGATACATACCATCTTTTTATCGTCTATAATGCCGTTTTCAATACTCTGATAAGAGACTAACTATTTGAAATCATCTCTGCGTATAAAATACCAGCCTTTGTAGAATGATAATGAGTGAGCCATTTTCTTCTGCAAGAGGTCTCAAACAAGGCGAATATATTCGAAAAACAGAAGTAAATAAAACCTGCACTCTCACCACCAAGTGCCCCATTCGATATGTAACTAGCGCGTTTTCCAGCATGGAGAAGGAATCGGCGAAGATGGGTCTGATAGTGAACGAGGACTGAATACAAATCCGTCCCAGCCAGAAAGACGTTGGACGACAACTACCACGGAAGGTGCAGGCAGCGACGACCGAAACTCCGGCGGAAAGCAAGCGAACACCAACAATCTGTTGTAGACCTAACTTAAGTAAGTAAGTAAGCGTTGTTCGGGTGTGATGGCAACACTAACTGGATAGGTTTTATTTTGACAGACCCAACGAATCACAAGGTCTCAAAAAATCTTACGCTAATTTTTGTATAACGTGTACGGTTAGAGAAACAAGAAAAGTCTGAATTGGATGAATTCTTATTATATTAAAAAAAATTCTTCATATTCAATAAATAAAAATGAAAACATTTAAACACACATATTTCTTATATTGCTTTATTATATTCAAAGTATTCACAAAATATCATTTATAACACAACAATTTCAGACGATGCCAGCTTAAATTCACCTACCAATTGGCAAATAAGAAACCCACTGTATTGACAGCAGCCATGTGCATAAATAATGGGGTTTCCAACAAGAGGTGTCATTTTTAATCACCCGGTATTTCGGTAGCTGTCACTTTTCAAGCTTTTATTCTTTGACATTTGACCGTTAAAAATGGAACAATACATGCTTAAAAACGCATTAAAATTATTAAAAATTCACAACAGAAATGGTGAAAATCTTGCAGTTACAGTTCGCAATACTAAAGCATTTTTGGGTTGTCGTGAAGAACCTTGTCGGACCGCAATACTGAAATCGGTGGAAAAATTCGAGCTGTTGGGTCAAGTTAGTGATCTGAAGAATAAAACCCGTGCACGTCGCTCAAGAACAACTGGGAATGTTGCTGCTGTAGCCCAAAATGTAGAAAAAAAACAGGTTTGTCCATTTCTCGTCGTTTTTTGGAATTGGGCATTCCACAAACGTCATTACACTGTATTATGCATAAAGACTTGGGTCTTAAGTCTTATAAAGTTCAGTTAAAACAAGAACTCATTGGACCTTACTTTTTCGAAAATGAGGTTGGATCAATAGTTACGGTGAATAGATTGCGCTATCAAGAGATGATTAATGATTTGTTATGGTCGGAGTTGGATGATATTGATCTAGACAACGTTTACTTTCAACACACAAGCAACAAAAACATTTCTCCTTTACGGGAAAAAGTTTATGGACCGTTTTTATCTGTCAAAGAGGTGATCACCGAAATCTTGTGATTTAACACCTTGCGACATCTTCCTTTGGGTCTACGTAAAAGATAAGATCTACGCCAACAGCCCAGCGTCAATTCAAGACCTCAAAAATATAATTCGTGAGGCTATCGAGGACATAGGGAATCCAATTTGCGATTTAGTTATGGAAAATTTGTTGTTTTTAATTATTATTATGAAATAAACATTCGATCATTTATCTCAAAAAATTGCTTTTTTCTTTGAATACCTTTTTAGTATTGTATGTACAGTATAAACTGTACAGATTTAATTTGCATTGAAAAATGTAATTTTTCGATGAAGTGTTTTTTAATTTATTTTTAACATTTTTCGGCTTCATCTTATTGATCACCAAAAAATTTAGATATTTTCAAAGTTGACTATAAAAATGTTGTATTTTTTGTTGTTAAGTTATTGTTTTATTGTACTTTTGCAAGCCGGAAATTGCGAACTTCGTAGGTAAGAGACATTTAGTACAAAATGTACAATTTGTCAAGGGGTCAAATGGCTGTTTATGGTTTCATATTGAAGCTTGAAGTCTCTGCTAGCAGTACAAAAACACATCAAACAGGTAATTCTTCATTAAAAATAATTTGGAACTAACGATAAATGGATTAGAGTATACCAAAACTGTACATAAACTTTCCAACGACAACCATCCCGAAATCTTGGAATATTCTTGTCAACAGCGGCATAGTAGGTAGATAGAAATAGTCGCGCATATGATGTGAATGGTATTTCTTGATTTTGGCAACCGAAATCGCATAATGTAAACTGATGCATTTTGCGTAAATAGGGCCTCAAAGAACTAATATAATTATGCACAAATAAAATTAAATATGAAAAACTAAAGAATTCTTGCAAACAAATTTATTTAGAAATGTTATTGGCGGTATCCCCTTTTTGCTTACTTTTTCCCACACATGCGATTTAATAGAACTCAGCTGGCCTGACTATGTATATTCAAAATTGTGAAAATACTTTTCTGCACATTTTCTTCATTCTAATGTTCATTCAATAATGTTTTTATAATTCTCGGAAAACGTTATGCAGAAAAAATGTAAAAAGTATATTTTTTTTTTTCAAAAAATGTGACAGTAAGGCTTCTGCTATGACGTGACTAGTGCAGCGGAACATTTATTGAGCGATCGAATGAAATATTCGTTTGTTTTTGGTGATAATTTGTGTACCATGTAAAGTGTTTATACTTAAATTTGTAAACATGCAAAATACTTACACCCGTATCTAAGCAGGCATTTATGTGGAACAGAGAACATGTAATTTTTTTTGATTAAAAAGACCGCATTGCTACATAAAAGAATGAAGTTATAATTTCTGGGACGTCGCACTATTTTTCTTGTAGGTCTTGTCGAGTACAACAAGAATCTGTTGGTAATGTTACGAAGCGCATTTATTGCTATCCATTGGCTAACTATCTTTTTCAATCTCGGACTAGTTTCCTCTTAATTTTAGTTGATTACTGGATTAGAATTACACTTTTAAAACATAAACTTTGGTGCTTTGTCGATGAAATAGTGAAAAATGTGAGTACATGCGAATTCAGTTTTTGTTATTGTTCCCACATACTGAATTTGTCTTTAAAATTATATGAAAAAAAACACAGAAGAATAGTTTTAACTTGTTCTTTATTATTGTTCTTTTTATAAGATCTTTCAGACGACACCAACATTATTTACATCTGAAAGCGCGTACCAAAATTATTCTACCTCGATTCTTTTCAAAAACGCCCGAGGTCACAAAATTTCGAGAGCTATAAAACGAAAACCACGAACCATCCAAATGGAAGAGGGTCAAAATGTATGCTTGGTCAAAATTTGTATTTATTTGTGCTCCCTACTTTATGTGCCGATTATCATTGCAGATTGGATTGAAATTTTTTTCTAAAAAATTTATCACTAAGTTATTTTTCATCTATGCTTCTTTTTAACATTTTTTGTTTTTGTCGAGACAAATTAATAACGGCCCCGGTTGTTTATCAATTTCAAAGGTGTATGGATCTTTTTTTTTTAAATTGACCAAAACTTGTACATTTAAACAATTTCGATTTAACGAAAACATTAATAACTAAAAAAATGTTTTAATTCATAGTCTTTTTAAATAAATCAACATGTTCTGTGGTTCTCTCACGAAAGAATGTGTAAAAACATCGCTAAAGTTGAACAATGCACTATGTTCAAAATGTCGATTTTTTTTGGCATAAAGTCAATTTTTGTTTGTTTCAAATTTCAAATTCTTACTGGTCTCCGAAATATGTAGACCCACATCAGAAACTGATTGCACGTGAATTTGTTTGGTAAAAATTCAGGGTAAATGTCAGTTGACTTTGAATGCTGGTGCGTTGGATAGTGGAAGAAAATTAAAAAGTGTTATTATGGAATCTATTGGTTGAGGTTTATAAAATTATAAATTGATACCACTTTGACCATTGTTATGTTCTTTTCCGATTGTGTAATGTTTTTTTAGTGTATAATTTTAGATTGAAATTAATCATTGACTTGTGTTTCGTGGATTGTAACTCTTGAATGTCACACCATTGCACAGAAGTGCAAATGGAAATTTATTGACAAAAGTGTGCTGATTAACGAGAAACTTATCATTCTTACTCTTTTTTTGTTCCATTTTGACAAAAACTCTATTTAGCAAAACACGTGTTTGGTAACAATTGCTCAAAAGATGCCCTACTTAAACACGAAGCAGATTAATGATTTTATTACTTATATAAAAAAAACATATGACAAGTTTCAACCGAAACTTGTGGCGATTTAAAAAAAAACACACACAACGGCCTTAGTACAATGGCAAAAAAAATTAAGAAACAGCGACACATACAATTCTAAACTTTTCTTAAATAAAATATATATCATTCGAAATGTTGAAGTCTATTTCTTATAAATCCGGTTAGAAACTAAAAATCATTTTATAATCCACTATGTTACAGTCTTATAAGTACACAAAGGTAACTAGATGTCATGACTTTAGGGTGTTCGAGAAATTTCGCTGACCGATTATTGTTGTACTCCACAATACCTAGTAGAAAAATAGAATGACTTCCCAGAAATTTGTTACTGTCGCACAGTGCAATGTTAATTATTTATTACTTAATAAAATAGTTTAGTGACAGCTAAACATGATTTTTATTTGCAATTAAAACTTCGAAAAACGTGACCAGATCGCGTGAACGACAGCGCAGCTACAAAAAAATTGGCGATTTACGAATCGCATGTGATTTGAAACTTGCGTAGTTGCCATCACATGGGAGATTATTTAAAATATAACGGATATTTCTTGCATTCGTATATTTACGAAGCATTCTTCGTTATTTCATATTATTACTATGTTAGTATTATGGGACATTTTTATTTGGAATTTGTTTCATTTTCAATGGAAACTATGAAATTCTTTCACGAGAAATGTATATACTTTTTTATTTTTATTATTTATTATAGATCTTGTGAACTGATTTCATAAAAAGTACAAAAGACTGTGGTGATTCTTACTAAGACAATTTGTTGAGTGTAAAACTAATTTCCAAATTTCCCTTTGCGTAAAACGGATTGTTGACTTTCCGAAATAATTCTGATTAATTGAATAAAATAATGTAATATATAAATGTATTGGTATGGTATATGTATGTAAAGAAAATCCCTACATTTGTGAAAATATACATATATGTAAGTACATAAATATCGTTGATTGAAATGGCTAAAGGCGCAACTAACATGTACAGGTTTTTGTTTTTAAATGCACGAGGTTGTCCATTTGGACTTCTGAGGAGGATAGTAGGCTAAATATGTGCGGTCGTTTCAAAATGTCATGATAGGTAGGCCTTTTTACATTTCAGTGAACGATACTATACACATACAGCACTTCGAAACGATTATTTTGGTATAGACAAATATGTTGTCAAAATTGTATTAATTTTATTAGGATTCAATTCGTCGACATTGGGAGGATAAATTAATTGTTGAATTTCCCTTGGAAACATAATTGTGAGTACAAAAAAGGATTAATTTAAAAGGAACAATTATTTGGGACTCAAAAATGGACAGGTCTCACAACATTTACGAAACAAGTATCATCCAGCAGATGTAAACATTTAGAAACCATAAGAAAAGCTCGATGTGGCCCATCATAACAATGTGAAGGTGTTTTATTTGTGTTATTTACAAAACGAAACCTTACTTTTGTTCACGTTGCTTAGCCTCATCAGCTCGTTGAGCTCTCTTCTTCTCCAAATCAACTTTGTCCATTTCTTCCTCGTTGACAGTCATAAGACGTTCTTGGCGCGAACGTTGCTTTTCCTTCATTTCCTCGTCTTCCTCAGCAGAATCTTCCAATTGCTTGACAGATGAGAATTTCCTCGATGGGCGGTTGGGATCCAATTCGACATCTAAAACAATATGTTAAAATTCAGTAAATTATTTAGCACTATAACACTGACCAGCTGAGCTGAGCTCCGCTACATGGACTTTTTAATCCATTGGTGATTGTGAGGGGGATTTAAGAGCACGGTTACACAATATTAGTGTTACGAATACTTACTCGTCGTTAAGTAGGTCTAACGCCAGCCTGACTGTGACTAATATGAAGCATAAGGTGGAATGAAAATGAGTTTTGTTGTTGCAGTTATATATACAGTGGGAAGCACAAATTAGTACATGTTGGGACAACATGCCCATCTAAGCAATTATAAAGCAAATGTTTTTCTTCGTTTATGCTGCATGTACTCAATATTGCACCTTTTACATTTTTCGTTATTTTATCTAAGGGTGACATTTTAGTTTCGTGTTCTTTAAATCTCAAAAGCTTGAGAAATAGTGTGCCACTTTATTAAGTTATAAACATTTGTAAACATAAAATTATGAGGAAACTGCTCTGAGATTTGAAAAAAAAAGTTCTTTTCACGACAGAAAATAGATTTTCATCACATTTGATGACCAAGCAGCTGGATATAAGACAATCGGTTGTCAGACTAGTCCAGAAAGGCGTAATGTTACTCCCAAAGACCACGTTCGAGGTCGCTGAAGACTTCTAACAGATGATGACTGAGATGACTATATAAGTTTATATTGCAACAAATAAGCTAGCTACAACGCTGCTGTAAAAAATGCAAACTAGCATTTCACCAGGTAATATGAAAATTGGACTGTTGAGGAAAATAGTTATTTGGTCGAATGAATCCGAATTTATTCGGTTCCAGTCTGATAGTTACCAGTATTGATAATTCATCGAATAATGCGAAAATAGGTTTATCTGAATATCCCGAAGAAGACATAACATTTTAACAGGATGGCGACCCAAAACACACATCCACAATCGTAAAAACAAATGGCTGAATAATCTGGACCTAAACTGGATAAGCTATGGCGATGGCTGCAACTAGAATGCCAAACGTAGTTTTCCAAAATTCGGTGGAAATCCGATGAATCGTGTTTTAAATATCCGGAAAGATGCAAAATGTGGTACATACGACTTATTTTAGTTTTGTGAATATTACATTTATATAAAAATAATGGTTAAAGAGCAGTGCGGAAAAAGAAAAAAATTAATTGTTTTTTTGGGCGCAAGAAAATCATTAAAATATGAATGTAAAAACATAAAATGTTTATATTCTATAGCAGTGGTTCCCAAACTATTTTGGTCATGGACTCCCAATTTTGTTTGCCAAGGTCGCGGAACCCTAAATATTTTTTAAACAACGACTTGAACATTTAATTTAATTCAAATTTATTAAATTAAACAAAACTTAAAAAATCAATTCAACAAACAATTCAAACAACTCAATTCAATCAAATTTTCAAAATCCATGGAATAAAATCCTTTTGGTTTTCAAAACTCAATTCAATCAAATTTTCAAAATCCATGGAATAAAATCCTTTTGGTTTTTCTTTTACTTTGAAAGGATTTTGTACCCAGTAATTATCTTGATTGTCCAGATTTGGAAAGTAATCACTGAGTGATTGATGTAAACTGGACAGATGTGATTTATACCATCATGGATTTCCATATCTACATCCACTTCAGTTTCTTCGAGAAATTCGATATCCAATATTGTATTTTTCTTGAAAAGGCAACTAATTTATCGTTTGTTTGCAATATGTTGACTTGTTTCATAACTCGATCAATTTTACAAATACATCAACAAGGTGTGTAAGTGTAGATAGCCAAGTCATGTTTTTTAATCTGTCTGACAATTCAAATTTTTGACTAATAAAATACGCCAACATATGACTTTAAACATACGTGATTTTTAATAAAATTAATAATTTTCATTGCTTCGTCTAGAACAGATTTAAATGTCACTGAAATTATTTTTGTAACTAGTGCATATATGTGAAGAATGCGATGAGCACTGTTACAATTTTCTCCAACATCTTTAATCCGTGCTACTGCGCCACTCACTTTTCCTGTCATTGCTTTTGCTCCATCGCTGCAAACTTCAAAACATTTTCCACAGTCAATTTGGTGCGTTGTCATAAAATTATCAATGCAGTTAAACAGATTCTCCCCTGTGGTATTAATTTTCAGACTTTCACATAAAAGCTAATCTTCTTAAATTTTTTTTATTAAAATCATACCGAACGAAAACAAGCAAAATTGCTAATCCAGAAACGTCTCCAGACTCATTTAGTTGTAATACATAAGCGTCACATGCTTGCAACCGTAAAATAAGATCTATTTGGATGTCATCGGCAATATCGTGAATACGCCTTTTAACTGTATTGTTAGAAAGAGACACACTGTCAACTTGTGTACCATGTGAGTATATTAGTTTTTTTTAATAAAATAAAATTTGTCTCGCAGAACCCCTGGGGTTCCACGGAACATACTTTGGGAAACACTGTTCTATAGTATCCGAATCTCACCTTCGGATACTACAACTATTAAAAAAAATAGCAACGCGAAATACCGATTTCAGGGAATTAATGTAGTTACACGATTTCCAAAGAGGGCTGATGTGTATGTGAAAACTCGCAGGGGTGTATCCAAATAGCCCATATGCAATCTCAGAAGTAGTTTTAGGAGAATATTAATTGTTTCAAAGGGAATCGTGTGAACCAGCCAGACACACAGGCGGACATGGTTTAAACTACTTAAAAAGTCTGGAATCCAATTTAATTCTAAAGTGACTCCTTAAATGAGATACATTTTCGGTTCGTATGAAAACATATATACATTTCTTCACGTAGGGTGAATGTATAAGAAAAACAATTAATTTATCTGAGGAAAAACATTGTTTTTTTTTAAATGTGGTAATTTTATTCATATGGCTTCTTTTCTTCAGTGCCACATGAAAATAATTGGTTAGATACTTTCTTGAATACAAAATACAAAACAATCAAATATTGTATTTTTTGTTCAAAATATTTTCTTTCATATACGTGAAGATAACTTAATTATTTTTTAATTAAAAAATTGAATACATTTTTTATTGTATATTAGGGTGGAGTGAAAACATGCTTTTTTTTTAATTTGAAAAAGTTAACCTCGGAAAGAGATGTAGTCTGGGGCCCTAATGAGGGGAAAAATAAAGAAAAAAATTTTAAAAAAATTTTAGGGGTCGCGCCACTCCCTCGAAATTTGGAAATTATCGCTATTTTGGCGTTGATTTTAGAAAAATCCTAAAAATTAACGACTTAACTTATTCGAAATTTAAAAGTTTGAGCTTGTTCAGTGCCCAAACAAAAGTATTTGAGGCAAATATGAGGATAATCGACTAATATTTGTAGCTTTGGTGGCGATTTCATTGTTTAGTCAATTTTCTGAAGAAGGGGCGATTTGACTTATTTTACTTTTTGAAATTTTTGAACAATGAGAAAATTTTTTTTAAATTTTTTCATGCCCTTATTTCATTGTTTATGCTATTGCAAACATTTATTGACATAAAACTTTTTAGGATTTTTCTAAAATTAACACTAAAATAGCGATAATTTCCAAATTTCGAGGGAGTGGCGCGACCCCTAAAAATTTTTTAAAATTTTTTTCTTTATTTTTCCCCTCATTAGGACCCCAGACTACATCCCTTTCCGAGGTTAACTTTTTTTTTTTGAATTTCACTCCACCCTATTGTATATCCACAATAATCATTTATACGGTAACATAACTCTTTAAATTTTTATTAACAGTGGATATACAAGAAAATGGCTAGGGACCTGGAGAGTAAACCGGTCGATAGAACTTTAAAATGAATCCCAGGAAATGACCTTACCTGATTTTTTTTTAATTTTGTCACATACGTCAAGATAACTTCGAAATAACAATATGTAATTTTGTTCGATTAGACAAATATAACACAGCCGTATCTTGGGATTATAACAGTTAATTGTGAACAGTTAATATTCAAATACCGTTTTGTAATTTGGTCATGAAACAATATGTTTAATTCTGTGAAATTTCCTAAAAAGAAAATTGATCTTATAAAAATGTATTATTCTCTTTAAAAAAAACAGTGATAGGCACCCATACACAAACTGTCTTATTTCTGGAATCCGGAAAAATTTAGCTTGATTTAAAAAAAAAAATTGTCAAAGTTTTCCAATTTTGTAATTAAGGGATATCGTAATTTGGGGAACAATTGTTGTATTTGCAAAGTGTTTTTACTGTGTTGAACAGAAGTTCAGTAAGGTTTGACATGTCATCATGAATCGTTTACCGCCAAGCCGTTACCGGAACCAAGTATTCAAGCGACCATTCGGTCAGATTTATTGGAAAAAGTAGTCAAGAATTGGACTTATCGAATGGATTATGTAACTCGTTGCCGTGGCGAACATATTCCGGAAATCATATTTAAAAACTAAATGCCATTAAATTTGTAATAAAAAATTCATTCCTTTGGCTTTGGTCTGTCGCTGCAAAAATCTAACCATATGGTCTGTCACCCTTGGGCCCAAAATTGGAATATAAATTCACTTTGTATTGTAATTAATAATAAATAAATAAAATTCATTCCAGCAATATTTCTGTCTTGTATTAAAATTTTAAGTGCTTAAGCTCTTAAAAAAAATACCCCATACAATTTCCTAAACAAGTGGCAAAAAAAACTTTGTAGAACAAAACAGCAATCTAAAACTGATAAATTTCAGTTCTCAATAGTTTTATTAATACACAATACATTTTCTTTACTTTGCGTTGTGGTTACGTTAAAAAAAACGATGTAAATTGAAACGACGCAAAATTAATTATGATTTTCTATATAGACGAAAATACTTTTTTTAAAAAGAAAATTGATCTTATAAAAATGTATTATTCTCTTAAAAAAAACAGTGATAGGCACCCAGATACAAACTGTCTTATTTCTGGAATCCTGAAAAATTTAGCTTGATTTAAAAAAAAAAAAATTCTCAAAGTTTTCAAATTTTGTAATTAATAAGTTCAATATTTATAGTTTTACTTGCGAAATGAATAGTGCACTTAGAATGGACATATTTATTCATATCTTGGAAACCAATAGATTCCAGAAGTTAAGAATTAAATATGAAATGTCGAAATAAGAATCGAAATATTTTAGGCAAAACAAAAATCTAATTCACGAAATTTGAACAAAAATATTGTTGTCTGTTATTTTGCTCATCGATAGAATACAACAGAACATATAAGAATGTTCAGATTTCGAAGACTTATAAAAACCAGTGAAAAAGTTGCAGTCGGCTAAACCGACTTATATATACCATCACCCACAGTACAAACATACAAGTCTCATATTCCAAAGTATCGGAAAATCAAAAGTGAGCGTGGCTACCACCGCTGGATGTAACATATGCTGAAATGTCATAATAGCAACCTAAAATACCGAATGTTATAGAAAAAATATTGTCTTACACGTTTTCAACAAAAAAGGACGGAATATAAAGAAGAGCTTTTCTTGAAAAATGTATGTAGTTAAAGCTTAACTAAATATTGAATTTAGGAAAGATTTGATTAGCGAATTTATATAATTGGACGATTTCTGAAGAGGGTGGAATGGTACATTTGTATGGGAGGTACCAGAAGGGGAGTTACCAGACTTCCAAGTTTTTGTCTAGCTATAGATTTATTAAATGCAAAATTTGCCAAGGTCGCGTTGGGCTAATAGATATTATTACACGGTTTCTAATGGGGCGGGATGGTACATTTGTATGGGAGGTACCAGAAGGGTAGTTGTCAGACTTCCAACATTTTGTCCGAAACTTTGCCTAGCTATAAACAGGATTTCTAAAGTGGGCAAAATAGACGATTTGTATGGGAGGTACCCGAAGGGGTGTGGCCATATAGCCCATATGCAATCCCATAAGCAGTTTTGAAAAGAATTGGTTAGATTTGAAGAGAAGATAGATTTGATTGTTTTGTATTTTGTATTCAAACATACAAAACAATCAAATATCGTATTTTTTGTTCCAAATATTTTCTTTCATATACGTGAAGATAACTTAATTATTTTTTAATTAAAAACTTTAGTAAATTTTTTATTGTATATCCACAATTATCGTTTATACGGTAACATAACTCTTTAAATTTTTATGAACAGTGGATATACAAGAAAATGGCTAGGGACCTGGAGAGTAAACCGGTCGATAGAACTTTAAAATGAATCCCAGGAAATGACCTTACCTGATTTTTTTTTAATTTTGCCACATACGTGGAGATAACTTCGGAACGACAATATGTAATTTTGTTCGATTAGACAAACATAACACAGCCGTATCTTGGGATTATAACAGTTAATTGTGAATGGTTATGACTGTGTTGTCATATTCAAATACCGTTTTGTAATTTGGTTATGAAACAATGTCTTTAATTCTGTGAAATTTCTTAATACGCGGAATAGATACCGTAATTTGGGGAACAATTGTTGTATTTGCAAAAATGGGGTGTTTGTACTGTGTTGAACAGAAGTTCAGTAAGGTTTGGCATGTCATCATGAATCGTTTACCGCCAAGCCGTTACCGGAACCCAGTATTCAAGCGACCATTCGGTCAGATTTATTGGAAAAAGTAGTCAAGAATTGGACTTATCGAATGGATTATGTAACTCATTGCCGTGGCGAACATATGCCCGAAATCATATTTAAAAACTAAATGCCATTAAATTTGTAATAAAAAATTCATTCCAGGCGAGTTGTTTCGATTCCCACCAGAGGCTTTGGCCTGTCGCTGCAAAAATCTAACCATATGGTCTGTCACCCTTGGGCCCAAAATTGGAATAAAAATTCACTTTGTATTATAATTAATAATAAATAAATAAATTCATTCCAGTAATATTTCTGTCTTGTATTAACATTTTAAATGCTTAAGCTCTTAAAAAAAATACCCTATACAATTTCCTAAACAAGTGGCAAAAAAACAGAACAAAACAGCAATCTAAAACTGATAAATTTCAGTTCTCAATATTTTTATTAATACTTTGCGTTGTGGTTACGTTAAAAAAAACGATGTAAATTGAAACGACGCAAAATGAATTATGATTTTCTATATAGACGAAAATACTACTTTTTAAAAAGAAAATTGATCTTATAAAAATTTATTATTCTCTTTAAAAAAAACAGTGATAGGCACCCAGATACAAACTGTCTTATTTCTGGAATCCAGAAAAATTTAGCTTGATTTAAAAAAAAAAGTTTTCAAATTTTGTAATTAATAAGTTCAATATTTATAGTTTTACTTGCGAAATGAATAGTGCACTCAGAATGGACATATTTATTCATATCTTGGAAACCAATAGATTCCAGAAGTTAAGAATTAAATATAAAATGTCGAAATAAGAATCGAAATATTTTAGGCAAAACAAAAATCTAATTCACGAAATTTGAACAAAAATATTGTTGTCTGTTATTTCGCTCATCGATAGAATACAACAGAACATATAAGAATGTTCAGATTTCGAAGACTTATAAAAACCAGTGAAAAAGTTGCAGTCGGCTAAACCGACTTATATATACCATCACCCACAGTACAAACATACAAGTCTCATATTCCAAAGTATCGGAAATTCAAAAGTGAGCGTGGCTACCACCACTGGATGTAACATATCTGAGAACGGTTTGAGTGCCTTATTTTTGCATTTGAATGCAATCGCAACAAATTTGAATATAGTTGTCAAATCACATCATTTCAGTAAGTCAATGCATTATACAATCAAAAAAGAGAGTATCAAGAAAACCATGCATTGCATTGCATGCCATCTGTAAATTTTACTCAACACTCACAAAAGCAACGAATATAAATCGATTGGTATGAATGGTCTCAATGCTGATTGAATAAAAAGTAAACTTTTTGTGTGGTTTTTTTTCACTTAAAACACACATAAAAAATAATATTGAGGTCTCAGAAAATTCGTATTTACAGGATATGAAAATAAAAATATAAAAAATTCGTTTATATACATTATAAAATAAAAAAACTAAATTCATATTAGTAAATGTACATTAATTTCTATTACGGTGTTATTAAAAAAATATTTTCTAATACTCCAACAGGACAACGAATGGTGTGATTGATTTTATGGTTTCAATGTGTCATCACAACATTTAGTTGCTTGACATGTAATGGCATTATAGAAAAAGAGCAATCATCAAAAACAATGAATGTTAATGTTAATGTTACTTTTATTAAATGAATATTTACAGTTTACATAGATTGATTTATTGCACTTAAGTAATATGGCTTTGCCTTTTATCTTTATCATTATACTTATATATATACAAAATTCATTTTCGATTTATTATGCAGTTATAAGAATATTCAAAGGAAAGTTCTAAAAACCTTTGCTACAATACAGTTTATTATTTATTTAAAAAACAATGAATGCATTATACAGCAACAGCAGTAGTTTTTGTTGTTGAATTAATGAATGGGAGGGATGGGAGGTACCAGAAGGGGTGTTACCAGACATCCAAGCTTTTTGTCCAAAACTTTGTCTAGCTATAGATTTATTAAATACAGAATTTGGGCAAGATCGCGTTGATAATATTGATAATATTACACGGTTTATAAGGGGCGGGATGGTACATTTGTATGGGACGTACCAGAAAGGGAGTTGCCAGACTTCCAAAGTTTTCGTCAAAACTTTGTCTAGCAATAGCTTTATTAAATACAGAATTTGGGCAAGATCGCGTTGGTAATATTGATAATATTACACGGTTTATTAGGGGCGGGATGGTACTTTTGTATGGGAGTTACCAGACTTCTAAGTTTTTGTCTAGCAATAGATTTATTATATGCAAAATTTGCCAAGGTCGCGTTGGGCTAATAGATATTATTACACGGTTTCTAATGGGGCGGGATGGTACATTTGTATGGGAGGTACCAGAAGGGGAGTTGCCAGACTTCCAACATTTTGTCCGAAACTTTGCCTAGCTATAAACAGGATTTCTAAAGTGGGCAAAATAGACGATTTGTATGGGAGGTACCCGAAGGGGTGTGGCCATAGAGCCTATATGCAATCCCATAAGCAGTTTTGGGAAAATATTAACCCATGCAAAATGTCAAAGCGATTGTTTAACTCTTTCGAAAGTTATCGTGCGTACCAGCAGGACAGACGGACCGTCTGGCAACCCGAACTCCATAGTTTTTTTTCCCGGCCTTTTTCATTTCCCGGGACAGCCGGATTTTTTTTTCAAATTCCCGGGATCCCGGGAAATCCCGGTTAAATTAAAAATTCGTTAAACAAACAACTTTTTTGCTTTTAGAGTAATTTTTTATTGTAAAAATCACATTTGAGAGATCAATGGAAATTTGCTTTAAATACGTAACATAAATAACACATTCAATGCGTTTAAACAAAAATTAAATTATTCAGACTTTGGTTTAAAAAAGTAATGTAGGTATATATAGAAAGGGATTAAGCGGATTATTAAGGATTATTCCATTTTTGATTTAAAATAAGTTTTTAGGACACTTAATGCATCGATGGTTTCATTGGAAAGCCTATTTCTAATTTTAGTAACAAATTGATTAGATAGCGAGAATACTCTTTCACTCTCCACAGATGAGGGTCTTACTGTCAACAGAGCATTATATAGACAATGAAGGCTATCGGTCCTTTTGCCACTTCCTTCAAAAAAAATTTAAATCTTTCTTAATTGACACAGTATTGACAGAAGATGTTGATGCCAAATTTTCGGACACATTCCTTATAGCATTGTTTAAAATTTCTTCAAAAGACTGTTCTGACAAAACAATACATTCATTTATATTAAATTCTGAATTCGAAGAGTTCTTTGGATCAGTAAACATATACAAATTATCGGCATATGAAATAGTAGTGTTTTTTGTTTCAAAAGTAAACAAATTGTTTGTATTATCATTGGTGAAAAAATGTGGATCTTTTAAACACAATTTTTTATGTCTTCTTTCAACAATACGATTTGTTAAAGCCTCGTACATTGTTTGGCCTAGAGTCGTATGTATTGATGAAATTTCTTTACATAAAGTGTTTGTTATGACATCAGCGGTCAATAAGTTGATGTCTCGGCGATTTATAATGAGTAAATACCCCTGACAAACAATTATATGTGCAAAAATTGTTTTTTTGTTTGTATATTAAATGTAACGATTATTTAATTTGTACAGTACTCATTTTCTTTGCTTATGTCCACTCTCTCTTTATCATATATGTTCTTCTCTTTTGGACTTTATTTGTGATCCCGTTATTTCAGATAATTATCGATGTAAGTTTGCAATTCAATAGAAAATAATTATATGTGCATTAGTCGATATTTGTGTTTATGACGCTGAATAGTGCACATCGTTATAATTTTGTTTGTTATAAATATATATATTAAAGATTTTCTCGTAGGTAAGTAAATATTTTTTTTATGTATTGAGTGATAATTATTATTCATAGGATTTTTTTTTATAGAAAATGCCACGAGAGTATGAACTTCCGGACGAAGAACTGGGGCAAAGCAATGGAATGAGACTTGCTGGGGAAAAAATTGTTGAAATCACAGCTGCGATAAATCGGCACCGCAACACAGTTTCAAATTTCCTAAAGGACCCTGAAAACTATGGCTGCATTAAGCGCAGTGGACGCATGCCAACAATAGAACAGACATATTCGACATTTAGCAACGAATGAAAATATGACTTGCAGGCAAATTAAAGTGGAATTAGGCCTAAATGTGTCCAGATAGCGTATCCAGCAAATTCTGAAGGTAGATATAGGTCTTAGGTATGAGAACCAGATGCCCAAACCACGCTTACTTCAGCGCCATAAAGCTGCCCGAATTGCATTTGGTGAAAAGTACAAATTTTGGGAGGAAGAATTCGAAACAGAGATATTCAGTGACGAAAAAAAGTTTAATTTGGATGGACCTGATGGTCACTATAAGTATTGGAGAGCTATAAGATATCATCGCAAGACTTGCTACAAGTGAAACCATGGTGGTGGATCTCTAATGGTATGGACTGTATTTGGAGCTCGGGGACAGTCCAAAATATGCTTCGTTCCAAGTAATATGAATGCCAAAGCATATGTTGACTAATTAGAAAATAATTTAATAGATTTTGCAGACGATCTATATGGAGATAATTGGACGTTTCAACAGGACAACGCCCCGATCCATGACGCTCGGTTCACAAAGGTTTTTTAGGCACATAATATACCCTTACTGGAGTGTCCAGCTTTAAGCCCGGATCTTAATCCAATGGAAGACCTATGGGAGATACTATCCGCAAAGATATTTTAAAAATCCAGACAGTACAGCACATTAAAAGAATTCAAACATGCAATATTGAAGGAATTGTAGAAAATTGATACGTGTACTATAAACTTGATGGGTTCTATGCCACGCAGACTACAACAAGTTCCTATACATAAGGGCAACACAACACATACTAATTAACTAATATAATTCTGTAACACTATGAATTAATATCATTTTTCGATTATGCACATATAATTATTTTCTATGAAGTGTAAAAAAAATGTTTTCTTTCTGTTATAAAAAAAATTTAAAAATATGTTTTGTTTGTATTTAAAAATTACACATAAACGCAAACCAAAAAACAAAAATATTCTAAAAATCTAACAAATAATTCAATTTTTTACATTGCACATATAAATATTTGTCAGGGGTAGATTTAAAAAATCCCGGGAAATCCCGAGTAATATCCCGGGATTCCGGGACAAAAAAATGACCGGGAATCCCGGGAAATCCATCCCGGGACAAAAACTCTACTCTACAACACAAAGCGAGGTGTTGGTGTAGTTCTTTTTACTGTTAAATAAATAAATGTAATCAATCTTCTTTCCTAGATTTAAATAAAACAAAGTAATTTTATCGGAATGTGAAACGAAGGCAAATCTTTAAACGAACATTTCTGTTTGCTATCTGCACGCCCCTCTTTGGTTGCGTCTTCTGAATTATATGTCCATCGGATCAATTGAAATGGGACACATGTTGAGTTATAAATAACGAAACATAAATGGGCAACGGGTGGGAAGTATGTGTATATGTGGGTCAAGGCCATATAGTCTTCGACTATTTATACATGCAAGCAGGAGGGATTTCTTGTGTACTACACAACTGGTGTTATTTTTAGTTTAGCTAAACGGCTAATCCCTATTTCACACATTTTTTTCATATCATAGCAATAGAGAGAGAACCCTATAACAAATATACTCTGGAATGAGAAATTGTGCCAAGAATCACTTGCACGAATGCAGTTTGACATATCCCTGACTTTTTCACCGAAAAAAAGGAAAGAAAGACTAGATAAATATCAAGGATACCCTACACCATCACTGTCAAATGATTTACGGAATTCCTTTGTGGTTGTGGCAGCACAAGTGACCCCAAATATGCAGGTCGCCCAGAAGAGTTCATCCCTCCAGAAAGCTTCTATAAAATCCATGGAATGATATTGGATGATAGAAGAATGAAAGAGCATGAGGCATCTCAACTGAGCAGGTAGAACGAACACGGAATCTGAAGGACTTTTTGTATTATTTCGTCACCGTGAATTGAGATAAAGCCATGCATTTTAAAAGGGGGCAAAAACTGATTTTATATTCGTATATTTTAAGTGTAAAGCGACCCTTTTCGCCGATAGAAATCGTCGATTTCGCTCCATAATGTCCCTGAATCCAATAGACGTTAAGTGGAATGAGTAAAAACACATGTTTTTATTGTTGGGATTTTGCATTTAATTTTGTTGTAAAATTTTATATTAAATCATTGTATAAAAAATAGTAAAAAATCATACACCAAATTTTGTTCTCCATGTTTCAATTTCGATACAAAACAGTTTAAATAAGATTAATGTAAATCCCACGTAGTATTATTGCTGACACAAACTATTTACTTGAATCGTAAATTTAATAAAAAAAAACATTTCTACTAATATATTTGTTTAGTGTGTGTATTAGATCAAGTATGATTACGGTGGGTGAGGGGGGGGGGGGGTGGTTGTGGGGTTGTAGCCGTCAAAATAATGAATTGTAAACAGTATTGTTGTAACTAGTCGCGCGGTTTCTTTAATTGTAAACCAACCAACCTGCGAGGTCTGTAACAATATGGATGGGAGTGTGTGAGTCATTAATTGTTACAATTGCGTGTAAATGTAGAATGATTTTTTTTAACACATACACTTTATTTGAAATTCAGTTAGGCTTCTACCTCAACAGCACATACTGCAAATTGATAAATCACAAAAGAAAGAAAGAGAAAAAACATATAAGGTTAGCAAGGAAAAGAATAACTTAAATAATCGGATTAGATGAGGTGATCGGCTGATTCGTGAGTCACAATAATTAATCACAACTCGGATGAGGCGCTAACAATATAAGGCATACACACACATGCACAGTAAAACATAAGTTTAAGAAAGGTATGTAGATCTCATGTTTTACAGTCGTAATGCTTTTAAGAAAATATTTGAAGTGTGCCGAGTTCTCTTGAAATCTCATGAAGATTTTGAGGGGTTTTTAGACGACTTTACAATTACCCACCGTGCTAAAATTTATATTGTTTGACTTTGCATAGCTGAAGTCTACTCAGTAATCATTTTTATCTCACTGTTCTATAAGTGCGAGTTTTAATTGGTGCATATAGTTTCCGCCGAATACTCCACCAAGTACAATACTCAGGAAAATGATAACGAATGATAACACACTAATTTTTTTTACTAAACCAACAAAATGATGGCCAAAAATAAAATGCCAAAGCGAATAAAATTACACTTCATTAAAAGAAAGTAAACGGTGGGTATAAACAAACTGGGATACAAAACGCCGGTTTGACGAACAAGAAAAAATACGTCCTAAAATTAGGACCGGCTTTTTAATGTATTTTTTATGCATTCATATGTGATATCCCACGAGTGTTAGTAAATTTCTATGCAGTAAATTTCATATGCATTGTTTGTATTATATCTAGAATCTCACACACTAGAACTACTTTGTTCTAATTTCATTTTAAACAGGAAATGTTGAAATTATAAGCGGATAATAAATCAGCATTATACATTTGTGTTGCCATTAATCCCATTTCGCCAACAGCATTTTACCACAAATTGTTAACCATGTAGTAACCCAATTTCGTTAAAATCATTCAATTAGTTCCAAACAGCAACATTTTTAGTGCAGCCTAAAAAAAATTGTTGACCATTTTAAATTTGTCAACCCCAACTGACGAAGTAATAAATTTGCCGTGCTGAATCTTGTACCTCCCATAAAATTGGCTAAATCTGCTTTTGTACAATTTTGTCCCGTCATGTGACGGATGAGGTTAAAACTTTCATTGATGTCAAAATATTGTGTGACTCTGTGATTTCTGCGAACTTTCTCGTGTTGTTTCTGTCGCACATTAGTAGAAAAATTATAAAAAAAAAATCTTTCAATAAGCAGCTTGCGAAAAGTTTCCGACTCGCACTATCTTAAATAGTCACAATCAAAATCATTGCAAGATCTATAGTTTGTGATTCTTTTTGGATTGTCATTGGCTCACATTGCGTGAACAACCATCCATTAATAATACGATAATATTATTATTATGTTAAACATGCTGTGGCAGCTGCCTGGACAAAACAAAAAGTGCCAGATTTTTATTACATATACAGATTTTAATTGCATAACAGTGGCGTCTTTTGTTTCATACATTCGCGATGCGAGTAATTACAGAACACTGGAATCTATTCACCCATTGTCATCAGTTAAATCAAGCAAATCACTTCGAGTCTACCATATGTATATGGATGTAGAGACGTACCATGTGCACATCTGTGTTGCCTTGGTTATGGGCTTTGGTTTATTATTATTTACAAATGGATGAGGAGAATGACAACGCGAATTTGAAACAAACCGCAATGCAGCACTTACCTGTATCGACGCTCTCGACTTTTTCATCGATTGCTTTGTCGCTCTTAACTGTTGGATGTCTTAGATACCAAGACAAAAGATTAATATCAGTACGTACCCTATCGGTATCGTACATTGGCCTTCTACTATCGTAAGCCTTGTTGCCACAAATCCTTATGGACGCAAGATGACTTTTACCTTGTTGCAGTATTGTAATGTATATGAGATAATAAAAATTTGTTTGGAGGTTTGTGGTAATTCAGATTTTAGAAATGGATGAGTGTGCAGGAATGTGAGAGTGGCAGTGTTACAATCAAATTGTTTGGAGTTGATGGAAAAAAAATCAATTTAGTTGACATTAATCTAAATAGACTGAAGACAGAAGAAATGCAATACATTACAAATGATCATACATACCGACATATTTGCGAGCTGGTTCGGGGTACATCGACATTCTGTGAACTTCCTTAGCAATGTGACGAACTGGATTTGTGATTCGGGATACATAAGCATCGAGAGCCAATTCGGAGGCGGGTTCATATCTATGGATAAGGATACGGGGATGGGGCAATCAAAATGCGGTAAAAATAAAGTGCGGCTGAAATGTACTCACCCAGTAACGGGGAATGGAGTGCAACTGCGAGCACGTCGAATAACAGGGGTGTGCAAGTCGCGAATAAGAGATTGAGCTCTATGACGAATTCTGCCAGTTTCCTCCCTGAAAGTCTGTACGACAAGGAAGTTAGTACGTGAGTGAGTGTATTATTGTATGGGCGTACTTGAGGCGCGGAAAATAAAGCAATAAAAACTTACTGTAAAGGGTTCAGTGCTGAGGTAATTGGTCAGGGCACGCGCACCATAGCCGGGCATGTTTCTCCTCAGGTAGGAAGGTGTTACACGTACTGGAGATGTGGTTACTCTGACGGGTGATAAAGAACGCGAATAAACACGACTTACTGGTGAATACCAATAGGAGGGCGAGGTGTACAGGTAGGAGGATGGTACATAAGACGAGGTATAACTTGGCAAATAAGACGAGCTATACTTAGGCAAATAAGGGGCGACATAGGTTGATGGCAAATAGGTCGCGCTGTATGTCGATGGGATATAGGAAGAAGTATATGTCGTTGGTGTGGTGTAAGTGTACGAGGACACTCGTTCGGGCGATGTAATCACACGTGTGGTGGTTGAACGAATAACTCGAACTGGTGAAGGTGAACGAACAATACGTGTTATCACACGAGTTGGGGAAGCGATAACTCGAACTGGCGACGATATCACACGACTGCCGCGAGTGTAAGTTGCTGTTGAGTAGATGGGAAAACTCGTCTTGTACACCTACATACACGAAAAGTTAGTTCGGATGTTTCTTATTATAATTACGCATATTCTTGAATTTAAAAATGACTTTAAGTGATGAATTGTGAAACGATTCGCGTGAAGGATACATAAAAGTACCAAATATCCCTTTATACGTGACTATCCAGAATATGTTTCTAATTTTTACACAATAGGATTTACCGCAATTATTAGAGATCTTCGCAAAATATGGAAGTGTTTCCTGTATCACGCCAGCTGAATCATGTATCAGAGCGTACCGGTTAGTGTGGCTGTAGGGCGAACAAATAACACATATATCGTTCCAAAGGTCTACGTCTCTTCTTTTTAAATCCGGTGAGAAACTAAAAATCGGTTGAAAATTATATATGTTATAGGCTTTTAAGTGCGCAAAGGTACAAAAGGTGTTTGGAAATTTTCAAAGAGAGTTTGATGTTGCACTCACCTACGACGAACTAACTCAATTCTATCAGTGTGGCTTTAGGGCGAAAAAATAATACAAGATCAAATCGAACGTGGGTTCGAAGTTCTAAATCTCTTCTTTTTAAATCCGGTAAGAAACTAAAAATCGGTTGAAAATATTATAGACTTATAAGTGCGGAAGAAGTACGTGGTTGGAAAATTTCAATAACAGTTTCTTGTTGCACACAGCAACGCCTACCAGAAAAATAGTTTAATTTAATTTTTTTTGTCGCACTGTCTTATGGATTATTTCGGTCGAACATTGTTTCTAAGTAACTCAAATCTTACAGTGCAGGCTAATGGTCAACAGACGTGAATGTATCGGAAATATCGTAAATTTCCTATACAACATTAAAGGGTTTTAATTTAAAAGAAATGCATTCCCATGGTCACTTATAACTTTTAAGACAAATATGGAATCGCGTATTGTGGTCTGATATGCATGAGCGGCGATGGATATGAATTGGACGAAATAGGATGAATGGCCTATGTCATCGTGCATTCGGGATATTCCCAAGCAACATCGCTATATACTTACGCGTGAAACCTTGGATACAGTTGGGTACTGAAAACCAAATCGAAAATATGAATTATAAGTAATATTTAAATATGCTAAACGTTGACTTAATCTCCCAGTCGATCGGAATGGAACACAAACATTTGTCGTCGAAATAACTATCGCATCACCTATATGAATAAATTATATTTGAGAGAAGTCAACCACAAATAACAGACTATTTTTGGTGTTAATGGAAAATATCCAACAGTTTATTTAGTTTGTATCGCAGGTTTAGTACATTGCAGACTTTGGCTAATTTATTTTGATATCAATGTGTATGTATGTAGTAGAAAGTAAACACCACGGTATATTAGTTAGTATGTAAGTGTGAGAATACCTTTGGCCTAAATCTAGGATTATAAATTTTAAAATGGATCGAATACAAATGACAAAGAGTCATATGTTAGTAAGAACAATTTATAGTCGCCAGGTGGGTACGAGCGCTGATTCTTAGACGCGATAAGAGAAATGGCGGTAGCGAGAGCCACCAGGCAAGTCACCAGTGCTGGTGGAAGAGTAGCTGTATCCACCAGGTCCGCTGCCCGAGGTCCGTTCAGTGCTGTAGTTGTAGCCACCGGGACCGCTGCGTGATGAGGATTCATAGTTGGACTCGTATGATGAGCGCTCTGGTCGAGAGTAGGGATTGCTGGAATCGTAATTGTTCTTCTCAACACTGGATTTGTATGAGTATGAGTAGTCATTGGTACCACGAGAACGATGAGTGCCAGGAGCAGCGCTGACCAAATCGTAGCGAGGAGTCTGCGAATTGGTGAGTAAAATGTTCAGTAATAAGTTTACTCGACGGACAAAGCACTAATTAAACTAACAAAACATCGAAATGATTTATAAGTAGATCAGTTTACTGTTTCGTTGACGACCGGAATTACATTGGCGTGATAATCACATTACACAATGAAGGGAATTTGAAACATGTTTGAATTTACAATTTAACCAAATAGACAGAGAATGAAAAATTAACCAAATAGACAGAGAATGAACTGAGGAAGCATAATTTTGCAGCAGCAGAAAAACAAAAGTTAATACAAAAACACAATATATGTGAACATTTTTTTTATTTCATTCATAATGACGCAATTTACAATATATACGTACATCCAAAAACATTTAGATCTGAACTCATTAGAGATTGTTAGACTAAACTGACGATCGGTTGAGTTTGGATTGATATTAGTATTTCGTGAATGTTACTGTGTTAGTAGACGTATCGGGTAACCATGGCATCAGACTTCTCATTGCGGTATGTCTCACGTCGAACCGGCAAAGAGTCGGACACTGACTGATGCATTCGTGGCAAAACGGTGTCTAAACTATCACGTGAGGTTCGTCCAGCCGTATTGCCTCCAGCCTCTACGGTGTCAATGTGTTGTCGCACCATACTCAGAATTCGTTCGCGGTTTTTATCGCGTGCAGGCACATACGGTTGAATCGGTTCGTTGAGTACCCTATAGTTTGGCTTAATGGCGGCCCTAGAAATGGGATCCAAAATAGAGCTCTTACGTTCCTCGCGTTCAGGCCTACGCCGACCGAACGCCGTTATTGGATCCGAAATCAACGATGGCCTCGGCACAAATGGACACTTTTCCCAGTCAACTGCAATCGGAGAATGTTTCTGCAATGTCCACATACATTCAGCCATTTAGAAAAATCTATCATCTCTTTTAACTTAACGTTTATTGCGGAAATAATTATTTGGTTGCGTCTTTCCCAAATTCATTCTATAGACAAACATACGCACATACATCCATTCACACTACCATGAACAAGTTCATCGACAACTTCAGTGGCCGGCATTCATATATACAGCAGATTTTATTAACCACCGCAGACATTTCCAGTTAGTGTTTTTAATCATATTAGAAATTTCACAATATCACAGGTCAATCGTGCAAAGTGCCTGGGGACCTGACTATAAACGCGCAGTGTGGTGGTAAGTATTTGTAACAGACATTATAAAGCCACTAAATAGTTCGTGCAATGTTATGCGAGCGTGTGTGTCAGTAATATTAATCACCAGCTTAGACATGTTTCTTAAGTTTGTTTTGATTTGGATAGACAACAACTAGTAGCACTCATAAAGCTACCGTTACATCAGCGCCATGTACTGTGTTCTAGTACTTCCAAGCAACAGAACATTCTATAAAAACTGCCATAATCAAAAACAATAAACGTTACGATATACAGAATTGAACGAAACGTAAATTACGCTGTGTTTCGTACAGAAACGTAATGTACGATTACGTTTTACAAAATGAGGGCACAACTATTTAGAAACACTAGTTCACAAATCTTATATGGCGTATTATGTCCAAATTAATCGGGTTTCAACAAACAAACAAAAAAACAGTCTTTTGTCTTCGATTGTACATTTTGTGAGATAGACCCCGACATATTTCGTCCGCAAATGAATATGATGAACCTAGAGAGTGAGGCATACCAGTAACGCCAATCAATTGATTTGTGTAGATTAGTTGTTGTAAATATTGAAGTCGTGAGGTTCGTCCCATTCACAAGAAACACCTTTAAATTGAAAAATCAGCAGAGTTGAAATAATATTTTATCGTGTACTATTTTCCAAGAGACAATACAAAGCTCTTTGGTCCATTGGAAGCAGCCTTTTATATGTGCTTCACATATGGCAAAGACGTTCATGTTCTCCTAAACAGCATAATTTGAATACGCTCTTATTGTTACCTGTTACTGTGTAAACCCGACACCAAACTGGTGATTATTTTTCTAGGGAGTTCGTAAGGACAATATTTTGAAACACTGTCACAACTCGAAAACGACTTTTCCGATTTTAAAAATTGATCACTAAATTAGTTGTAATATTTGTGCCTGTTAATCTGAATGACAGTTTCAGAGTTATAAACAAATTTATGTCGAACATTTTTTTTAATTTGAATATGACAGTAAGCGTCTATTTTCAATAGACTATCATAAAGCCCCATATCTTACAATTAAAATGAGGTACATATCATTAAAATCGATGGAAGATTTTCGATCGTATTTGATTTTGATTATCTATGATTAATAAAATCCCCGGAATGTTGCATTTGTGTGGGATGTACCAGAAGAGTCCATGTTTTCATGGCGGGTCTTGAAATACGATTTTTTTAAAGTGTTCAACACAATCGACCACGAAGATAGAAATGTAGGACAACATAAGTTTCTGACCCGTCCGACTTTAGCCGATACCTACTGGATTGGTATTAAAAATCTCTTGATGCCCACCATATTCTAAATATGTTTGTGTACCAAAAATGTCTAAATTCGTTTGGATTATCGAATCCAATTTCATAGATTTATAAAAGTGCATACATATGTATGTGTTTACATTTATGTGCTTTTGAAATGTCAGAGTTCCAAAAGAATTGGATCAAGTTTTACTTATATCCATGTATACAAATGTAAATGGGTACATTTATCTACGCACACCAACACAGTATTTGTTTTGCGGTTATAGATACAAATAGTACATAGATATATAGCATATATCATCACTTTTATCTATAAGTGGGCAAATATGTGTGTATGCATAAATCCGCGTAGATGATTGGAGCTTCTGAATAATTTGTTTTCGTTTTGTGGTGGTGGAGATGGTGAATGGGATGTTTAGCTGTTTTGGGAAATTTTGTTATTCCGAACAACGCTCACACTCATCACGGACATATAGACTAGCGTTTTTCCATAGTGTTATTTATAGACCCTTAGCTACAGATGCGCGCGCATCTTACATTACAGAACTCAGTATGAATATGCAAGAATGGTCTATATAAATATATATATTCATGTACTATATATGTATGTATATATATGTACTCAATATTCATGAATATTGATGCATGTACATGAGGGAGGGTTGGGGTGAGATTCATCTTAAAATCAAATTTGGATTATTGTATAACGATTGCGAAATGTTTTTCCGTTGCTTAAACCAGTCGTGATTTTATGGCCAGATAATATTATGGTGAAAACAAACAATGTTACAATAAAACTTCTTCAATCCATAAAGGCTTGTGATGACCGCCACCGATCAAAAATAGTTCAAATAATTGTATTCTATTCGGCATTGTTACCCATAAAATGAAATTGCCAAAATTATGTCATTAAAAACATACCGTTTGTCAAACAAAGTAAAATTTAAATTTTACTTGTTTTGTTTATTATTACGTTGATTAATACATTTCAAATTGACACCTGACATTCTACAAAATGCTGTCGAAAGCAAAAAAAAACAACTTGTATTCGGTTAATGCTTTCTACAGTTACTCACGATTATTTTTGATATATTTTGTTTTATAAAACGTAAACGTAAATGACGTTTCTGTATCGAAACGATTATTTTTTGATTATGATCAATAAAAACATCTGCATACAAATTGGGATTATAGAACAATCGAATCTTAATATCACGCAGGTTGTAGGATGTGGTTTATCGCAAATAATATGGCCGTTGGGATATTGAAATTGATACCGTCAAAATATGCATGTGACATACACAAATCGTTTCTGTAATTAGAGTCACTTTTATAACAAGTTCCATGCGATTGCTAACTGGGAAATATTTATATTCTCGGGGCGTTGTCCTTTAACAAAGTAATATTTTCTCTATACATTTGCATATTCATTACGAATGTGCCAGTACAGAATTTTGTTTCCCAAAAAGAATATTAGCCCATCTTAGTCTTATACAGTGGGCACTCAACAGCCCATTTCATGGGGACTGAGGGAGACACTTGCCTTCCAGAAAGTTTGCAGGCACATATCTACGCGTTTAAAAGAAAATATGATTTGACGTCCCCGTAATCATGTATTTGTGTAACTCGATTTTTCCTACAACACAAGAAATTACATAATTCGGCTATTTTTAAAGAATTTCAATACAATTTGATGAAAACAACAGCCACGAAATATAATGAAGAATGTGTTGTATTTTTATACATACGTATCTGTGTGTGTACATTTAGCCTTGATGTAGCCTTGAAATATACTTTAATAACCCGGTGTCAGACAAAATAAACGAATTGAATTTATTTGTTTGTTTATTGTCTTATTTTGTTCTGTAGATTGTACTGTACATCGTGATTGGAATAGAGTGGGCGTTTCATATGGATTTGTACTTGAGTCTCTGCGTCGAAATTATTTTGCTCGGCTGAAGTTTCAGAGACTGCGTTTTTTGTGTACATATTTTAGAATTTTTTTTGGAACCAATAATATGTGCAGTATATATTTTGATCGTGATCTAAAAGTTATATTCGGCTTAAGAAATGTATCACTATTTCGTTCAAACAAAATATAAAAAATATTAATGTGTGAAAAAAACCACAACAAAAACTGTCTGATACCAATAACAAAAAAATGCAAAACAATACTCGAAATAAGCAATTTTATATTTTATACATATATTTTATAGCCCGTTGCTCTGAAACATCATCTTTTCGTAAATTCGTAAACGTCTTTCATAAGTATTCTGGCGAACCTTAACGAATGATTTTGATTTTGGAGAACGTCAATAAAACGCAAATTTGCTTACTTTTGAAAACGAAACGTTAGTTACGTTTTTTGAAACGTTATGCGTTACAAAAGACGGGGGAAGTTCCTTGACATACAAATCAATAAGGTCAACATTTAACTTTACACAGAAGGAAATGTAAGCAAATTTAAGTGATGTTGCTCAATATTTCAAATATTTTGCAATATACTACATACAGAGTTTTTAATATTTTAAGACTGTTTCATTCAACGGCATTAATGTATTGAATCTATTCAATTAGTTTCTACCTGCAGCTTGATGCATTTTCCGATGTACATAGGGTTTTTAATTTCCCGACATTTGTCCACTCCGGGGAATCGGAAATTTTTTTCTACGTCTTCCCGGGAATTCCCGTGACTTGATTTCCTTTATAAAATGTAATAAAAAAAATTACTATTTTCAAAAAAAAACTTTATTGTTTTTTTAACCAAAATTTAAACAAATAAATAATTTGGTTATAGTAAAAACTTGAACTGATTAATACAAATATAATTATAAATCCTAGACAATTAATATTGAAAACTAAAATCCTATATAATTTAAATCTAATAAGATCAACGAGTTCAGGAAGTAAAAATCCTATAATTTCCCGGACATAGTTTAATTTTTGGCACTATTTTATTCCCTGGATTCGGGAAGTAAAAAAAGCCCCCGAATGGCTAATGTTTTTTTCAATAGAAGTCTTACATGGCATATAGATTACTCTATTACTCGTACAGTCGCTAGCAATACTGTTGGATATAATATTTTTTAAAATATGTTCGATTGTAGTTAGTTTTACATACGATTTATAACATCTAAATGTAAACAAATGCAATATATTGATGCAATATATTTTCTGGTTGTATTTAAAAAAATGCTTTAGACTAAGTTACTCTTAAGAAGATTTTAGTATAGCCAGCTTGGTGTTGAGGATGCTAATTGTATAGTCGGCTCAGGTTTAATTTTTCTTAAAGGCGATAAGATGAGATTGCTCTTATTTGGTGCTGCTACTATAGAAAACCGCTCTCTAGAAATAACATTGGCGTCGATTGTTATAAATAAATAACGAATAAAAAGTCTTTTTGCACACCGTTTGAAGGCTTTACGTTTTGCTTTGTACTGGTCCTAACCCTGCAAACATTTTTGATCGTCTGGAAGATTGCTTGACTCTCGGCGATCATCATCCGCGATTTACGCGTATCCCCAGTCGTGTGTCGCTGTTTAGTGGAATCGCTTTTTTTCGCTAAATATTTCGCTTTCGAGAAAAATGTTTAGACGGTTGGTATAGTTTATCTTTGCATGATTAATAAATAAAAGGAAAATGTTATCCAAAAATACAATTAGAAAAAGAAGTAAGAGAAAAACTTCGTAGTCTAATTGTATTTTTGGACGGCATTTTTAATTTTGATTTTTATTTATTAAACTTACAAAGATAAACTATGCGAACCGTGTTTTACAACTTCCAAAACAAAACAACCACATAATGCTTTGCGGTTTGTTTGCTCGTTTTCTTCTTGAAAATATTTCCGCTATTATTTACCGACAAAGAATTGCGAGTGCATCGCATATTCTTCTACCCAAGCGATTAATTTTTCAATCATTGCAGATGCACCGCGAATTCTGCTGCATCCGCGATTAATTTTCCAATGATCGCCAGGAAGAATTGCAGATTATTCGCTTGTCACATTCGTCCAATTGTTTGCAGGGAAGGCATGGAGTTTTTATCCTACATAAATTACAAAAAAAAAAAAAAAAAAACGGTGTGTCGTGGCACTTATTTGCCGAGATTAATCACATTTAAAATAAAATATTAGTTATAGTTTTTACCCCCGTATTCATAAAAATTTGAAACAGCATTGTTAATAAATTTTTTTTGTATTTTCATACGCATGGGTGGATTCGATTCTATTTTTTAAATACATCTACCATTTGCAATTGGCTTGCCCGATTTAATTATCATTGTCTAAAAGATGGACTTAGTGGGTCTAACCAATAATGGTAAAAAGTTGCAAACCTTCTTTACATTCGCAATTGCGTAATTTTTTACGTGAATTCTACATAAAAATTATTGTAACACATTAGACCCATCTTCAGCCGGATCTATGTGAAATTTCAATAAAATCGTATTAGCCAATAGTAAATGGCAAAAATATTTCCCAACATTTTCGAATTCCCCCATTGTTGATCGTCCCTAGCAGTCAGTTTCATAAACAAAACATTTTCCCTTCATACACAAAATCGACGTTAAATAAGTTGAACTATGCATGACATTTGAAAATTTGTTACTTCTCGCCAATTACAGTTTGTATGTACTTTTTCATACTTTATGTTCGTAAACATATTTATCAAATTTCGATTTTAACAAAATGTAATGAAAACTAAATTTTAAAAATGTTTCCCTTATTATTTTTCTTTGCATGAGTTAGCGTCTTTATAAGTTAAGGTAACGATTTACATATGCTTATAAGTAAATTCTTAACAAAAATTCTAGAATACCTATTTGCAATCGAAGCAGTCATTGAATGTCAACAAATGTACATGGTGCCAATAACCGTGTTCATATTTAAACAAAAAAAAAAAACACATACATACAATTTTTATAGACGTTAGTTACTGGATTTAGCAATGGTAATGCGATATTTATGGACGACATCAGATTTTGTTTTTATTATTTGAATACTTTCACAGGAGTCCAATTGCCTGTGTACTGTGTAAATGCATCTTCAAACGTGTTTCAATTCCGATCAGGGAGTTAAATGTACATTATAATTAAAATTATCTGTACTCGTTACAGCAAGGCCAGACACACATACAGAAAGGTATATAAACATTCCTAATATATACACTTCCATAAATGTATGCGTGGTCGAGACGGAAACATTCCTTTCTTCTGCAGAAAGCTGTGCAAAAATCCAGACATATCCAAATACACATGCTTTCACAAGTACTTATTTTCCTAATATGCATGCCCACACGCATACACACTGACACCAAATATATATACTATATACATTAAATATATTACGAATTCATGTACGTGTGTGTGTGTATGAATTTACGAGACTAAATACTTGCCGATGTATCTTTGCACACGGTTCTTAAATTATGGCACTGTCAAAACTTTGCATTTAGACATCAATACATACATCTGCTTTAATAGCACCACGCACATACATATGTACATGCTCATGTATGTTTGTATATGTTCCAAATTTTCTTCGGATCAAATTAATATAGAGACAATAGGTTCGATTTTGGTTTTACGCAATTGTCTGATACGTTTAAAGGATTTAAGCACATATTTCTGCATTGTATTTATTGTTGTTGTTATAGTTTCGCATAGGATTAAAACCACACTACACTCTACTCTAACTATGCATGACTTTTTTTAGAAGGAGATATTTACAAATCCTAGCTTTGGTAACTGATGGGGAAATGGAGAAGGCTGCTTACCGAAACTGAATACGAGGTGACAACAGGTCTGGAACTGTACGTTCTGCGGGTAGTAAATCCACTTTCGTAAACCATTTTCGTTCGAATGAATTGAGAAAAATTGGAGATTGAAGCAACTGTTTGTTGTAATTGAGTTATAATTTACACTAATTCCACTTTTAGGATTATTCGGTCGTTTCGTGTGTGCACTTTGCGCCCGTTCGAGATATTCTGAACTGTTCGTTCGCAGTAGATGTCGTTTTTGATTTGAATATTTTTACAATTAAGCGATGAGCAATCCTTCTGAAAATTCTCTCAGTGCCAAATTATTTTTGGAATAACCAACACTCGAACGTATAGTCAGCCCACCACATTCATTCAGCGTCCATACAACCTCTTCCGCTCTCACTACTTTTTCCAAATGTGTTCACTGTGGTACGGAAATTCTCTTTCCATTGTGTTTTCTAGCACTTTATGTGCTGTTTTAGTTCTCAAATGATCACCTATGTAAATATGTGTGTGTGTATGTATATACACTCATGATGGCATTGTACATTCTTGAATGTATATATCTACAATACTCACCCCACGGAAAAACACTCAGACTCTTCATCTCTGGCATGAAATATACTACTTTACGATTATTATTTTTGGTTTCTGTATCTGCGAGTATATCTGTATATGACTAAACAAAATAACAAATACAAACCCATACAACAATAACAATACTACATAAACAAATTGTTCATATTTTTGCGTAGGCTTTTCTTCTTGTAGAATTCATATTGCGAAGAATTTTAATGTTTTTTGACTTGCTTCATTGAGCTGAAGGTGGATCTCATTAAATCCATCTACTAAAATTATCAATATTTTGTCTGTCGGGTTTAATTCAGCGCCTCACAACGTTTCTTCATCTCTCTCTCTCTTACTCGCTTTTTCACTGTTTGTATGTATTTTATTGTACATAAATCACTTTCAATGATCTTGAAATCAGCATAGTATTGAAATTTCTTCAATGCATTAAAAATAGGTTGTTGACGTCTATAACAATTTTTGCTATGCCCGAGTCAGAAAATGTCAACAACACATCCGATTTACTTTCGAAAGCTTCAAGGAAAACTTTTTCATAGCAAATACCAATTAAAAGATTATTCCTTTAAACTTCCATTAAACTGAAGTTACATGGATTCGTTAATTCGCACTGCCTTTTAAGGGCAGACAGATATGTAGGTCTGAACCATAGAACTATGATTATAACACTGTGCGACAGCCACAATCGGTTTGGGATGAAACCACCGGGGAAAGTTATATCGGTCAAAAAAAGGTCATACGTGTTCCAGCGTTTCGCTGGGTCTCATCTAGGAATCGAGATATATCGATTTGAAGTTAGTAAGTATCGTATAGGGGAATTTGTCACGTTTTTGGCTCTTTTGTTTGACATAACTTGAGAACCACTCGTCCGATTTTGCTGAAATAAATTTTAAAAAACCAAGAATTACAATTCCCTTAATCTGTTCATATATTATTTTCCTTTACAAGTAATAGTTTCCAAGTTAAAAATAAGCGCATGAAGAAAATTTATTTTTTATTTTTATTTTTTTTTTTAAATACATTTATTTTCGTTTGTTTGCTCCCTTTTCTTTCTTGCGTGGTGGGGACTTGACTTGACACTTTTTACCGTTTTGGATTTTTTATGAATTAAAAAAAAAAAAAATTTTAATTTTTAGGCAAAAATAATTTTTTTTCATACATTTATTTATAATTGCGAAACTGTTGCTTAAGTAGGAAACCGGTTTAAGAACAGATTAGAGGAATTGTAATTCTTAATTTTTCTAAATTTGTTTCAGCTAAATCGGATGAGTGGTTCTCGAGTTATGTCAAACAAAAGAGCCTAAAACGTGACAAATTCCCCTATACGATACTTACTAACTTCAAATCGATATATCTCGATTCCTAGATGAGACCCAGCGAAACGCTGGAACACGTATGACTTTTTTTTTACCAATATAACTTTCCCCGGTGGTTTCATTCCAAACCGATCACTGACCCTTACCATTTGTCTCAGAGTGTAATTATTGACCTATGTGTATTGATGTTGCATTTTTATTTTTGAACTAACATGTGCCTTACCAATGGTGGACACCCCCTACTCATGAAGAGGTAAAAACAGGAATGCCGGCAGAACTGTATAAGACCGGAGAACTAGCTGATAAAGTATAGGCATCAATGTAGGTTAACAAAAGCATGCCTTATTATTGGAACTTCAGCGTACTATGTCCAATTCACAACCCATTACATTCCAGGTACTTTCAAGTATATTGTGATATCTCAACGAGCCGAATCAAAACAATCTAGCTGTTCTTGTTTATGACGTCGAAGCATGGGTACTTGCGAAAACAGATGAATCTATTCAGGGTGTATTCGAACATATGCGAAACTAGCGTAACTTAGCCCCCCCCCCAGAAATCAGCTCGGCCGGTTGCGAAAGAAGTACAATGCCCAGCAACGGAGGCTATAGCCCCACCAGGAAAATTGTCTAGTTACGTCTAGGTATTTGAGAGAAAAATTCTTAGCAAAATCTATGGGCCGATCTGTGCGAACGACGTGTATCGACGTCGAACGAACCGTTAGCTGCATTAAAATGCAGCCATTGTGCTGGCCTGGCCATGACGGTCGAATGAATACAGCCGGAAAAGCGTTGAATGACAACTACCACGGAAAGCGCAGACAGAAAGACCGAGACTCCGGTGGTGGCAGAAGACATGAAGATCCTTGGTCTCAATAATTGGAGGAGCCTAGCAGAAGACCGAAGTGGTAATCATTTATTAAGCAGACCATGACCAACAACAGGTTGTAGATCCAACTTAAGTTAAAAACTTTCTTTCGTACAAAGAAAGTTAAAAAAGTTGAAAGTCAATTTATTGATTGTATCCCTAAGAGTTATCCGAAATTACTCAAACTTTCAGCATGTCAGTTTTATGATGTCACAATAAATCGACAATATTCGGAAAGAAATGTCTACATACCGAAAATAATTTAATATATAAAAACGTTGTGCATATGCTTGTCCGAGCATCACATCCTAGCGGTACGAGCTACAGAAGCCATATTTAGCCATTGGATGTTTTTTATACCCTCACCCTACGGGTAGGAGGGTATATATCATTTGATACGACCCAAAAGTGTAACACCTAGAAATATTCACATTAGACCCCAGGTGTCTTTGAACCAAATTCGATTCATGACGTTCTGAATCGTTTGAGCCATGTCCGTCCGTCTGTCCGTCTGTCCTGCTGGTACGCACGATAACTTTCGAAAGAGTTAAGCAATCACTCTGAAATTTGGCATGGCTTAATATTTTCCCAAAACTGATTATGGGATTGCATATGGGCTATATTGCCAAACCCCTTCGGGTACATCTCATACAAATGTACCATCCCGCCTACCTTAGAAATCGTGTAATAACACCAATATGCCCAACGCGATCTTGCCCAATTTCTGTATTTAGTAAATCTATAGCTAGACAAAGTTTTGGACAAAAACTTGGAAGTCTGGCAACTCCCCTTCTGGTACCTCCCGTACAAATGAGCCATCCCGCCTATCTTAGAAATCGTGTAATAATACCAATATGCCGAACGCGATCTTGCCCAAATTCTGTATTTAGTAAATCTACAGCTAGACAAAGTTTTGGACAAAAACTTGGAAGTCTGGCAACTCTCCTTCTGGTACCTCCCGTACAAATGAGCCATCCCGCCTACCTTAGAAATAGTGTAATAACACCAATATGACCAACGCGATCTTGCCCAAATTCTGTATTTAGTAAATCTACAGCTAGACAAAGTTTTGGACAAAAACTTGGAAGTCTGGCAACTCCACTTCTGGTACCTCCCATACAAATGTACCATCCCGCCTACCTTAGAAATCGTGTAATAACACCAATATGCCCAACGAGATCATGCCCAAATTCTGTATTTAGTAAAGTTATAGCAAGACAAAGTTTTGGACAAAAACTTGGAAGTCTGGCAACTCCCCTTCTGGTACCTCCCATACAAATGTACCATCCCGCCTACCTTAGAAATAGTGTAATAACACCAATATGACCAACGCGATCTTGCCCAAATTCTGTATTTAGTAAATCTACAGCTAGAGAAAGTTTTGGACAAAAACTTGGAAGTCTGGCAACTCCACTTCTGGTACCTCCCATACAAATGTACCATCCCGCCTACCTTAGAAATCGTGTAATAACACCAATATGCCCAACGAGATCATGCCCAAATTCTGTATTTAGTAAAGTTATAGCAAGACAAAGTTTTGGACAAAAACTTGGAAGTCTGGCAACTCCCCTTCTGGTACCTCCCATACAAATGTACCATCCCGCCTACCTTAGAAATAGTGTAATAACACCAATATGACCAACGCGATCTTGCCCAAATTCTGTATTTAGTAAATCTACAGCTAGACAAAGTTTTGGACAAAAACTTGGAAGTCTGGCAACTCTCCTTCTGGTACCTCCCGTACAAATGAGCCATCCCGCCTACCTTAGAAATAGTGTAATAACACCAATATGACCAACGCGATCTTGCCCAAATTCTGTATTTAGTAAATCTACAGCTAGACAAAGTTTTGGACAAAAACTTGGAAGTCTGGCAACTCTCCTTCTGGTACCTCCCATACAAATGTACCATATCGCCTACATTAGAAATCGTGTAATAACACCAATATGCCCAACGAGATCATGCCCAAATTCTGTATTTAGTAAAGCTATAGCAAGACAAAGTTTTGGACAAAAACTTGGAAGTCTGGCAACTCTCCTTCTGGTACCTCCCATACAAATGTACCATATCGCCTACATTAGAAATCGTGTATCAATATCAATATGCCCAACGCGATCCTGCCCAAATTTTGTACTTAGTAAACCTATAGCTAAACAAAGTTTTGGACAAAAACTTGGAAGTCTGGCAACTCCCTTTCTGGTACCTCCCATACAAATGTACCATCCCGCCTACCTTAGAAATAGTGTAATAACACCAATATTACCAACGCGATCTTGCCCAAATTCTGTATTTAGTAAATCTACAGCTAGACAAAGTTTTGGACAAAAACTTGGAAGTCTGGCAACTCCCCTTCTGGTACCTCCCGTACAAATGAGCCATCCCGCCTATCTTAGAAATCGTGTAATAATACCAATATGACCAACGCGATCTTGCCCAAATTCTGTATTTAGTAAAGGCATAACTGGACAAAGTTTCCGACAAAAACTTGGAAGTCTGGCAACTCCACTTCTGGTACCTCCCATACAAATGTACCATCCCGCCTACCTTAGAAATCGTGTAATAACACCAATATGCCCAACGCGATCTTGCCCAAATTCTGTATTTAGTAAAGCTATAGCAAGACAAAGTTTTTGACAAAAACTTGGAAGTCTGGCAACTCCTCTTATGGTACCTCCCATACAAATGTACCATCCCGCCCCAGATAAACTATCAGTATGCCCAACGCGATCTTGCCCAAATTCTGTATTTAGTAAATCTATAGCTAGACAAAGTTTTGGACAAAAACTTGGAAGTCTGGCAACTCCCCTTCTGGTACCTCCCATACAAATGTACCATCCCGCCTACCTTAGAAATAGTGTAATAACACCAATATGACCAACGCGATCTTTTTTTTTTTTTTTTTTTTTTTTTTTTTTTTTTGACTAACACTCAGGGGATGCCCCCTATAAATGCAATGCACTGTGTTAGCGATGGGAAATAAGGGTATTGGAGGGAGGAAAGAGGGAGTAGTGTTTGTTGACGTTGGCCTTGAATTTGGTAATGTCATAGCAGGCAGGAAAAACACTTTCAGGAATATTATTCCACAAACGAACAGTCCGGCTAAAGAACGAATTTTCTCTATAGTGCGTCGTCCGGTCAACCGGCCATTTGACAATGAACGGATGAGAGACCCTGGATAGCCGAGTATTCCGGCTAAATGTTCTAACGTCAGGGACCAGACGACGGATATCTTCTGAACAGATACCATTAAAATATCTATAGAATAGCGATACACAACCCACATTTCGGCGATGCTGTAGGGAGACAATAGAGCTGGATACCCTACCATCCCCTATCATCACCACCGCTCTCCTCTGTACACGGTCCAGAAGCTTCAAAGATGTTAATGGAGCCCCTGCCCATATATGCGAGTTGTATTCCATTTTAGGCCGGATGTAAGTGGTGTAAATATTTACGAGATCAGATGGAGTGAAGTATTTCTTGCACCGCTTTAAAAAGCCTAAACACTTGAATGCTTCTTTCGACACTTCGAATATATGGCTAGCCCAACGAGCATCACCCTGTATCTTCATGCCCAGAACATCAAGAGTGTCTGATTCGTCGATATCCACACCACCCATAGAAATTGACGACGATGCTGGATCTGGTGAACGTTTGTGTGACAACAAACAGCACTGGGTCTTTTGTGCATTAAAATCTACTCTGTTCATTTGGCCCCACTCACAAATCGTCGCCAAATCGCGGTTAAGTGAGTCGTTCATCGTTCGCCTTTTTTCCTCGACTTCCAGAGGACCTGGCCGATGATCAAATGAGTACGAATGACAGAGGTTGCTGTCATCTGCAAAGGAGTAGATTGGGTTCACAGTCTGACCCAACAGGTCGTCAATGAAAATAAGAAACAGAGAAGGAGAGAGGACAGAGCCTTGTGGCACTCCTGCGGTCAACCTATGCTCGTTGGATGAGACCCCATCTATAACAACTCGTATAGAGCGATCCCTGAGAAAACTCGATATGAATCGAGAGAAGGTATTACCGACACCAAATGCAATAAGTTTTGATATGAGTGCTCCGTGCCAGACCCTATCGAACGCCTTGGAAATATCCAGAGCCACGACCTTGCTTTCGCCAAGTCGTTCCGAAAGGAACGCCATCAGGTCTCCAGTAGATCGATTTCTACGGAAGCCATACTGTCGATCATTGAGAAGGCCGTTAGACTCTAAATATTTGACAAGATGGTGGTTAACCATGCTCTCCATAACCTTCGAGAGCGCAGAACATATTGCAATTGGACGGTAATTCTCAGGATTGGTAGCCTCACCTTTCTTGGGGATCGGCTGAACATTGGCAACTTTCCAACGTGAAGGGTAAATACCAGCACGGTACGACATGTTGAAAAGATTGCGCAATGGACGAGCTAGCGTCGAAGAGCACTTACATAGGACAAGTGCTGAGATACCATCCGGGCCCGGAGTTTTGTTTACATTGAGATCTGCAAGAACCCTTTTGACTCCACGTGTTCGAAAAAATATCTGAGGCATCGAACTAGATACGTTCTCGATCACGGGGAGTGGTTGACTGCTGTCTGGCAAAGATGAATTCTTTGCAAATATTTCAGCCATAAGATTAGCTTTGTCAACCGGGTCAGTGAATATCTGGTCACCATTAACAAGGGTTGAAATAGAAGATGAAGAATTGTTCCTTACCCTTTTAACGAATGACCAAAAGCTCTTACTTCCCCTGGGAGAAGAAAGAACTTTTGCACGAAGACGCTGTTCGTACAGAAGTTTTTCACGCCTAAGTACTCTGGCACAATTTGATCTTGCCTGCTTGCGTAGCAGTTCAGTAGTGGTATTTTTATTTAAACGCCATTTTCTGAATGCTTCCTCTTTGGATCTGACAGCTTCTTTGCATGTCTGATTAAACCAACAATTTTTTGGAGGTTTAATCGAAGTAGTCTTCGAGGGAATAAACATGTTTATGCCAAGAAGAATGATTTTCTCAACCATTTCAGCAGCAGCATCGACATTATTGTCTAGGAAACATAATTTCCAGTTAAATTGCTGATAAAAATTGTTGAGCTCGGCCCAACGTGCCTTTTCGTATATATACATTGTCCGCTTCGTGACTGGTTTTGAAGTGGCTCGAAGATCGGAGAACGAAAAGGATGCTGAAATGGTGCAGTGATCCGAGTTACCAAGAGGTGCAAGAATGTTAACCTCATACTTTCCAGGGTGGGAGGTTAAAAAAAGGTCAAGAATATTTTGTTGTTGCCCTTCAACACGCGGAATGTGTGTTGGTTCATTCACTAATTGCGCCAAGTCATTGTGCGCGGCAAAAAGCTCAGCGTACTGGCTCGAATGGGAAAGCCAAGAATTATTATGGACATTGAAATCCCCAGCAACTACAATTTCACTGTCCGGATAATCTTCTAAGACTTTAGAAATAGAGTCGGAAAGGGCGTCGAAGCCATTTAGGGTAGCCTCCCTTTCCAAGTTTGGACTTCTATAAAGAAACCCGAAGTGTAATAGATGTGTTCCAATCCTGAATTTAACCCAGAGAGAGTTAAATTCTGGATCTTGTGAGTTCAAATGTTGCTGACTCTGGAATACAACACCATTACGTATATATATCACAAGGCCTCTGTGAGAAGAGAAAGAGGAGAGAGTGTGATAACCAGGAATGTGAAAATCCTGTGGATCAGAATCCTCACACACCTGGGTCTCACATAGAGCGAGCACATCCGGCCTATGGAAATTAGTGTGTGCGTATACCGCAAAAAAATTCGTTCTTAACCCGCGAATGTTCGCAAAGTGAATTTTAAATCTACCTACCATAACACTACCAAAAACAAAACAACATCAAAGCAAAACACAAATAACTCTGCACCCCTCCCGCCGCTGTTATTTCTGTTAGTTGTTCAGTGTTATACCTACAACAACTAACAGAACAGCGACAAGAAGAATGCAGAACTATTTGTGATATGCGAAGGGATTAGGGAAGGGGGAACACTTGTGCAAGACAATGAGGGGGCATAAAAAAGCCCTAAGTGTTGTCTGTTTTGTGTTGATGCGTGGAGCTGGTTATTATTGTTGTTGTTGTTGACGTGTGCGCGCGGTTTGGTTATTGTTTGGTTGTTTGTTTGTTTTTCGTCGTTTGGGTATTGCTGTTGTTGTTATGTTGTGGTTATTGTAATGTTATATTCTCTCTTTTTATACCCTCACCCTACGGGTAGGAGGGTATATATCATTTGATACGACCCAAAAGTGTAACACCTAGAAATATTCACATTAGACCCCAGGTGTCTTTGAACCAAATTCGATTCATGACTTTCTGAATCGTTTGAGCCATGTCCGTCTGTCCGTCCGTCTGTCCGTCCGTCTGTCCGTCTGTCTGTCCTGCTGGTACGCATGATAACTTTCGAAAGAGTTAAACGATCACTCTGAAATTTGGCATGGCTTAATATTTTCCCAAAACTGCTTATGGGATTGCATATGGGCTATATGGCCACACCCCTTCGGGTACCTCCCATACAAATCTGCTATTTCGCCCACTTTAGTAAACGTGTAATAATATCAATATGCCCACTCCGATCTTGGCAAAAATCCGTATTTAGTAAAAGTATAACTGAACAAAGTTTCTGACAAAAACTTGGAAGTCTGGCAACTCCCCTTCTGGTACCTCCCATACAAATGTACCATCCCGCCCCTGATAAACCGTCTAATACTATCAGTATGATCAACGCGATCTTGCCCAAATTCTGTATTTAGTAAATCTATAGCTAGACAAAGTTTTGGACAAAAACTTGGAAGTCTGGCAACTCCCCTTCTGGTACCTCCCATACAAATGTACCATCCCGCCCTTGATAAACCGTCTAATACTATCAGTATAACCAACGCTATCTTGCCCATATTTTGTATTTAGTACAGTTATAGCTAGGCAAAGTTTTGGACAAAAACTTGGAAGTCTGGCAACTCCCCTTCTGGTACCTCCCATACAAATGTACCATCCCGCCCCTGATAAACCGTCTAATACTATCAGTATGACCAACGCGATCTTGCCCAAATTCTGTATTTAGTAAATCTATAGCTAGACAAAGTTTTGGACAAAAACTTGGAAGTCTGGCAACTCCCCTTCTGGTACCTCCCATACAAATGTACCATCCCGCCTACCTTAGAAATCGTGTAGTAACACCAATATGACCAACGCGATCTTGCCCAAATTCTGTATTTAGTAAATCTATAGCTAGACAAAGTTTTGGACAAAAACTTGGAAGTCTGGCAACTCCCCTTCTGGTACCTCCCATACAAATGTACCATCCCGCCCTTGATAAACCGTCTAATACTATCAGTATAACCAACGCTATCTTGCCCATATTTTGTATTTAGTACAGTTATAGCTAGGCAAAGTTTTGGACAAAAACTTGGAAGTCTGGCAACTCCCCTTCTGGTACCTCCCATACAAATGTACCATCCCGCCCCTGATAAACCGTCTAATACTATCAGTATGACCAACGCAATCTTGCCCAAATTTTGTATTTACTAAAGTTATAGCTAGACAAAATGTTTGACAAAAACTTGGAAGTCTGGCAACTCCCCTTCTGGTACCTCCCATACAAATGTACCATCCAATATTTTTCTATAGCATTCGGTATTTTAGGTTGCTATTATGACTTCATCAGATGTTACATCAAATGATGGTAGCTAATGTCACTTTTGACTTTCCGATACTTATGAGTATGAGACTTGTATGTTTTTACTGAGGGTGAGGGTATATATAAGTCGGTTTACCCGACTGCAACTTTTCCACTGGTTTTTTTTCTATTTTGTTTTGTTTAATTTGTGTTGCACATTATATTGTTAATTTTATTTGTTGGTAATTGTTGATTAGTTGTTTTTAATTTTAGCATTTTTTTTTTGTTAGAGAGGGAAAAAAAACACTGAAAACACGAAAACGCGACGGACGGACAAAATGTGCGTGTGCACGGAACAAAAGACAAATTTCGCTCAACGAATCTTTCCGAAATTCTATATTTAGTAAAGCTTTAGCTATATAAAATTTTCTAGTAAAAACTCTGCTTTATATTCCGCCCGTTTTGTAAAAACGTGTAATACAATATTTATACCCTCACACTACGGGTAGGAGGGTATATATCATTTGATACGACCCAAAAGTGTAACACCTAGAAATATTCACATTAGACCCCAGGTGTCTTTGAACCAAATTCGATTCATGACTTTCTGAATCGTTTGAGCCATGTCCGTCTGTCCGTCCGTCTGTCCTGCTGGTACGCACGATAACTTTCGAAAGAGTTAAGCAATCACTCTGAAATTTGGCATGGCTTAATATTTTCCCAAAACTGCTTATGGGATTGCATATGGGCTATATTGCCACACCCCTTCGGGTACATCCCATACAAATGTACCATCCCGCCTACCTTCGAAATCGTGTTATAACACCAATATGCCCAACGCGATCTTGCCCAATTTCTGTATTTAATAAATCTATAGCTAGACAAAGTTTTGGACAAAAACTTGGAAGTCTGGCAACTCCCCTTCTGGTACCTCCCGTACAAATGAGCCATCCCGCCTATCTTAGAAATCGTATAATAATACCAATATGCCGAACGCGATCTTGCCCAAATTCTGTATTTAGTGAAGGTATAACTGAACAAAGTTTCGGACAAAAACTTGGAAGTCTGGCAACTCCCCTTCTGGTACCTCCCATACAAATGTACCATCCCGCCTACCTTAGAAATAGTGTAATAACACCAATATGACCAACGCGATCTTGCCCAAATTCTGTATTTAGTAAAGGTATAACTGGACAAAGTTTCAGACAAAAACTTGGAAGTCTGGCAACTCCACTTCTGGTACCTCCCATACAAATGTACCATATCGCCTACATTAGAAATCGTGTATCAATATCAATATGCCCAACGCGATCCTGCCCAAATTTTGTACTTAGTAAACCTATAGCTAGACAAAGTTTTGGACAAAAAAAAAGTCTGGCAACTCCCCTTATGGTACCTCCCATACAAATGTACCATCCCGCCCCAGATAAACCGTCTAATACTATCAGTATGCCCAACGCGATCTTGCCCAAATTCTGTATTTAGTAAATCTATAGCTAGACAAAGTTTTGGACAAAAACTTGGAAGTCTGGCAACTCCCCTTCTGGTACCTCCCATACAAATGTACCATTCCACCCACTTTAGAAATCTAGTAATTATATAATTTCGCTCAACGAATCTTTCCGAAATTCTATATTTAGTAAAGCTTTAGCTATATAAAATTTTCTAGTAAAAACTCTGCTTTATATTCCGCCCGTTTTGTAAAAACGTGTAATACAATATTTTACCATTATGCTATTATGGTATATGAGACTTATTGCCTGTTTCCATAAAACGAATTTGTTCGTTCGTTACAAATCGTCAATTTTGAAAGCGTTATAAAATGGATGTGAGACATTATTGAATTGTGATTTTCAGATATATTTTAGATATCGACATATGGAACACAATCCCACACGAAGATGCTCTCATCACTGATAAAAATCCATTTTATTGGGCATTTAATTTTGACAATTTGCAACGAACGAACAAATTCGATTTATGGAAACAGGGAGTTATATGTTTTTACTGAGGGTGAGGGTATATATAAGTCGGTTTACCCGACTGCAACTTTTTCACTGGTTTCATAATAAAGAGGAAGGTATGCCGTTAATAATGAAAAACAACATCTGCTAAATGTCAGCCCCGACCACGCTTACAGGACCACATCCTTTTCATAAAATTTCCCATAACCAAATCGCGAAGTTGCTGCCCTATGTCAACGACGCTGTTTCACGTGGCCCTAAAGGACCGACCATAAAAAATCATTTATTCTTCACATCACTAACTTGTCCCAACAGCTCGAATTGTTCCCCAATTTCTGTATTGCGGTCTGACAAGGTGCTTCACGACGACCCAAAAATGATTTAGTTTTGCGAATTTGTAGTGAATTAGTTTTGTAGTGAATTTTAATAATTTCAATGCGTTGTAAAGTGTGTATCGTTCCATTTTTAGTAATGGCGTAGTTTCTACTTGTCAAATGTCAAAGAATAAAATCTTCAAAAGTGTCAGTTACCGGAATACCGGGTGATTCAAAATAACACCTCTTGTTGGAAAACAAGAAACAAAATTGTAGTTTGGAGGCAGTAGGTGGCGTGTCGAGGTTTTATATTAAAAAATTTAATATATGGCCCAATTTAACTGAAATGCTGAGTGGATGTGTGTTTTTTCATGAGACAAACATTTATGTATAAATGAACAAGGTACGTGGTGCTGGGGTGGAGTTATTTCGAAAATTTGTTTTTTTATTTACGGTCCGATGTTAATTATGTCCGATGTGTGGACATGAGAAAGCTGTGTATGTATATTTGGATCCGGTAGGGCGGTTGAGTTGTGATCTGCATAATCTCGGAGAAGTCATATAGTCATCATCCTCCATTGTCTACATTGCCTCTAAGTATTTGTTAAAATCAAAATTATTGTGAAATTATATAAATATTATTCAAGTAAAAACAAAATTTTATCAATTTATTACTGGTCCGATAATATTGAAATTTTCAGTTTGTTACCAAACACCTGTCACAGTCTATATTGTGTCATGATCGGACTAAGGTGCATGGAACCACTAGCTGCAAAGGTAGTGGTACATATGATATTGGGTCATGCTTGTAATAATTAAAAATTAACCATCTGCTGAACGATTTCGAAACAGTTGCTTGCCCCCACAGTTTTTTCAGATAAACATTCATTTAAAACATGTCGTCGCAAGAGTAACTTCACTCAAGAATTGTTGCCGTCCGCAGCAGCAAAGAAAAACGCAACGTTGCCCCACACCACAAATTGTCAAATTATTTTGGGAAAAGTATGGACAAGCTATTTATTTTATACATTAGTCAACATTTTGTATTTTATACTTCAAACACGTCCGAAGAATTCTTTTTTGACAATAATTCAGAAAATGTAACTGTTTTTATTACGACGAAACGGTCAAAACACAATTACTCAATAAAATTATCCCATAAATTGACACAAAAAAATATGTTGGGGAACTCTAACATTCGTCTCTGCTGCATGTGCCAAAATTTCACTGCCATTGAATTTTCGTTGCCAGTCGGCCGGCCAGTAGCAAAAATGTGTGTGTTTGCTAAAAAGGTGTGAATGTGTTTGCGTTTTCCGAAAAATTACTGCCCAGTGTAACGGCAGGGTAACTCTAAAATTTTAATTTTTCACAATGTTTGTAACAGAATATTTACTTAATAACGTGTTTTTAAATATAACAGATAATCAAAAAACCATACATGGCGAACGTGCTATTTTTGATGCCAATAATGTTGATGAAGGCCCCACCAATTACCAAATTCAAAATATACCAGAAGGTGCATATTTTCATTTCAATCAATTGATATGGTGATCGACGAAAATGAAGTTGTAAATTCTCCAACCCAATTTGTAATTCGTTAAATAAACAGCTTACCTCCACATCACCTACAATTAAAAATTTGATCAATGGAACAATAATGATAATTTATGTGTCAATTTATTTGTTTTTGCCGAAAATGGACAAATGGAGAAACAAGAATTACGGTGATAAAGTTTACATTTTCAATGTCTACTATGACAGCAAATAAAGGCGTGTCTAGATCGAGCCCTTACCTCGAAAAGTCGTAAGAGGAATTTTTTCGAAACCCGTTTTTAATGTCCAACGCTCTTACCGCAAAAATATTATAAATTAAATAAAATTGCAAATTTATATCTGCAAAGATATAGCAAACTCAATTGTATCGTAAGCGTCACACGCCTCTTTGCTTGATAACAAAAGCAAAAGTACAACTCTCTTAACAATTTTAAAAAATAGAAACAGTAGCGAAAAAGCCCATACACCTGATTTATGCAGTAAATTACTGAATGTTAGAGTGTGAGTAGCCAGATATTTTCGAAGCCATTATTAGGTGGACAATCGCAGCATGGAACAAACACATACTTCTTTCCAGACCAATAATCAAAGATAAGACAATGGAGTTTGGCTCCAATAAAGCCCGAAGTAGTCAACCAATACACGTAACAAGTAATCAGCTGGCACATCAAACTTGTCTACTTTCCCCTTATCATGACTTCTGCTCTACATCCGATGGATCAAGAAATCAATTAGAATTTAAAGCTCTATTACAGAATGAGAATCCAACTGATATATATTGTTACTCTACCAGCGACCTCCTTTGTCAATTACCTTACTTGATGCAATTCACGCATTAAGCAGAGGTTGTTTTAAAAAGGTTGGTTTTCGAAACATTTCTACAGAAACGGCGGTTGGAGTACCCTTCTGATGAAGTCATTCTACAAAACATTTTATCAAATAAGTACGGGGAAAAGGGCGTTTACTAAAATAATTGGAAACAGTTTTTTTTTATCAATACTTTTCTCAACACTTTTTCGAGTCTCGAAACAATGTCCCTGATCATATTTTTTCTTCCCTTAATCGAGTTGATGACTCTATTGATTAGGCAAAATGCAAAATCAAAAACAAATGATAATGACATCATATTTCAAACCCAAATAAAAATGTAGTTTCTACATATGAATGTGTGTTTGCTTTTTAACTCAGATGAAATTGAAAGATTTTGTTCTCTATAACGTAGTAATTAGCTGTTCCCCAACTTCTACGTTATAGAGAAGTTGGACTGTAGTCAGGTTTTGTCGTTTGTTTTAAGCATTGACATTACTGTTCGCCATTCCCCTGTGTATATTTTGAACTAAAGTATAATTTTAACATCAACCTTCGGTTCTTGTCACTTTTTTAAAATAAGTATATCAATTGACATTTTTCTTAGTTATATATGAAAAGCAAAAGAAAAGACTAAAGTATCTTAAGACGAATCAGACACTCTTGATGTTCTGGGCATGAAGATACAGGGTGATGCTCGCTGGGCTAGCCATATATTCGAAGTGTCGAAAGAAGCATTCAAGTGTTTAGGCTTTTTGAAGCGGTGCAAGAAATACTTCACTCCATCTCGTAAATATTTACACCACTTACATCCGGCCTAAAAATGGAATACAACTCGCATATATGGGCAGGGGCTCCATTAACATCTTTGAAGCTTCTGGACCGTGTACAGAGGAGAGCGGTGGTGATGATAGGGGATGGTAGGGTATCCAGCTCTATTGTCTCCCTACAGCATCGCCGAAATGTGGGTTGTGTATCGCTATTCTATAGATATTTTAATGGTATCTGTTCAGAAGATATCCGTCGTCTGGTCCCTGACGTTAGAACATTTAGTCGGAATACACGGCTATCCAGGGTCTCTCATCCGTTCATTGTGAAATGGCCGGTTGACCGGACGACGCACTATAGAGAAAATTTGTTCTTTAGCCGAACCGTTCGTATGTGGAATAATCTTCCAGCAAATGTATTTCCTGCCAGTTGTGACATTCAGAAATTCAAAACAAATGTCAACAAACACTACTCCCTCTTTCCTCCTTCCGATACCCTAATTTCCTTCCGCTAACACAATGCATTGCATTTATAGGGGGCATCCCCTGAGTGTTGGCCTTCAAAAAAAAAAAAAAAAAAAAAAAAACACCTAGAAATATTCACATTAGAACCCAAGTCTCTTTGAACCAAATTCGATTCATGACTTTCTAAATCGTTTGAGCCATGTCCGTCTGTCCATCCGTCCGTCTGTCCTGCTGGTACGCACGATAACTTTCGAAAGAGTTAAACAATCGCTCTGAAATTTGGCATGGGTTAATATTTTCCCAAAACTGCTTATGGGATTGCATATGGGCTATATGGCCACACCCCTTCGGGTACCTCCCATACAAATCTGATATTTCGCCCACTTTATAAATCGTGTAATAATATTAACACGCGCATGTTTGATCTTGGCCAAATTCCGTATTTAGTAATGGTATAACTGGACTAATTTTTTGGACAAAAACTTGGAAGTCTGGCATCTCTCCTTCTGGTACCTGTTATACAAATGTACCATCCCGCCCCTGATAAACCGTCTAATACTATCAGTATGACCAACGCTATCTTGCCCAAATTTTGTATTTAATAAATTTATAGCTAGACAAAGTTCGGACAAAAACTTGGAAGTCTGGCAACTCCCCTTCTGGTACCTCCCATACAAATGTACCATCCCGCCTACCTTAGAAATCGTGTAATAACACCAATATGCCCAACGCGATCTTGCCCAAATTTTGTATTAAGAAAAGCTATAGTTGGTATAACTTTTGGACAAAAACTTGGAAATCTGGCAACTCCCCTTCCGGCATCTCCCATACAAATGTACCATCACGCCTACCTTAGAAATCGTGTAATATCACCAATATGCCCAACGCGATCTTGCCCAAATTTTGTATTAAGAAAAGCTATAGTTGGTATAACTTTTGGACAAAAACTTGGAAGTCTGGCAACTCCCCTTCCGGCATCTCCCATACAAATGTACCATCACGCCTACCTTAGAAATCGTGTAATATCACCAATATGCCCAACGCGATCTTGCCCAAATTTTGTATTAAGAAAAGCTATAGTTGGTATAACTTTTGGACACAAACTTGGAAGTCTGGCAACTCCCCTTCTGGTACCTCCCATACAAATGTACCATTCCGCCCCTTGTAAGCCGTGTAATGTTGTCAATATGACCAACAAGATCTTGCCCAAATTGTGTATTTAGTAAATGTATAGCTAGACAAAGTTTTCGACAAAAACTTGGAAGTCTGGCAACTCCCCTTCTGGTACCTCCCATACAAATGTACCATCCCGCCCATTATAAACCGTGTAGTATTATAAATATGACCAATTAGATCTTGCCCAAATTCTGTATTTAGTAAAGCTATAGCTAGACACAGTTTCGGACAAAGTCTTGGAAGTCTGGCAACTCCCCTTCTGGTACCTGTCATACAAATGTACCATTCCGCCTACCTTAGAAACCCTGTAATACTATCAATATGACCAACACGATCTTGCCCAAATTCCGTATTTAGTAAAGGTATAAGTGGACAAAGTTTTGGACAAAAACTTGGAAGTCTGGCAACTCCCCTTCTGGTACCTGTCATACAAATGTACCATCCCGCCTACCTTAGAAATCGTGTAATAATATCAATATTCCATACGCGATCTTGCCCACATTTTGTATTTAGTAAAGCTATAGCAAGACAAAGTTTTGGACAAAAACTTGGAAGTCTGGCAACTCTCCTTCTGGTACCTCCCATACAAATGTACCATTCCACCCACTTTAGAAATCTAGTAATTATATAATTTCGCTCAACGAATCTTTCCGAAATTCTATATTTAGTAAAGCTTTAGCTATATACAATTTTCTAGTAAAACCTCTGCTTTATATTCCGCCCGTTTTGTAAAAACGTGTAATACAATATTTTTCTATAACATTCGGTATTTTGAGGTGGCTATTATGGAATATGAGACTTGTATTTTTTTACTGAGGGTGAGGGTATATATAAGTCGGTTTACCCGACTGCAACTTTTTCACTGGTTTTATATTAAAATTACTATTAAAGATTATATTTGAGTGTTAGGGATTTTGTTTAATAAGCACTTAATCATTATTTTTGAGGAAACAAATTTAACACGAAAATAAATATTTTTTGTGATTATTATTTTTTTCACTAAAAAGAAAACTCAAGGTTTGTGACAATATCGTTGCATATCCTCATAAAACAAATCCAGAGGAACCAACCCAGGCAAAAAATATTAAAAATTATTTGGATAAATGGTAGTACGAGCTTTGAAGCTAAGTTAATGCATGTTGTCTTTCTATACATCTACCTTACAGACATCATACCCATTGATAATGCAATCCCGCACCCCACCCATCACCCAGCAAACGAAGACTATGTTAAACTTCTTTTCTCCAAATGATAAATCGTTTGGCAATACTTACGTGTTCTTTTAATCTCTCTCTCTCGCGGTTATCTCAAAATGATTTATTCTTAGACTAGAAAAAGTTTAATCTACTCATTTTGGCGTAATGAAATGAGTTTTATTTTGAGAGCAAAAAATAAAAATCTATTTCATAAAAATGTATTGACGTATGTATGTTACTTAATATATCGAGAACGGTTGGATCTGTTTGGCTAATTTCTGAACTGTTGTACTCGTATTTTCCATGACAAGAGTTCTATTAATTAACACATCGGATAAGCGTGACAAATCACAAAATTCAAAAGATGATTTTTTATGTTATTTTTGTATTGAATTTTATTTCAGAATGACGTCTTAGGGAGGAAAATGTAAAAACCGCAGTGGAAAACTTAGAAAATTCTTATAAGAAATCAAGTTTAACAAATGGCGAATAAACGAAAGCAAATGAGACTGACGATGTGCATAGTTTTTGGAGGAAAATCGCATGCGAATTTTTACAGTGCGATGCCTTACAATTTCGACACCAAATGCTGTCACAATTTCCACCGCCACCAAAACTGTTGGAATTATAACTCTCTGGAGAGATCCTTGATTTAAGCATTTCTTGGCAAATATTCTGAAGTACAACAGTAGTTGAAGCACGGGGTTTTACCCCAACTTTTTAGGTAAATTATTTCTGCCACTCCACACACATCACAAATACACATCAAAGATTCATAACGTTTCACTACTACGAAATAATGTCTACCTTGTTCGGGAATATGTTGTTAAATTTATAGATTCAAGGACAAATTGACCATCGTGCAGAAACTTTGCTGTAATTTCTTGAGCAAAATGAGACAAAGATCATGAAAATCGATGCACGCGTTTCGCTTTAATTCGCAATTGAGTAAAGGTATGAATTTCAAAAATTTCAAATTTTCATATATTTTTGTCACCCAACAAATTTTAATTTTTTTTGTAATAAAAAAAGAAAAAACCTTACCATAGACAAAGTTGTGCATATGTCGAGCAAATTTTTGAAATTCATACCTTTACTAAATTGCGAATAAAAGCGAAACGCGTGCATCGATTTTCATGATCTTTGTCTCATTTTGCTCATAGGTTATGTGACTTTATGTAAAAGTAATAAGATTTGACATTATTTTCATTTTGGATTTTTTAAAAAAAAAAAATTTAAATCTTTAGGCAAAAAATAAGTTTTTTCCTTTATATATTCATTTCTAACTTGGAAACTGTTGCTTGTATAGGAAAACAATATATGAACAGATTAAGGGAATTGTAATTTTAATTTTTTTAAAATTTAATTCAATTAAATCGGGCTAGTGGTTCCCGAGTTATGCCGGACGAAACAAATTAACCAAAAAATTTTTTTTAAAATTTAAATTTAAAACTCAAATTTTTTTTATTGAGTTTTTCGAGCTCATGTCAAGGTTATCTACACAGAAAAAATTATCGCATCCGGAGTACATGAAATTTGTTTCATTTTGTTGAGTAGTGTTATGGGCTGATTTTTGTAATATTACTTAAAATTAATCATTGCCATTAAAGAAAACAGTAAAAATCCAAAATTTAAAAATCATGGCGAAAAAAAATATTGTGCAAAAACATTCATTATGATCAAATTGTTTTTAGTTTATGTATTTTCTAAGTGATTGATTTTTTGATTTAAAAAAATAACAATACTCATTATTTACGGTCCCGGATTTAAACAGTATAATAAAAATTAAAATAACTACGAAATATAACAACGACGGATTAACAACCACAAACCGGCTACAAAACTAACAACCATCGCGCACACACACCAATACCTGCGTCGTGGTTCCGTTCCAAAAAAAAAAAACACGAAGCAAAGTGAATTATGATTTTCTATAGCAAAAATAAAATTGAACAAAATAAATATAACTCTGAAATGATATAACTTGTTTCTGGTTACAAAAAATTTAAATATTTGTAACCAGAAAATATTAAAATTTTTTGTAACCAGAAACAAACCATAACAATTTTGTATTCTCTTTTAAAAAACACTAATTAAAACTGAACACTAAAACAGTGATAGGCTCTGCATAGCCTGGCGAGCAGAGTTACCGTTATGCCACTAAAGTGACACATTTGCCACATATTTCGAGCTATGATACTTTTGTGACACTTTTTTATATTGATACTAAATATGCCACTTTTTCGTATTTAGTGCCCCTTTGTTATACTTTTCGAGTTTTAGATTAATCTTGTTTATATTATTTTGACAACACTGTCAAAATCAGGGTGCAAGTACTAGGTCAGTATAGTAAAACAACCTAAGGGTTTGGCGTTCATAGGCCAATTTTATGACTTTTTATTTTTTTGCCAACAAATTTGTGTTCTGTAACTCGAGAAGACTTGTTCGATTTTGATGAAATAAATTTAGAAAAAATTAAAATTAGATTTCCTTTAATCTATTCATATACTCATTCTCTACATAATCAACAGTTATGTAGTTATAAATAATTTCATGAAGAAAAAAATTAAATTAACAAATTAATCTCATGCAAAAAGTCTTGAATCGCTTTATGAAATTGTCCTTTTTTGTTAACTCTTGCTTTTCTTGCTGTTGTTTTCTGAAAATAAACCAAAACTACTGTGCCACTTTCTTTTAAGAATTACCCTTTTTGTGATACTTTCTGCAAATACTCGGCGGTAACACTGGCGACTGCTACTTCACACACATTTTATGCTCTTTCATTTTGTCATCGATGAGACTTCGACATGTGCACATGTCCAGCGGATGCTATGATATTTTGTTTCAGGTTACACTAATAAAATATTGTATGGTCAAAAATCATATGTTTACAACATTTAAGAATATGTGATTAACCATTGAGGTACTGCTTTAGAGGCACATTATTTTATAGATATTACAAATTTGGGGGTTAAAAGAAGTTGCGATCGTGAGTGGACAAATTGAATGAACGGTTATCATGAAAGGAAATGTACCAACGAAAATCAGTTCCCACATTAAAAAGGGAGATTTAGTAAGCTTGGAAATTGTTAGGTTATATGTTTTTCCTTTCCATTTCCTTTCTTCATTTTGTATGAATATCAGAATGTCGACTGTTACTAATATTTTTCTATGGCTGTCAATTTTTTTATTCTCACTAGTTTCATATTTATAAAATTCATTGCAACTAGGTTAGGTGGAGAATAATGTCTGGTAAAATTTAGTAGCCTTAAAGCTACAAATTCTTAAATTCAAAAAGTTGAATTATTAATAATTACATACTACAGTCGAACTTCCCTATAATGAATCTTGACGGGACCAGAAAATTACTTCATTATATAGAAATTATATTTTTTCCCCCACATTTTATTTAAAACAATAAGGCTACACTTTTACATATTTCTTAAATGAAGCCTGTAGAGTAGCGAAATCGTCAGCTCAATAAGCCTGCATACTATTTTTCGAAAATCCTGGCAATTGTTTCTGGTTTTACAAAGGTATTCCACTCTGCTTAAATTTCGAATAGTTTGAAGCAAATGCACAGGTTCGTTCTCATCCATTTGTGACAATATGTTGATCAAAATTCGTTTTCTGTAAAGTTGTTTTATGTTGTAGATAAACAAGGACGTCATGTTGGGTGGAAAATACACAAGTTCAATATTTTGCAGCTTATCTTTTACCTCTTTAGGATGCGCAGTGCATTTATCAATAAAAAGTAAAACCTTCCTTTTTTGAGAAACGACTTTTTTGTTAAGCTCTAAAAGCCATTTCGTAAAAATGCCACTTGTCATCCAGGCTTTTTTGTTGAACTGATAATCCACATCTAGAGATCATACTTCTTTAACCCATTTCCGGCCGTGAAACATAAAAGTCGTCCGATTTGAATGAAATTCGAGTTCTTAGCTAATTTAAGGATCGTGAAACCGAATCCGTTGCTAAAATTCACCTAGCTTTCTGGGATTGTCGGAAAATGGTGTTCGCATGCGCGAACGTTGGCCGATATTCAACATTATTATTTATTGCTATAAAAACTTTGAAATTATTTTATTTTTTGTAAAAAAAATAATTTTAACATAAATGTTTTATGATTAAAGTAAATATATTTATTTCAGAATATTAAGAAATTACAGTTTTTATAAATATTGAGAAAGTTAATTTTGATGGTAGGGCTCAAAACACTTAGGATGCAAATGAACGTTACACTTTTTGCACATCCATTTTATTGGCTTGCCACCAGATGTTAATCTGCAACGTCTTGGCTTTCCATCCTCCTGCTCAACGGGAATGTGCTCACAATCGACTCTTGGCAAGTTGCGTGGCGAAAATTCTGGAGAGTTTTCTAGTCGTTTACATGACAACAAAAGTTCTTTTGCTATTATAACACGAAAATTTTTTTGCGGCGTTGGTTTTTCTTTTCTTTCCTTTGCGACAAAACAGTGTAGCTTCCAGGCGTTGACAACAGATGAACTTAAACTGAGATGAAGAATGGCCAATACCACTTTTTAGATCGGATGTTTATTCTATAATTTTGCACTGCTTTGTCATGCAAATCAACACCACCCATGATGGTGGGTGGTCTCATTTATGATGAAATCTAGCATTTCCTGGTCAAAAATCTTTTCAAAGAGCTGCAATGGTGACGATTCTTTTATTTCAGAAAATAACTTCGATCGAACAGCCAATAAGTCATCTGTATTTGTTTGTAAAGCAAATTCAAAATTTCCTGATCTATCATTCCTATGTGTCCACTTAGGTTCTTTGAATGTCCGTAAGGGACTGTCTGTTATTTTGACACGTTTTGTTGGTGGCATGGCTGCTGCAGATGTCGTTGGTTGGTCAGTAATTATCATATCTTGAAGAGGCTCATCTTGATCTCTTGTATATATTTCAAACGTGCCAGCTACTTCTTGCAAAGCTGTTTGCTAAATAAAAACAAAAATTATGCCCATAATACATATAATAAAATCTTGATGAACATACATTATCATTTATGGGAATTTCATTATCGTATATGTATTCCTCATCTGTAACTTCATCAATTCTGTCTGGTGGCACCACACAAACGGTGTCAATAACATCATCATCGTTTCAATCATAGCCATTATTTCTTCTATGGTCAAAGCTTTACGCGTCATCTTTTAAATTAGTTTAAAACCACACGAAAAATTCTACTCTCAACTTTTAAATCACTTGCAAAAAAAAAACACTCCGAAACGTTCAATTTGAAGATGCAAAATTAAATACACAATACTTATTCACGCTGCTGATTAACTTGCAAGACTAAAAAATATTTATTTGTCATAGTTTTTGCATTTTGAATGTTTACCGTTCTTTTTAAAGAAAAAAACACACATGTAAAAAAAAATTATCATTTATGTTGAATAGCAGCCAATGTTCGAGCTTGCGAACAGCAATGTTTACCGATGTCTACAACAACTTTGTTGGAATTAGTTTTGTGGTTTTTGATTTTATTTAATTTCTTTCATTTGTTGCCGAAAAACTGCATAGTTACAATTTTCATTTTTGTACAATAAATATATATGAATAGACAAATAAAAACGTCTAAAAAAAGGTGGTGTAGAAAAATAGCGAAATTCTTAAAAAAAAAATATTAAGAAAATTTGTATTCACCATTTATTTAAGCTAAGAGTATGTACAATAATTCTGCATCATAAATTTTAACATTAAAATTAAATAATTCAGAAAAACTGGCCGCTCAAATTGAGTAAATTTTTTGTTCGCAAGTGCTAACAGAGGATGGAAATGGGTTAAAACATGTAGGATTTTCCTATCACAAGCAGTTTTAGTTTCTCCAAACCAGATCATATTATCTGCTACTAGGGTAGTAATTCTCCCCGTGCTCTATTTTCCGCCAAAGTATTTGTAATTTTTGAATGTTAGTGTTTTGTTTGGCAAACATTTAAAAACAATCCAGTCTCATCGGCATTAAAGATGCTATTTTGATCATATTTTTGTATCAATCTCGGTAAAACACTGCTTTGCTTTTTTTTAAATATTTGATAATGTGGTGGGAAGGATTCAAATTGTTTAGCTCCATATTTGTTTACTACATCTTCAACTTTATTGATAATAATAATTTGTTTTCAGGAGAAACGGCGCTGCGCTGCGTCATTCACAGAACGCCGGCAACTGATGCCAAAATTGTTATTGATGTGACTTTATCCTTTTTTTGTTTGTTTTGATTTTCCTCATTTGAAGTCCCCTAATTATATGTGACTTCATTCGTGGCATACAGAGTTGTTAGCGTGAGTAACATAATGTTTTTTGAAAAATTCATTATAGGGAGACAAAAACGCATATGAGTCAAATTTACACCTGAAAAATTGTTTCATTGTATAGAAAACTTCACTGTACAAAAAATCATTATAAGGAGATCAAAGTTCAAGAAAATGAAAAACAAAAAGCTTTGTTTTTGAAATCAGTTCATTATATGGAGAGCTTCATTGTATAGAAGTTCACTATAGGGAAGTTCGACTGTATTAACTATTTCCCTAGTTTGTATTTTTTTCGCCATGGCAAGCAAAGTCAGGCATAATGCTATTTTACAAGTAGGGTATCGATCGCAACGATCACTTTCCAAGTATGTCTTTTTGTTCTATTTTTCTATGTTTCGCTTTTAATTTGGTTAGCAGTATACTCTTTGATTTAAATCCCTTTGCTCTCCATGTCGCAAACAAGACAATCCACACGACACTTCATATATATCAACCTTGTTTTATTTTTCTTTTATTTTGGTACTCACTCACTTATTCCATCGATTCTTGAAGAGGGCCCTTTTCTCACTCGATGACGTAGTACATAGGTATTAGGTAGCTCCAATTAATTTTCGCCTGAATAATTAAATAATATGAAATCGTGTACTTAGATCTAGAAGAATGGCGTCTATGCCTCTTCAGACGTTTATATCTTTCTAAAACTTATTCCTTTGGTTAAATATTTATTGTCTTAACGACTAATATATATTTTTTTTCTTCTTTTAATTATACTCTAAACTACATTTTGTGTAATTCCCCTTTGATAGAGTGCTTACTCCAATAACTTTTAAATGCCGTCACGTGGGTAGGGGGAAACATGAAATTTTTGTAGGGAATCACCGTATAGTTTTATAATTTTACACGTTATTTATTCTTTCAATCGGTGGATTTCTTTATAAAATTATCACAACTCGTGTCTTCCGTTCCGATCAAAGTACCATCTCAATTTTTTTAGTTTGTCTTTTTTCGTTCGTTCTTCCTTCGTGTCTGCTTTTCTTTTCAACATCTACTGCTCTGTGGCGATCATTACAAAAACCGATCAAAATAGGGAGAGATACTACGGTAGTAAAACCAGGTTTAGTCTTCCCTCTGTCTGATGGTGTGATTCAAATGAACTCGGAAGAATAGGGTACACAATCAGGCCTTAGCAATTCGATTTGATAAAGAAATAGTTACGGGTATACTCCTCGGATAAGATTACGATATTAGAGTCGTTTTTATTCCCGATTCATTTATAAAAAATTTTTACCTGGGATCCAGTACAGGCAAATTATTATAAAGCGTTCTTCTTTATTATAAGGTTGGTTACAACCTTTTAAAATGAGTTCTTCTTTATTATTGTTCTTCTTTATTATAAGGTTAGTTACAACCTTTTATTGCGAGTTCTCTTACTAAACTGAACTTAAAAACTACTTCACAAAATTTAACTTAAAATACAAACTGCTGACACTACGCCTCGTGTGTAGTGTCATATTTCTATTTGTTATTTCCCAACACAATGCCGGCAACAATATTGTAGTGCTGATGTTGCAACATTCTGTTGGGATGTTAAGGCTCAAGATGGCATGGACGTGTGCTGCAGTGGGCCATAACACCCATATAAAGTTGTAGAGCACATGTGGGTTGAGATAATGCTTCGCAAAATGATGAGGTCAATGTTGCACTGCAATTTCCAAGTACGGTCTCCATAGTCTGCAATGTTGTCATCGGCGAGGTGCAATACCGTTCCGTTGTGTTGGACGGGAAATAACGTGATTTTCTTACATTCTAATATCGGTTTAGGATACTTAATTACAAAATGTACTAGTTAGAATCTAAGAGTAGTGGGTTTATAATCCCTATTTTTGCTAGAGTGACTGATAGCAGTGACAGTGACTGACTATTTTTTCCTCTGTGTACAGAGGGGTTAGTTTATTCCCTAACCTTTTATTATTTTTTACAAGAACGGACTCTCCGACCTCAAACGTCCTCTGTCGTCTTGTGTTGTTATTTCTTTCCAATAAGTTTTGATATGAGTGCTCCGTGCCAGACCCTATCGAACGCCTTGGAAATATCCAGAGCCACGACCTTACTTTCACCAAGGCGGTGAATGGATCGACTCCATCGCTCCGAAAGGAACGCCATCAGGTCTCCAGTAGATCGATTTCTACGGAAGCCATACTGTCTATCATTCAGAAGGCCGTTAGACTCTAGATACCTTACAAGATGGTGATTATCCATGCTCTCCATAACCTTCGAGACGTGAAGGGTAAATACCAGCACGGTACGACATGTTTAGAGATGTCAAACGGGATCGATTTTCACAAATCCCGGGATTCGGGATTTTCAAATCACAAATCCCGGGATTTTTCGGGATCCCGGGGTTTCGGGATTCTACAGGATTTCATTTTCAAAAATTATTTTTCGAATGAAACAAAATATAGTATTTTTATTTCGAATTTTATTGGCATTGAACACATAAATTACTAAGACAAAAAAATACAAAGAACTTAAAAAACATGAATTCACTTTTCATAACATATTTATGTGGCATGAAAAAAAACAAAAAGAAGTAGTTAATACAAAAACAGTTACTTTTTTAAAAAATTTCTTAAGAAAATTAAAGCATCCATACTTTCATCAGATAATCTTGACCTAATTTTATTACCGATATACGAGGCCGAAGAAAAACACCTTTCACAATCGACGCTTGTTGGTAAAACCGTCAATAAATGGTTATATGCAGCTTGTAAGTACCGGCCTCGAACGCCTCCTGAGAGAAACAAGTCTACTTCCTTCATAATAAAGGGTGTTTTTTATTGGGGTATAGAACTTTAAGTTGGCATCAGTTTTTTAACTGGCGGCCATTTTGTCAGCTGTCAAGTGATTAATATTTAGTTTGGTTTGCCATTTCATCATGAACAGGTTGACAAAAGAACAACGCTTGCAAATCGTGCAAATTTATTTCGAAAGTAATGGTTCAGTTCGCGAAGTTCACCGTAAGCTCCGTCCGAATGAATCGATTCGCCACCGTGCACAGCAATTGGAGCTTTGTCCATCAACTTTATGGAAGATTTTGCGCAAAGATCTTGGCTTGCGACCTTACAAGATCCAGCTTGTGCAAGAATTAAAGCCGCGAGACCATGCAATGCGTCGTGATTTTGGTGTATGGGCCGAAAATGAGATTCATCTCGATGCTGATTTTCATCACAAAATTTTGTTCAGTGAAATTGGACCTGTAGAATTGGCTTTATTCGAGCCAGCCGCGGCGGCCACATACCCGAAATCATATTTAAACATTAATGGCATAAAAAAACGATTTTCTTGTGTTTTATTTCAATTCGAAGTTCTATACCTCAATAAACAACACCCTTTATTAACATTTATGTCAACATTACTGCTGCTAAAAGTAGATTTGTTCGGACTCTTACAGCTTTTAATGGCTTCATTTAACTTTTTCGCTATGGAAGTATTTTCGTCAATTTCCGGTTCATCATCTGATTCACTATCATCATCAAAATTGTCTACCATAGGATTTTTTGTTTCAAATCGAGAAATCAGCTTTACTAACTCGTTTTTAATGAGAAGCATGTCAATATGGCCATCCAAATCAGATTTGATGTTGGGATTTTTTAAAAAATTTAAAAGTGTTGAATAAACTGATCTTCGTTCTTGAATCCTTTTTAGAAGATGCTTATGCAATTCATTGCTCAATGTGAACCCCATAGCTAAAATCTCTTTTAACATAAATGAAATAGCTGTCACGTCGACAAAGAGCTTCCAGAGTAACTTTTACTGGATTCAAAACTCGAATTAGTTGCTTCAGTAAAATTAGGTCCTGTTTAATTATTCCAATTTTAATCCACAATTCCACATCAGAATTGCCCTCGTTAACAATTTGAATTGTGTATATCAAGAGCGCAATTGCCGAGTCGTTTCTTTACAGAAAAAAAATCCAATTTAATTCATAGCTATAGGAGCGATCCTAAAGCATTGGACGGCGAAAAAAAATAATTTTTCTACTTAAAAAAAAGCCTATTTCCAATAAAATAGCTCATACGCCACAGGCCACTAAAAATCCCGGGATTAATTTTAAAAAATCCCGGGATTCGGGATTTCCCGTGATTTTCGGGATCGGGATTTCCCGTTTGACATCTCTAGACATGCTGAAAAGATTGCGCAATGGACGAGCTAGCGTCGAAGAGCACTTACATAGGACAAGTGCGGAAATACCATCCGGGCCCGGAGTTTTATTTACGTTGAGATCTGTAAGAACCCTTTTAACGCCACGTGTTCGAAAAAATATCTGAGGCATCGAACTATATACGTTCTCGATCACGTGGAGTGGTTGACTGCTGTCTGGCAAAGATGAATTCTTTGCAAAAATGTCAGCCATAAGGTTAGCTTTGTCAACCGGGTCAGTGAATATGCGGTCACCATTAACGAGGGTTGAAATAGAAGATAAAGAATCGTTTCTTACCCTTTTAACGAATGACCAAAAGCTCTTACTTCCCCTGGGAGAAGAAAGAACTTTTGCACGAAGACGCTGTTCGTGAAGAAGTTTTTCACGCCTAAGTACTCTGGCACACCTTGATCTTGCCTGCTTGCGTAGCAGCTCAGTAGTGGTATTTTTTATTTAAACGCCATTTTTTGAATGCTTCCTCTTTGGATCTGAAAGCTTCCCAGCATGTCTGATTAAACCAACAGTTCTTTGAAGGTTTAATCGAAGTAGTCTTCGAGGGAATAAATGTGTTTATGCCAAGAAGAATGATTTTCTCGACCATTTCAGCAGCAGCATCGACATTATTGTCTAGGAAACATAATTTCCAATTAAATTGCTGATAGAAATTGTTGAGCTCGGCCCAACGTGCCTTTTCGTATATGTACATTGTCCGCTTCGTGACTGGTTTAAAAGTGGATCGAAGAACGAAAAGGATGCTGAAATGGTGCAATGATCCGAGTTACCAAGAGGTGCAAGAATGTTAACTTCGTACTTTACAGGGTGCGAGGTTAAGAAAAGGTCAAGAATATTTTTATGTTGCCCTTCAACACGTGCAATATGTGTTGGTTCATTCACTAATTACGACAAATCGTTGTGCGCGGCAAATAACTCAGCGTATTGACCCTCCGGAGATATATGGCTCGAATGGGAAAGCCAAGAATTATTATGGACATTGAAATCCCCAGCAACTACAATTTCACTGTCCGGATAATATTCTAATATTTTCGAAATTGAGTCAGAAAGGTCGTCGAAGCCATTCAGGGTAGCCTCCCTTTCCAGGTTTGGGCTTCTGTAAAGAAACCCGAAATATAAGGTGTGCGATCCAATCCTGAACTTAACCCAAAGGGAGTTAAATTCTGGATCTTGTGAGTTCAAATGTTGCTGACTCTGGAACAGAACACCATTACGTATAAATATCACAAGGCCTCTGTGTGAAGAAAAAGAGGACGGAGTCTGATAACCAGGAATGTGAAAATCCTGTGGATCAGAATCCTCACATACCTGGGTCTCACATAGAGCGAGGACATCCGGCCTGTGGAAATTTATGTGTGCGTATACCGCAAAAAAATTCGTTCTCAACCCGCGAATGTTTGCAAAGTGAATTTGAAATCTACCTACCATAAAGCATGAAACACATAGACAGCTGATTATAATCTCAGTGGCGCCACTTCAGGCATTGACAGCTCTAACCTGTTGATTGTCGCCCACAAAAAGAGAAAATAGTTTAATTCAACTACAGCTACATAAGTAGCATAGACAACAACCAGCAGTCGTGTCGCCTTGCCGTCGTTAAAATATTCACTTCCATATAAATACATGTATTTTATTTTTGACAGGTTGTGGTCGGTAGCCTGTCGTCGTCTATGTGTTTCATGCTTAACACTACCAAAAAACAAGGCAACATCAAAGCAAAATCACAAATAACACTGCACCCCTCCCGCCGCTTTTATTTCTGATAGTTGTTCAGTGTTATACCTACAACAACTAACAGAACAGCGACAAGAGGAACGCAGAATTATTTGCGATATGCGAAAGGGAAGAAGGAGGGGGGAACACAAATGCAAGACAGTAAGGGGGGCATAGAAAAGCCCTTAGTGTAGTCTTGTGCGTGTTGATGCGTGTTGATGCGTGGTGCTGGTTGTTATTGTTGTAAAACCAATACGAAATAATATATGACGGAACGCAACGTATGTTTATCAATATTATAAAATGCTCATTCGGTCGGTCGGCACTCCACAACATCTCTGACTAAAGGCCGAGTTACTTGACCGTAATCGTAACCGTGACGTGTCAGCTGATACGTTCTCCTTATGTGAAACATGTACAAATGGTTACTTGGCCGTAATCGTAACGTAACGTAACGGATGAACCTGTAGAAAATAGATTTTTCTATCCGGCAAGTGACATTTAACAAACAGCTGATTTGTTTCTAGCAAAAAAAAAAAACAGCAAGAAAGTAAAAGAAACAACTTTGTTAGAAAAATAATAAAATAAAAACTATAAAAATGGATAAATTGTTTATTCACAACACTTTCTTTCATTATTAATGAATTTTTTACGTTTTTATCAAAACAAACAGACCAAACGGACAAATTATTTTGTTTGTTTACATACAACATATGGTACTTCACGTATCTTGGGTAACCACCACTACATCAACGTTCCGGTTACGATTACGTTTACGTTCCGGCAACGGTCAAGTAATCAGGCCTTAAAGGAGATCGAGAGAGGACAAACACGCCAATCAGCCTGGCCATGATAATATTGACCCTGTCTTTCATTATTATTATAGGCAGAATGCGCAGCCTGCCACCATGAAACATACGTTTCATGCTGGCTCTCAAAATTCGGTAGAGATTTTATAACGTCAAGTGCCTCATCGCATTGAATTAATGACTGTCTCTACTAAAACCCGCAGGTGGTCGGCTGTCGTTGCCATTTTGTTATGTCCTACGGAAATTTTGTTAATAGCTTTTATTAGAAAGTCAACTTGTTTTTCTAAGTCGTTGTGGCTCATTTAAAAATTGAAAAAATCGACTGTCAATCACTATTCTACAAATATTTAGTCTAACAGGATTCCTAACAAGTTTATATTATTTTTTTTTTTTAAGACAACTTTTCACTTTACCCTTAACTCTACTTACACTAATTGCTGCATCTTGTTTTTAATGACTCCTTTTTCTGGAACGCTGCTTATGGGAGGTGTCCGTTTATGAGAGATGTCCGCCTAAGTGAGGTGTCCGAAAGGAGAGAGTACACTGTATATGATCTTCTCACTTTTGTTTTGTAGTGGTTTTTCACGCTGCCCAGGCTATTTCGAAGCTCTGGTGACGATTTACTTTTTTTTGATGAATATAATTTTTTTGCAGTTGTTTCTTTGTAACTATTTTTGATGCGATTCGAGTTACTTTTTTTTAACTGGCACGCTAGTATCCCACTTAGGATACCGGATGGATCTCTAACAGGCTTTATTGCTCGATGCGGTATAGCCAAACGAAAGTACATGTTCAAAATTGTGTTTAACTTAGTTATAATTTTTTTTCCAATACTCTTTGGAAATGTGTTCACTTCATCAATAACAATGTTATGCACCAGTTTATAATGTAGTTGATGAAGGGCAAACAAATTAAACACAATTTTGAACATGTACTTTTGTTTGGCTGTGCACGTACCAGTTCGTGAACTTAAAATAAAACCACACACGAACCGGTGTTCTGTTGAAGTGTGTATCGATCAAACAAGTCGAGAACGATACATGTTCGAGTATGCAACCAAATATTATAACAAAACACACTCATGTGTGTCTGTTACTTTCCAACAGTACATTGTGTGTATCGTGAGTGTATTTTCTGAACTTTCTGAAAAAACGGTATATGCCTTACTGAAAGGTTACGATTGGACACTGGAATAATTAGCGGCAGACTTGTGTAAAGATATGGGGATGGCATAAATAAATTAAAAAAGAGAAACTAATGACTTTGTTAATCGATGTATGCATTAGTTTTTTTTATTTATTTAAATTTTGATTATTGTTTCAAAAGTAGACATGGCCAGAAATTTAAAAAAAAATGTCAAATCTGTAGAGCCGTATGTTACTAAATCTGTTCAGCCGCTTACATTATATATAATTATATAGCAAGAAGATATATATCGTAAATAGTTTAGTAGGTAGGACGAAGTCTGCCGGGCCAGCTAGGGTCCAATAAGCAAAAAGGTCGATGTTTTAAAAAATAAATCTTAATTTATCGAACCCAACTTCAAAAATATTTTGCCTAGAAGTCTGATTCAGGTTTTATTTTTATTAATAATGCTCTTATCGCGAATTGACTTCAACTGAACGCGGGTTTCTACGCAAATACATTTCTTAAATGTAAGGAACACGAACAATGAAAAGTAAATAAAATAAGTATGTGTAGGAACACGTCTAGGGGAAAAAGTCTGTTATTTTTTCTGTGTTACAGACTTCATGGACATTTTGACCATTTATAGAAACTGATATATATATATTTTATAAAACCAATACTGAAGGGTGTTTAAAGCGCACAAGGCTTCTTTGAGTGATGGTATCGTGTTTGGACGTTCGTCTACTTCGTCATTTTCAAGACCATTCACATTTTCTTCATAGATTTGTGAATTACCCTTAATGGTCTTATTTATTTCGATTTCCGTCAAATTTCCATAACATTGAATATGGGTATCACAGTTGATGTATTCCGTGCTGCCTAGGGTGGTATTAAGGAAATCGAATTCCTCATTGATTTCCAGTTCACTTTTGCTATTCTCGGTAGTAATGCCGGCCTAAGATGTGTAATAAAACATTGTATTTAAAACATATTAAAAGTTAAAAATGATTAATGATTTACCTTTTTAAAACAGTTTAATATGCACGAAGTGTCACTAGCCACCACGCTTGTTTAATAAAATATAGGGTGTCAAGGAACGAAATAGATTTGTAGAAGTCTTTTATGCACATATCCCTCTCCGAAGCAGAAATTTGTTTCTTGGCAATTATTTGTCTGTAATATGCCTTAAAAGCTTATATAATGCCAGTCAGGCCAGTAATAAGCCTTATCGAAAAGAGCACTTTCGTCTGCGTTCATGACATTTTCGGGTAGATATTCTTTAACTATATCAGGCAAAATATTGTCAGTGTAACTTTTTCCACTGTTCTATTGCTTTCTGTGGCCTCTCCGTGAATTTTCCCCACTTCTATCTGAACAGCTAGTTGGAATCCGGGACTAAATCTACTCCAAGTTCAATGGCAAATTCTTCAGCCTTATTAAGAGTACTAGAATGTTCACAACAGCATTTTATCGCCTTTAGTGGTCAAACCAAATCGAGAGCACGAGTGTTCCTTATTTTCATGTATTCCTTTTATATTTCGATTTTGTTTCACATTTCTAGAACTTGCTGCGTTTTCTTTAATATCCGTTTTTTTTCGCAAAATACGATTCACTGTAGAAATGTCACACTGATACTTTAGACAAATCTTTTTTGTCAATATTTTCACATTTTTTTGACATCTTTTAAGAAAATTTGTGTTTATTATTCTATGTAAACATACCTTTTTGATTATTTTTCCTTTTGATTTAATTTTAAAAAGATTTTTTCAATAAAAATAAATTAAAATTTTTCAAAAAATGGAGGCACCTGCCTCAAAAGTGCAGGTATGAAATGTGTTTGTATGAAATCAAGAAAATAATTTTAAAATATGAGAATTTAGACAGATATACCCAAAGCGTACTTAAATAAAAGGCAGCTAAGTAAAAACGACTGTATATGGGATGGCTTAAACATCAGCAAGCGTAACAGAAATCGGAAAAGTTTGCGATTTCAACTCAGTGCTGTTATGTCCTGGAATGGTAAATTGCTTCATATTTGTTGAGTAAAGAAATTGTAGAATGGGTTCCAGTTCTTAAAACTGTTACGGGAATATCTCAGGCTAATGTTGCATTATGACCTTTTTTTAAAATTAAATTAACGAGAAGCAACGAGCCCCGTAATAAAGGAGGTTCTTTTTTGTTAGGCGAAAGCAAAGACACCAACTAAGGATAATCAACGTGCTACAAAGCTGGAAAGAGAATATATTGTGGTGAAAACTACAAAAAAAAAGACTCTTAAAGATCAGCAAGCGTAACAGAAATCGGAAAAGTTTACGATTTCAACTCAGTGCTGTTATGCCCTGGAATGGTAAATTGCTTCATATTTGTTGAGTAAAGAAAATGTAGAATGGGTTCCAGTTCTTGAAACTGTTACGGGAATATCTCAGACTAATGTTGCATTATCAGCAGTTGGGCAGTGGGATGCAAAAGAAAAAAGTTCAAGCAATGTATTTTGATACAATTTCTGTATTTACTGGACCCTTGGGAAAATTTTTTTTTTCACTCAGTGGATGCCCCCTATAAATACAATGCATTGTGTTAGCGGAAGGAAATTAGGGTATCGGAAGGAGGGAGTAGTGTTTGTTGACATTTGTTTTGAATTTCTGAATGTCACAAATGGCAAGAAAACACATTCATCCATCCATTTCTGATTGTCACAAACTACATCCACATACGGACGGTTCGACTAAAGAACGAATTTTCTCTATAGTGCGTCGTCCGGTCAACCGGCCATTTCGCAATGAACGGATGAGATACTCTGGATAGCCGCGTATTCCAGCTAAGTGTTCTAACTTCAGGGACTGAAGTTGACTGAGAATATGACTAGATTTTTTTTATTGTCCCGTATAGTTTTAATTGTCGATTTAGGTAATCCCAAAGCCGTATAGATGTATGTAATCTTTTCACCATTTTCTAAACGACGCAAAACATTGAGCTTAGTTTCTAAAGTTACTGCTTTTCGTGCCCTTTTTTAGTCTTCTCAATTTCCAAATTTAAAGTACGTTTCGTGGATATTTTTGCCTAATTTTATTTCCATAAACAAACACACATTACATTCGTATTTCCCATATCAACTACCATTAAATACATACCTATAATTTATTATGTATTATATATTCAAAAACTGAAAAAAGAATTTAGCTGTTAGAAAAGCACGTCTGCTCACAATCATAACAAACACTTGACTGATATAACGAAAAGACAAACAAAGAATATTTACTCGCACTTGTGTATGAGTGTATGTATTCTTTTGTTTGTTTACATGTGATTGTTCGTAGAAAACTCAAGATTTATGTCATAGTGAAATTGTGTGCATTTGACTGCTAATAAACGAATTTTTAATATTTTTGCAAAAACACTCAGGTTCAAAAATTCTGAAATATTTGATTTTTGGTTGAGAAACAACAGGAATGTTTCGAATTACATAAAAGGAAAGATTCCATTGAAATTGACAGTCAATTAAGTAAATTAATATGTACTAAAGCTCGGAACTTATCTAATTTTATCAAACTAAAATGGGATAAACAATCCAGAAATGAGAAAGCATTTAAAAAATATTATAAGCAATGGTTGGGTCGGGAAACAATTTTTGTTATACCGAAAAAGATTAATGCTATCGGGCGACCAAAAAGAACGTATGTTGATAGAGGCGAAAGAAATAAAAGGAGATTAGCTTCCGCATTAACTTTCCAGCAAGGAGACAATGCACAATTATTAGTTCATGCTGCCTCTATATCTGCCAAAAAATCCCACGTAACGGATTTGAAGTTTGTCCTACAACAAGTTGCTATATCTCCAAACCGACCGTCCAAAATTCGAGAACTTCTTAATACTAGCCATAAAGAAGTAAAGCCAACGTAAAGTAACGAACCTTTTAGCATCTATTACTAGTATAAATATTGATTTTTTGAAACATTTACACATAATCTTAATTGCTCTCTCCTCTGAATTTGAAATTGATGCTCAAAGGTTTCGTGCTCATTGCATTTTTTTTTTTTTTTTTTTTTGACTAACACTCAGGGTATGCCCCCTATGAATGCAATGCACTGTGTTAGCGATAGGAAATAAGGGTATTGGAGGGAGGAAAGAGGGAGTAGTGTTTGTTGATGTTTGCCTTGAATTTGATAATGTCATAGCAGGTAGGAAAAACACTTACTGGAAGATTATTCCACATGCGAACAGTACGGCTGAAGAACGAATTTTCTCTATAGTGCGTTGTCCGGTCAACCGGCCATTTGACAATGAACGGATGAGATTCCCTGGATAGCCGAGTATTCCGGCTAATTGTTCTAACTTCAGGGACCAGACGACGGATATCTTCTGAACATATACCATTAAAATATCTATAGAATAGCGATACACAACCCACATTTCGGCGATGCTGTAGGGAGACAATAGAGCTGGATACCCTACCATCCCCTATCATCACCACCGCTCTCCTCTGTACACGATCCAGAAGCTTCAAAGATGTTAATGGAGCCCCTGCCCATATATGCGAGTTGTATTCCATTTTAGGCCGGATGTAGGTGGTGTAAATATTTACGAGATCAGATGGGGTGAAGTATTTCTTGCACCGCTTTAAAAAGCCCAAACACTTGAATGCTTCTTTCGACACTTCGAATATATGGCTAGCCCAGCGAGCATCACCCTGTATCTTCATGCCCAGAACATCAAGAGTATCTGATACGTCGATATCCACACCACCCATAGATATTGACGACGGTGCTGGATCAGTGGAACGTTTGTGTGACAACAAACAGCACTGGGTCTTTTGTGCATTAAAATCTACTCTGTTCATTTGGCCCCACTCTCAAATCGTCGCCAAATCGCGGTTAAGTGAGTTATTCATCGTTCGCCTTTTGTCCTCTATCTCCGAGGGACTTGGCCGATGATCAAATGAGTACAAATGACAGAGGTTGCTGTCATCCGCAAAGGAGTAGATTGGGTTCACAGTCTGCCCCAACAGGTCGTCAATGAAAATAAGAAATAGAGAAGGAGAGAGGACAGAGCCTTGTGGCACTCCTGCGGTCAACCTATGCTCGTTGGATGAGACCCCATCTATAACAACTCGTATAGAGCGATCCCTGAGAAAACTCGATATGAATCGAGAGAAGGGATTGCCGACACCAAATGCAATAAGTTTTGATATGAGTGCTCCGTGCCAGACCCTATCGAACGCCTTGGAAATATCTAGAGCCACGACCTTACTTTCACCAAGGCGGTGAATGGATCGACTCCATCGTTCCGAAAGGAACGCCATCAGGTCTCCAGTAGATCGATTTCTACGGAAGCCATACTGTCGATCATTGAGAAGGCCGTTAGATTCTAAATACTTAACAAGATGGTGGTTAACCATGCTCTCCATAACCTTCGAGAGCGCAGAACATATTGCAATTGGACGGTAATTCGCAGGATTAGTAGCCTCACCTTTCTTGGGGATCGGCTGAACATTGGCAACTTTCCAACGTGAAGGGGTAAATACCAGCACGGTACGACATGTTGAAAAGATTGCGCAATGGACGAGCTAGCGTCGAAGAGCACTTACATAGGACAAGTGCTGAAATACCATCCGGGCCCGGAGTTTTGTTTACATTGAGATCTGCAAGAACCCTTTTGACTCCACGTGTTCGAAAAAATATCTGAGGCATCGAACTAGATACGTTCTCGATCAGGGGGAGTGGTTGACTGCTGTCTGGCAAAGATGAATTCTTTGCAAATATTTCAGCCAGAAGATTAGCTTTGTCAACCGGGTCCGTGAATATGTGGTCATCGTTAACGAGAGTTGGAATAGAAGACGAAGAATTGTCCCTTACTCTTTTAACAAATGCCCAAAAGCTCTTACTTCCTCTGGGAGTAGAAAGAACTTTAGCACGAAGACGCTGTTCGTGAAGAAGTTTTTCGCGCCTAAGTACCCTGGCACACGATGATCTTGCCTGTTTGCGTAACAGCTCAGTATTGGCATTTTTATTTAAACGCCAATTTCTGAACGCTTCCTCTTTAGATCTGACAGCTTCTTTGCATGCCTGATTAAACCAACAATTCTTTGAAGATTTAATCGAAGTAGACTTCGATGGAATAAATGTGTTTATACCAAGAAGAATTATTTTCTCAACCATTTCAGCAGCAGCATCGACATTACTGTCTAGGAAACATAGTTTCCAGTTAAATTGCTGGTAAAAATTGTTGAGCTCGGCCCAACGTGCCTTTTCGTATATATACATTGTCCGCTTCGTGACTGGTTTTGAAGTGGCTCGAAGATCGGAGAACGAAAAGGATGCTGAAATAGTGCAATGATCTGAGTTGCCAAGAGGTGCAAGGATGTTAACCTCGTACTTTTCAGGGTGGGAGGTTAAAAAAAGGTCAAGAATATGTTGTTGTTGCCCTTCAACACGCGGAATGTGTGTTGGTTCATTCACTAATTGCGCCAAGTCATTGTGCGCGGCAAAAAGCTCAGCGTACTGGCCCTCCGGGGATGTATGGCTCGAATGGGAAAGCCAAGAATTATTGTGGACATTGAAATCCCCAGCAACCACAATTTCACTGTCCGGATAATCTTCTAAGACTTTTGAAATAGAGTCAGAAAGGGCGTCGAAGCCGTTTAAGGTAGCCTCCCTTTCCAAATTTGGACTTCTATAAAGAAACCCGAAGTGTAATAGGTGCGATCCAATCCTGAACTTAACCCAGAGGGAGTTAAATTCTGGATCTTGTGAGTTCAAATGTTGCTGACTCTGGAACACAACACCGTTACGTATATATAACACAATACCTCTGTGAGAAAAAAAAGAGGAGAGAGTGTGATAACCAGGAATGTGAAAATCCTGTGGATCAGAATCCTCACACACCTGGGTCTCACATAGAGCGAGGCCTATAGAAACTAATATGAGAGTATACCGCAAAAAAATTCGACATCAGCCCGCGAATGTTTGCAAAGTGAATTTTGTATTTACCTACCATGACACTACCAAACAAAAGACAACATCAAAGCAAAAAATGGATCTGAGGCGCGAAACAAATATTATAAAAAAAGGTCGAACTGGTCACGCTCGAAAAGATTCAGGAGTGCACACCATACTTGACATGTATCAAAGAGCTATGTATAGCTCTGACCCATATATTTCAAGTTTGTGTTTGCAAGAATGTACAAATAGTTAAAAAAAAATTCCATTTCCTCGAGAAGTCATTGATCTTTTAAAAATGCCTGAATTACAATCCGAACTGGTATTACCTTCAACATCCCAAGAGGTCTGCAGCTGCAATTATAGTTCCGATTCCGATGTAAGCTTCGAGTCGTTAAATAATTATTCATTGGAATTAGAAGCGGATGAAAACGAAGAAACTCACCATGATTAATTAAGTCCTATATCTTTAGAGAATATGTTTGTTATTTTCATGTATTTTGTTATTTTCATATTAATCCATAAATATTCACAACTTTTTTAAAATAATAAATACAAAAATAAATTAATTTCTTGGTAGTATTAAATATTTTTTTGTAATGGGGGTGGCCCGCCCATTTTTTTCTCAAGTGGCTTTTTTCTAAGTAGCTAGCTTGTCAGGAAGTACTATTTGCCATTACTTTGGAAAAAGGAGATATTTCTCAGTAGCTAGCTTGTCAGGAAGTACTATTTGTCATTACTTTAGAAAAAGGGGCGTGGCTCGCCCATTTTTCCCCAAATCTTTTTTTTATCATTAGAAGTCTACACACCAAATTTGGTGAAGCTAGCTTGTCGGGAAGCATTTTTTGCCGCTAAAATCGCGATTTCGGCCATAGTGCACAGATAGGCTCACAAAGGACGAAACGGTAGATAAACACGTGAGTTATTGACATTATTTGACAGTTTCGAACAAATTCGAGTATTAATTAACGTAAATTAACCTCAACTCACACCTTCCCATAAGGCAGCTGCCGAAGGCTTCTTTTCAGACGTTCGGGGTAAACTCGCCAACGTCTTGTCACGAAGGGGCTTGGACGTAAAACTCCCGGATACCCTACACGAGAAGTTTTTATATAAAACGGAAGGTCAAAGTGTTGAAGGTTTAGATTTGCCCCAGGCGGAGACTGAAAATTCCCTTGAAGCTTCCACGATGACCCAATCAGTGACACAATTTCTCGGCTTGGCCTCAAAGCTACTTCCTGACTTTGATGGCAGACCGGAGAATCTACAAAGTTTTGTTGACGCGATCGGTATAGTGGATTCCATTAAGGAAACCCATGAGGTATTGGTAGTTAACTTAGTGAAAATTAAATTGAAAGGTACTGCTAGAAACTTAATAAACTCCGAGACGACACTGGCGGAGATAGTTTCTAAATTGAAAGGTTCGGTGAAAGGAGTCGGTCAGTGTACTTTCAGCAAAGCTGATGAACATAAGACAATCTGGCAAAAATGCTAATGCTTATGTGAAGGAAGTTAAAGACCTGACTGAGGCACTGGAGAGTGCCTATATTTCGGATGGATTACCGGCGGAAGTTGCGGGCAAGTATTCATCGCAGCAGGCGGTGAGAGCGGTTGCTAAAAACGCCCATAATGAGAGAGTAAAACTGATCATCGAATCGGGTCAGTTTGCTAACATGAACGAATTGGTTTCCAAATTTATAAGCAGTTGCACCGAAGCATCCAGTCAACCTAACTCTGTCATATTTTATGGCTCCAATAGACGGAGTAATAATCGATATCGCGGTAACGGACGCGGTCCGAGTAATGTAAGTAACGACAATAGGCGTTATAATAACAATAACGGTTATCGTAATGGCGGCGGTGGTAACAACCGCAAAAGAGGTCAACAACAACTCCAATAGTACCTGGGGTGGTAATAGAAATATACGTCTGGTACCCGAGGACAGTTCGGGAAACGGACAACATCCCCTGAATGTGCAACAGATAGTAAAGTATATAATATAAATTTGGGTCTCTATACTTATCTGAGTAGTAGATCGTCATTAAATGGAGGGATAACGACGTTTTTGATTGGATATTTCAGTTGTTTAACTCGCTAAAGCTCTGAACGAACAAATGGATATAAGTGTCACTACGAAACTTAGTGGCGTAGGTCAAGGATTAATGACTACCTTAGGCAAAGTCAATGCTGACTTGATGATTGAGGTCATTCTCATAGGGCATGAATTCCACGTCGTCGAGGATTTATTTTTATTTTATGACAACATAGCACAACAAGATTTTACTCTTATAAGTTACAGTGCTAATGTATAATTATCAATGAGGTATTACATACATATTTTATAACTATACATTTAAATTATGGAGTATTAATTGATGGAATACAGCAGTCACATAAATAAGTACATAGTATTATTTAAAATGTATAAAAAGCTCCTTTTTAAACTTCGATGTGTTGTTTATGAGTTGAAGATTAAATGGTAGATTGTTCCAGAGACGAACACTAAATACAAAAAATTGTCTGTCCGACGTTAATGACTTTATCCTTGGTATGATTAGTTTTTTGCCTCTTTGAGATCTGGCAAACCGTATGTGAGCATATAAATATTGAGGTTCCCTCGTGTATATAATCTTATGAAGATGTATTAAACTTCTGACTTTCAGTAAATTTTCAAAGCTGACGTTAAAAATCTGGTATGCAAAATTTGATATTCTGTCATACCGTCTCATATTAAAAATGTAACGAGCAATGTTATTATAAGCTACATTTAGGGTTCTAAAATCAACACTATCACAGTTAGCAAATAACTCACACCCACAAAGTAGCGATGGAATGAGGTACGTTTTTGCCAAAAGCATTCGTATCTCCAGTGGAGTTGATAAACGTACTACCCATAAGTTTCGCAACATACCATAAACCTTACCAACAATGCAATTTATATGGTTAGACCAAGTCAGTTTAGAATTAAAAATCACTCCTAAATTTCTGGAGGATTCTACGCATTCAATTATAGAATTATTTATACTGATCGGACAAATTTCATTACTTAGGCTTAATGCTCTTTTCGATATCTTAATGTATTTAGTCTTTGAAGAATTGAGGCATAAGCCGTTAGAATTTGCCCAATTATAAACACGATTTAGGTCATCATTAATACGAATAATACATGATTGCACATTTTCAATTTTGGCACTACAGTATAATTGAACATCATCGGCATACATTTGCACACTACATGAAATTGGGACACCAGGAAGATCGTTCACATACATACAGAATAAAAGAGGGCCCAGTACGGATCCTTGTGGAACACCGCGATTGACATTTAGAGTACTTGAACTGATATCTCCATGAACAACGATTTGAGTGCGGTCTACTAGGTACGAGTTCATAAATTTACAAGCAGAGTCCGAGAAGTTGAAGAATGCTCTTAACTTAGAAATTAAAACTTTATGATCAACAGTATCAAAAGCTTTACTGTGATCTAAAAGAACCAAGAAGGATACCATATTTTCATCGAGTTTGAGCCGTAAATTTTCAACAACATCAAGTAAAGTAGTAAGGCAGCTACGTTTCTTTCTGAAACCAGATTGTATGTCGGACAAAAGTTCGGTTTGTTCCAGATGATCATTTATTTGCTGACTAATTAGGTTTTCCAGAACCTTTGATAAAAATTTAAGTATTGCTATCGGACGAAAATCATTTTTTGCTTTAGGAATTGGTACAATTTTAGAATGCTTCCACTTGAGCGGGAAAACTGATTTGGTGAAGGCAGTGTTAAAGATATGTGTGAATACTGGTAACAATTTAGGTAGAATGATCTTAAGGAATTTAGGATACAAGTCGTCCGTACCAACGGCATTTGATTTAATGGAGTGAAAAATACGCATTACTTCATATTGATCCACCAACGAAAAGAAAAATTACCCGCAGTAGAAGAGGCACCTGTGTAGGAAGGGAGAGAAATGTTAGTATCGGGTTGTGGTGAATTAATTGTAACAAATTTTTCATTTAGTTGATTTACATCTATATTGTTGCAATTGGTAGCTTGACTTTTCATACCGACACCAATTTTACGTATTTCTTTCCACTTTTGTTTGTTGTCTACAGCATTTGAAAATTTACTCTGATAGTACATAGATTTAGCAAGATTTGTGTTTCTCACCACCTCCTTTCTTGCTGTTTTAAAAATATCATAGAATTCTTGAATTTTAAATTTCCTCCACCTTTTGTACGCTAGATCTCTTTCTTTTATTAACTGACTGATATGTTGATTAAACCAAGGTTGTTGGTTGGACTTTGAGTTTACAATTTTTATAGGAACAGTGTTATCAAAGATGACACTTATGTGACTTTGAATAAAATCAACCTTATCATCAATACAATCGAGATAGTAAACGTCTTCCCAGGATATTTGTTCAACATAAGAATTTAGCAAATAATTATTTAGATTTTTAAAATCCCTAAATGAATATCTTTTATTATCATGAATTAATGGGACATTATATGTTAAAAATAATAAATCATGTTTTGAGAATGCTGGAACAGTAAGTTGGTCATATAAAAGAACTTTGAATTTGTTGTTTACGAAGAAAATATCTAATAAACTACAATTCGTTGCAGTAAAGTGAGTGGGCATTGAAATATTTATAGGTAGTAGTCCCAAGGCTTGCATTGGAACAGTGAGATTGTTATCCTTAAGAAGGTTACTATTGAAATCTCCGACAATAATTACGTCATTGTAGTTCAGTGATAAGTCTTCTATGATGTCAACTAAAAAATCGATCTGAATATTTTTATGTGGATGACTTTCCAATTCCCTCCGATGGAATTATTGGTATAGATTTTCTGAGAAAATACAATTGTATTTTGGATTATCAGGGAGACCAAGATTTAATTATCCTGAGACAGGATGATTTTCCTGAGGATATTGGTATTCCACTAATGAACGCACCAAGTGTCGATTCATTATCTCTACCCGCTCGATCGGAAGTTATACGACTCGTCAATATCCAATCCACAGAAAATGAAGTATTGATACCGCATCAAATGTTGATGAATGGTGTCTATATTGCGAATACGATAACATTGATGTCTAAACCTTTTGTTAAAATTATTAACACAACGGACAATAATTTATTTATTCATAATACTAAAATACACACAGACTCTCTAACGACTACAATATTGTCCAGCAGAGCAATGACAACCATGCCGACAGGGAGAAATTGAAAAGACTTACCAAAAACTTCCCTACGTTTGTCAATGGAAGGTTGAGAAAGTTGTGCTCTGAATTCATAGACATTTTCGTATTGGAATCTGAGAAGATAAGCGTCAAAAATTTCTATAAGCAAAGGCTTGTATTGAATGATAGACAACCAGTATATGTTGTGGTGTCTGAATTATCATATGGCGCAGTAAATCTATAAGGGATAATGGACTGTAATTCTATTCAATTAAAAATGCCCTATTAAATCAAAAAATTAAAACACATACACCTATTCGCATCGCCGACGTCATTTATTTCAAATAGACGTATTTTCGTTGCCAGCCAGCTATTATCGCATGCTTAATTGTAAAGAAAACGCCAAACTAGCCATATTGCCCTGTGACACAAACTAAGCAGAATTCTGATAACGCTGTGAAAAAATGTTAATACATATCCATGAAAATCTGAAAAAGTATTCATTATGAGTAGGGCAACCAAAAATATGCTCTTATAAATTCGTTTTAGGCGCTAAAAATATGCTCTAAAATTAATCAAATATGCTGCATAAATATGCTTAAACAAATTAAAAAACCAATAGATTTTTTGCAATAAAAAAGTTTAATTTTTTAAAAATCTTGAGGCTAAAAACAAGACAGAGTAACAATTCACATTACAATTAAATTAATAAAAAATTAATACATGTAACAATAAAAAACAATACATACATATGTTTATATGCATTTCGTAAAATGTTTTTATAAAGCATTAAACAAAATAATAATTCAATCTTACAACTCTAGCCTTATTTTTCACATCTTGTATTGCTATTGCAGTATACAACAAAATGCTGTGCTAAATTTTCGAAATGGAAGCTGCGCCGATTATCCCGATACAAATTTGTATACATTGAAAATGATCTTTCGACATCAACCGATGTTATCGGCGTATATTTAAATGCAAGAATTTCAGACACGGTATAACCCTAAATTATCGCAGATTGTGCTTCTATTTTGGAAATTTGAGAAGAAATATGTTTTAGCACTGAAAACCCAATATTTTTTTCTAAAACTGTATTTAATTTGTTTTTCACTGCTGCACATTCAGATTTATCAATATACACTTGTGCATTATTTACAATTTGTATTTGGTCTGCAAGGGTTAGATTGCAGCCTTCAAGTTTTTTTATTGAATCTGCTAAACAATAGAAGTTTGATAGAATAAAAAGTAGTTGAAGACGTAGGTCGTTGTCATTTAGCAACTCTTTTGTAATTATACCCTCACCCTACGGGTAGGAGGGTATATATCATTTGATACGACCCAAAAGTGTAACACCTAGAAATATTCACATTAGACCCCAGGTGTCTTTGAACCAAATTCGATTCATGACTTTCTGAATCGTTTGAGCCATGTCCGTCTGTCCTGCTGGTACGCACGATATCTTTCGAAAGAGTTAAGCAATCACTCTGAAATTTGGCATGGCTTAATATTTTCCCAAAACTGATTATGGGATTGCATATGGGCTATATTGCCACACCCCTTCGGGTACATCTCATACAAATGTACCATCCCCCCTACCTTAGAAATCGTGTAATAATACCAATATGCCCAACGCGATCTTGCCCAAATTCTGTATTTAGTAAAGGTATAACTGAATAAAGTTTTGGACAAAAACTTGGAAGTCTGGCAACTCCCCTTCTGGTACCTCCCATACAAATGTACCATCCCGCCTACCTTAGAAATACTGTAATAACACCAATATGACCAACGCGATCTTGCCCAAATTCTGTATTTAGTAAAGGTATAACTGGACAAAGTTTCCGACAAAAACTTGGAAGTCTGGCAACTCCACTTCTGGTACCTCCCATACAAATGTACCATATCGCCTACATTAGAAATCGTGTATCAATATCAATATGCCCAACGCGATCCTGCCCAAATTTTGTACTTAGTAAACCTATAGCTAGACAATGTTTACGCACGATAACTTTCGAAAGAGTTAAGCAATCACTCTGAAATTTGGCATGGCTTAATATTTTCCCAAAACTGCTTATGGGATTGCATATGGGCTATATAGCCACACCCCTTCTGGTACCTCCCATACAAATTAACCATCCCGCCTACCTGAGAAATAGTGTAATAACACCAATATGACCAACGCGATCTTGCCCAAATTCTGTATTTAGTAAATCTATAGCTAGACAAAGTTTTGGACAAAAACTTGGAAGTCTGGCAACTCCCCTTCTGGTACCTCCCGTACAAATGAGCCATCCCGCCTATCTTAGAAATCGTGTAATAATACCAATACGCCCAACGCGATCTTGCCCAAATTCTGTATTTAGTAAAGGTATAACTGAACAAAGTTTCGGACAAAAACTTGGAAGTCTGGCAACTCTCCTTCTGGTACCTCCCATACAAATGTACCATTCCACCCACTTTAGAAATCTAGTAATGATATAATTTCGCTCAACGAATCTTTCCGAAATTCTATATTTAGTAAAGCTTTAGCTATATAAAATTTTCTAGTAAAAACTCTGCTTTATATTCCGCCCGTTTTGTAAAAACGTGTAATACAATATTTATACCCTCACCCTACGGGTAGGAGGGTATATATCATTTGATACGACCCAAAACTGTAACACCTAGAAATATTCACATTAGACCCCAGGTGTCTTTGAACCAAATTCGATTCATGACTTACTGAATCGTTTGAGCCATGTCCGTCTGTCCGTCCGTCTGTCCGTCTGTCTGTCCTGCTGGTACGCACGATAACTTTCGAAAGAGTTAAGCAATCACTCTGAAATTTGGCATGGCTTAATATTTTCCCAAAACTGCTTATGGGATTGCATATGGGCTATATAGCCACACCCCTTCTGGTACCTCCCATACAAATGTACCATCCCGCCTACCTGAGAAATAGTGTAATAACACCAATATGACCAACGCGATCTTGCCCAAATTCTGTATTTAGTAAATCTATTGCTAGACAAAGTTTTGGACAAAAACTTGGAAGTCTGGCAACTCCCCTTCTGGTACCTCCCATCAAATGTACCATCCCGCCCCTGATAAACCGTCTAATACTATCAGTATGATCAACGCTATCTTGACCACATTTTGTATTTAGTACAGTTATAGCTAGACAAAGTTTTGGACAAAAACTTGGAAGTCTGGCAACTCCCCTTCTGGTACCTCCCATACAAATGTACCATCCCGCCCTTGATAAACCGTATAATACTATCAGTATAACCAACGCTATCTTGCCCACATTTTGTATTTAGTACAGTTACAGCTAGACAAAGTTTTGGACAAAAACTTGAAAGTCTGGCAACTCCCCTTCTAGTACCTCCCATACAAATGTACCATCCCGACCCTGATAAACCGTCTAATACTATCAGTATGACCAACGCGATCTTGCCCAAAACTTAGAAGTCTGGCAACTCCCCTTCTGGTACCTCCCATACAAATGTACCATCCCGCCCCTGATAAACCGTCTAATACTATCAGTATGACCAAAGCTATCTTGCCCAAATTTTGTATTTACTAAATTTATAGCTAAACAAAATTTTTGACAAAAACTTGGAAGTCTGGCAACTCCCCTTCTGGTACCTCCCATACAAATGTACCATCCCGCCCCTGATAAACCGTCTAATACTATCAGTATGACCAAAGCTATCTTGCCCAAATTTTGTATTTACTAAATTTATAGCTAGACAAAATTTTTGACAAAAACTTGGAAGTCTGGTACCCCTTCTGGTACCTCCCATACAAATGTACCATCCCGCCTACCTTAGAAATCGTGTAGTAACACCAATATGACCAACGCGATCTTGCCCAAATTCTGTATTTAGTAAATATATAGCTAGACAAAGTTTTGGACAAAAACTTGAAAGTCTGGCAACTCCCCTTCTGGTACCTCCCATACAAATGTACCATCCCGCCCTTGATAAACCGTATAATACTATTAGTATAACCAACGCTATCTTGCCCACATTTTGTATTTAGTACAGTTATAGCTAGGCAAAGTTTTGGACAAAAACTTGAAAGTCTGGCAACTCCCCTTCTGGTACCTCCCATACAAATGTACCATCCCGCCCCTGATAAACCGTCTAATACTATCAGTATGACCAACGCAATCTTGCCCAAATTTTGTATTTACTAAAGTTATAGCTAGACAAAATTTTTGACAAAAACTTGGAAGTCTGGCAACTCCCCTTCTGGTACCTCCCATACAAATGTACCATCTAATATTTTTCTATAGCATTCGGTATTTTAGGTTGCTATTATGACTTCATCAGATGTTACATCAAATGATGGTAGCTACGGTCACTTTTGACTCTCCGATACTTATGAGTATGAGACTTGTATGTTTTACTGAGGGTGAGGGTATATATAAGTCGGTTTACCCGACTGCAACTTTTCCACTGGTTTTCTTATGTATTTTATCGATAACAACATCAGCTGTCCCGCTATCATCGTCTATGGTTTGGAGAGGGTGATAATAGTTTTGGCTCTCTTCTCTTTAGGTAGAACCGGTATTTTTTGATATTTTGCTCATAGTGGTTAGCCTGTGAGCGGCAACAGCATTTTCATATCGTTGGCGTTTAATGTTGTTGTTAACTCTATATAAGTGTATATCTTGTATGTAAATCTTCAGTGTAAAATTTCAACTACAGTGCAAGAACACTTCAGAAAAGAAAGCAAGAGAAACACAATTTTTCACATTGAACGATAGTACTGTCATTGTAATTAATTTTTTATAATAATCCGTCTATTTATAACCGCTTTTTTATACTATTAGATTTCGCCCAATTTAAACCAAATTCAACATTAGTTAGATCCTCTTTGATTAGTTCCCATTTAAATTTATTCTCAATTGCCATTGCCAAATTTTAATTACTTGCCGCTTTTACATGTTCAAAAATTTCATTATATCTTTTCACAATGTCATTAATTTATACAATAATCAGTATTTATATCCGCTTGCTTGTTACAATAAACAACTAGATTATGAATATTTTCATTAATTATTTCAAGACCAAGATTGGTCCAGTGTAAAGCAAATGCTGTTCCTATGGAATCCAAGGACTATTTCTTGAAAATTCTAAGGTATAATTTATTAATCAACGTGTGAATCAGGTATATTTCATATGAAAACTAAGCTCTTTTTTCATAATATTATTTCGTAATATTATTATCCAAGTCAATTATATGTATAATTTTTTGAATAGTCCGAAAACAGCGATGAGTTCGTAATTCCAGGGGTCTGTAAGTGGATGAAATTCCTTACAAATATCTGGATAATCTAAGATAACTTCCTGAGAAGTAAGGGATTTGGGCTCGATGCAAGGCAGTGAGGAAGCTAGACTAAAATATTAATACTTGAATATTCATTAGGTCTTTGGTCCATATATTCCTCTAGATTCTGATGAGTATCATTTCTTGCACGGCATTACGCCGACAAGAGGGACTTAAAGACTTTGAAACAGTAATTGAATTCCATGACGCAAGGACGACATGCGAACAGTACGGCTGAAGAACGAATTTTCTCTATAGTGTGTCGTCCGGTCAACCGGCCATTTGACAATGAACGGATGAGAGACCCTGGATAGCCGAGTATTCCGGCTAAATGTTCTAACGTCAGGGACCAGACGACGGATATCTTCTGAACAGATACCATTGAAATATCTATAGAATAGCGATACACAACCCACATTTCGGCGATGCTGTAGGGAGACAATAGAGCTGGATACCCTACCATCCCCTATCATCACCACCGCTCTCCTCTGTACACGGTCCAGAAGCTTCAAAGATGTTAATGGAGCCCCTGCCCATATATGCGAGTTGTATTCCATTTTAGGCCGGATGTAGGTGGTGTAAATATTTACGAGATCAGATGGAGTGAAGTATTTCTTGCACCGCTTCAAAAAGCCTAACACTTGAATGCTTCTTTCGACACTTCGAATATATGGCTAGCCCAGCGAGCATCACCCTGTATCTGCATGCACAGAACATCAAGAGTGTCTGATTCGTCGATGTCCACACCACCCATAGAAATTGACGACGATGCTGGATCTGGTTAACGTTTGTGTGACAACAAACAGCACTGGGTCTATTGCGGATCACAAATCGTAGCCAAATCGCGGTTAAGTGAGTCATTCATCGTTCGCCTTTTATCCTCGACCTCCTGAGGACCTGGCCGATGATCAAATGAGTACGAATGACAGAGGTTGCTGTCATCCGCAAAGGAGTAGATTGGGTTCACAGTCTGCCCCAACAGGTCGTCAATGAAAATAAGAAATAGAGAGGGAGAGAGGACAGAGCCTTGTGGCACTCCTGCGGTCAACCTATGCTCGTTGGATGAGACCCCATCTATAACAACTCGTATAGAGCGATCCCTGAGAAAACTCGATATGAATCGAGAGAAGGTACTACCGACACCAAATGCAATAAGTTTTGATATGAGTGCTCCGTGCCAGACCCTATCGAACGCCTTGGAAATATCCAGAGCCACGACCTTACTTTCAACAAGGCGCTGAATGGATCGACTCCATCGCTCCGTAAGGAACGCCATCAGGTCTCCAGTAGATCGATTTCTACGGAAGCCATACTGTCGATCATTCAGGAGGCCGTTAGACTCTAGATACCTTACAAGATGGTGATTAACCATGCTCTCCATAACCTTCGAGAGCGCAGAACATATTGCAATTGGACGGTAGTTCGCAGGATTGGTAGCCTCACCTTTCTTGGGGATCGGCTGAACATTGGAAACTTTCCAACGTGAAGGGTAAATACCAGCACGGTACGACATGTTGAAAAGATTGCGCAATGGACGAGCTGGCGTCGAAGAGCACTTACATAGGACAAGTGCTGAAATACCATCCGGGCCCGGAGTTTTGTTTACATTGAGATCTGCAAGAACCCTTTTAACGCCACGTGTTCGGAAAAATATCTGAGACATCGAACTAGATACGTTCTCGATCACGGGGAGTGGTTGACTGCTGTCTGGCAAAGATGAATTCTTTGCAAAAATTTCAGCCATAAGGTTAGCTTTGTCAACCGGGTCAGTGAATATCTGGTCACCGTTAACGAGGGTTGAAATAGAAGATGAAGAATTGTTCCTTACCCTTTTAACGAATGACCAAAAGCTCTTACTTCCCCTGGGAGAAGAAAGAACTTTTGCACGAAGACGCTGTTCGTACAGAAGTTTTTCACGCCTAAGTACTCTGGCACAATTTGATCTTGCCTGCTTGCGTAGCAGTTCAGTAGTGGTATTTTTATTTAAACGCCATTTTCTGAATGCTTCCTCTTTGGATCTGACAGCTTCCCTGCATGTCTGATTAAACCAACAGTTCTTTGAAGGTTTAATCGAAGTAGTCTTCGAGGGAATAAATGTGTTTATGCCAAGAAGAATGATTTTCTCGACCATTTCAGCAGCAGCATCGACATTGTTGTCTAGGAAACATAATTTCCAATTAAATTGCTGATAGAAATTGTTGAGCTCGGCCCAACGTGCCTTTTCGTATATGTACATTGTCCGCTTCGTGACTGGTTTAGAAGTGGATCGAAGATCGGAGAACGAAAAGGATGCTGAAATGGTGCAATGATCCGAGTTACCAAGAGGTGCAAGAATGTTAACTTCGTACTTTTCAGGGTGCGAGGTTAAGAAAAGGTCAAGAATATTTTGATGTTGCCCGTCAACACGTGGAATATGTGTTGGTTCATTCACTAATTGCGACAAATCGTTGTGCGCGGCAAATAACTCAGCGTATTGACCCTCCGGAGATGTATGGCTCGAATGGGAAAGCCAAGAATTATTATGGACATTGAAATCCCCAGCAACTACAATTTCACTGTCCGGATAATATTCTAATATTTTCGAAATTTAGTCAGAAAGGGCGTCGAAGCCATTCAGGGTAGCCTCCCTTTCCAGGTTTGGGCTTCTGTAAAGAAACCCGAAATGTAAGGTGTGCGATCCAATCCTGAACTTAACCCAAAGGGAGTTAAATTCTGGATCTTGTGAGTTCAAATGTTGCTGACTCTGGAATACAACACCATTACGTATATATATCACAAGGCCTCTGTGTGAAGAGAAAGAGGAGAGAGTGTGATAACCAGGAATGTGAAAATCCTGTGGATCAGAATCCTCACACACCTGGGTCTCACATAGAGCGAGCACATCCGGCCTATGGAAATTAGTGTGTGCGTATACCGCAAAAAAATTCGTTCTCAACCCGCGAATGTTCGCAAAGTGAATTCGAAATCTACCTACCATAACACTACCAAAAACAAGGCAACATCAAAGCAAAATCACAAATAACACTGCACCCCTCCCGCCGCTATTATTTCTGTTAGTTGTTCAGTGTTATACCTACAACAACTAACAGAACAGCGACAAGAAGAACGCAGAATTATTTGCGATATGCGAAAGGGAAGGAGGGGGGAACACAAATGCAAGACAGTGAGGGGGGCATAGAAAAGCCCTTAGTGTAGTCTTGTGCGTGTTGATGCGTCGTGCTGGTTGTTATTGTTGTTGTTGCTGTTGATGTGCGAGAGCGGTTTTTGTTTATTTTGTTTTGTTCTTTATTTTATGGTGATTGTTGTTGTGGAGTTCGATTATTGTAATATTATTGGTTTGCGATTTTAGTTATATTATGTTATTTTTTTTTTTCTGTTTCATTTGGTTAATTGACTATTGCACTGTCTATCGTTAAATGTGGATTATGTTATTGTTTTTGTAGTTTTGTTAAAAATTTATTGTTTTGTTTTAAAGAACACGGAAAACACAGAAAACGCGACGGACGGACAAAATGTGCGTGTACACGCAACGAAAGATAAACAAACACTCAAAGAAATCGTGTCCTTGATTTGACATTATCATCTCTGAGGGATCTAATTGCGTTTTGACTGTCTGTGAAAATACAGATAGTTTTTTGTGTGATTCTGTTCCACAGCCATTCTAGGCATTCTGTGATGGCCTTGATCTCTTGTAGAATCATTGAGTACTTTGGTAATTGGTATACTAATTCAGTCCTCGGATTGTGGATGTAGATCCCTATGCCTACTCCTAACTCGGATTTGGATGCGTCTTCGTAGCACTCCACTATTCCCCCATCTTGGGTGTATGTGTAGCGGTCTTGTCCGCGTCTATCTTCTATTCTTGTCGTGCAGTTCGCAACCACGTGTGTTTCTGAGATGCGATCTGTCTGACAGTTTGTTGTCAGGAACCCTCCTAGGGTTCATCCTCAATCCACTCATTCAATGCTCATAGTCTCCTTTCTGAGATCGCTGCCTCAGATTTGGTTTGGATATCTATTGGTTGGATGTATAGCAAAATTTCGAGGGCGCTCGTCGGCGCGGTCCTCATTGCTCCGAATATTCCTACGCTGCAAATTCGTTGAATCCCTTGTAGTTTCTCCCCTAGGCTTCGCCCAGTTGTATGCCAGAGTTAGCACTTTTTCGGCTTCTCTGCATAATCTGTTCGGATCTTTCCCCTTCAAAAGTATCGCAACGTCGTCTGCATAGCAGCCTGGATTGAATCCTTCATCAGTCAACATCCTTACGAGTGGTGATAATATACCTCCCTGCGGTGTCCCTCTGTGTACTCTCTCCCTTATATTTATGCCGTGGGATCCAATTAATCCATCTATGCCTTAGCATATAGCTGACCCACTCGATTATCGACCTGTTCACTCCAAACTGGTCTGAGGAGTGGATTAACGTCTGCGTGCTCACGTTGTTGAAGGCCCCTTATATGTCCATAAAAACACCAAGTGTGTATATTTTATCGTCGAAAGAGCTTTCTATGAGATGCACTACCTCATGCAGGGATGTCTCTACTGATCTTCCCTTGACATAGGCGTGTTGTTGAAATTTTAGCTGATCGCTCGGGATCTATCTTTTAACCATAGAGTCTATTCAGTGATGCCAAGTGTAGGGATTTTTCCCTTTTTGTAGGGATTTTTTCCAAAAATTTTACTTGTAGGGAAAAAGGGAAAGATTTCTTAATTTAATTGATTTGTAGGGATTTTTTTTGATTTGTATTTTTTTCACCGCTAAAATTTTCACCGTACAATGTTAACGTACTATTCCTACATAAAGAAAAGTACCCACTACTACACTTATTTTAAACTTGGTAAAAATTTTAAAAAAAAGGAATGCCTAAAGACCGATTGTGTCATAAAGTCACCTCATGGTTCGATGGCAATAGATGACGTTTATGTTGGCAGTGAATGTGAAGAATTGTTGAAAACGCCTTCAAAAACTAGTTCTCGTCAGATAAAATCTGATTGTCTACAATTCTACATCACTGCACTTGAAGAAACTCAAAACAGATTGCCACTAAATGATAAGTCTATTTTCACAGAAATGGCGTTTACCAATTTAAATTGTTATGTGATAAGTATAAAATTGACTAACCCAAGAATGGATAACTTTTCTGAATATGAAAAACAAATATTGTGCAAATTACATACTGAAGCATTTTGGTCTAAAGTCTGCAAATCAAAAAATTTCAATGACAATTTAATTTTTCCAAATTTTGCAAAACTTACAAAAGTAGTATTAAGTTTACCACATGCTAATGCAGACACGGAAAGGATATTTTCTATTGTTACTGATGTACGTACAAAAAAAAGAAACAAATTAAGCCATGAAATATTAAATTCCGTTTGCATTATTTGATCTCATATACAAGCTAATGTAATTAAAAGTGTACATTTCAAATGTACATCTCGTAATTTCAAACCAATGAACTATGCTAAAACGTAAAACGTATAAATAATTACTTTTCATAATCAGGCATGTCACAGAAATTTTACGAAAACGATTTGAATTCGTGTTTTCAAATCGTAACATTTTAATTTTGCTTCTTCAAAAATTCCTGGGTTTGATGAAATAAAAAAAAATGGAAATCGAATACTCCTATTAAAAGTATAGCATTGAAATTAGAAACAGCTGGTTTACCCACCGCCGTCAAAAATTTCGATACGTCTCCACACTTTGACTGTGTAAACAAACAAACAAATCAAAAAATATGCCTGGTGTTTCGATTGTTGCTGTGATGGAAGAAGAGAGAAAGGCACATTCTCAAATTAAATTAGATCGCCGAGGTCTAAGGGATGCATCGGATCCTTTGTCCGACCACCTTGTCTCCTTTCAAGTAACCTCTCGCAATATCTTGGTGGCATTCCATACAATTTATAAAAAATTTTGCCTGAGCGAGGTTCTTGTTCTTGCCCCTTTAAATATGTAAAAATTAGCTATTAATTTTAATATTAAAACAAATACTTACATTTCTTTCCGGAGTTTCCTTCAGATTTTTTTTTTTGGTTTAAGGGTTGTTTTGGTTGAGGCTGCCAATTTTATATGTGACAATTTTATGTGTTTGACATGTCTGATACTTTATACGTTAAAAAAGATGTTAAAATTATAATACTCAACATACTCAACATATTTAGTATATTTTTTAATAAAAGCAATATTCATAATTAATTTTGAACAGAATTTCATTTCAATTTGGAGTTAAAGTTAGTTAAAATATCAATTTCACTTCAGATTTTGTCATGGGTTTCAAATCGAAATTTTTTTTCGTTTTCCTTTTTCTGGAGAAGCTAAAAACGTTTTGGTTTCAAAATTTTACGATTTGGGTTTCTGTGACATGCCTGAATATTTGTTATTTTTATACCCTCACCCTACGGGTAGGAGGGTATATATCATTTGATACGGCTGAAAAGTGTAACACCTAGAAATATTCACATTAGAACCCAAGTCTCTTTCAACCAAATTCGATTCATGACTTTCTGAATCGTTTGAGCCATGTCCGTCTGTCCGTCCGTCCGTCTGTCCGTCTGTCCGTCTGTCTGTCTGTCCTGCTGGTACGCACGATAACTTTCGAAAGAGTTAAACAATCGCTCTGAAATTTGGCATGGGTTAATATTTTCCCAAAACTGCTTATGGGATTGCATATGGGCTATATGGCCACACCCCTTCGGGTACCTCCCACACAAATCTGCTATTTCGCCCACTTTAGAAATCGTGTAATAATATCAATACGCCCACTCCGATCTTGGCCAAATTCCGTATATGGTAAAAGTACAACTGGATAAAGTTTCGGACAAAAACTTGGAAGTCTGGCAACTCCCCTTCTGGTACCTCCTATACAAATGTACCATATCGCCTACATCAGAAATCGTGTATTAATATCAATATGCCAAACGCGATCCTGCCCAAATTTTGTACTTAGTAAATCAATAGCTAGACAAAGTTTTGGACAAAAAGTTGGAAGTCTGGCAACTCCGCTTCTGGTACCTCCCATACAAATGTACCATCCCGCCCTTAAAAAACCCTCTAATACTATCAGTATGACCAACGCTATCTTGCCCAAATTTTGTATTTAGTAAAGTTATAGCTAGACAAAGTTTTTGACAAAAACTTGGAAGTCTGGCAACTCCCCTTCTGGTACCTCCCATACAAATGTACCATCCCGCCCCTGATAAACCGTCTAATACTATCAGTATGCCCAACGCGATCCTTCCCAAATTTTGTACTTAGTAAACCTATAGCTATACAAAGTTTTGGACAAAAACTTGGAAGTCTGGCAACTCCCCTTCTGGTACCTCCCATACAAATGTACCATCCCGCCCCTGATAAACCGTCTAATACTATCAGTATGACCAAAGCTATCTTTCCCAAATTTTGTATTTAGTAAATCTATAGCTAGACTAAGTTTTGGACAAAATCTTGGAAGTCTGGCAACTCCCCTTCTGGTACCTCCCATACAAATGTACCATCCCGCCCCTGATAAACCGTCTAATACTATCAGTATGCCCAACGCGATCCTTCCCAAATTTTGTACTTAGTAAACCTATAGCTATACAAAGTTTTGGACAAAAACTTGGAAGTCTGGCAACTCCCCTTCTGGTACCTCCCATACAAATGTACCATCCCGCCCCTGATAAACCGTCTAATACTATCAGTATGCCAAACGCGATCTTGCCCAAATTCTGTATTTAGTAAATCTATAGCTAGACAAAGTTTTGGCCAAAACTTGGAAGTGTGGCAACTCCCCTTCTGGTACCTCCCATACAAATGTACCATCCCGCCCCTGATAAACCGTCTAATACTATCAGTATGACCAACGCGATCTTGCCCAAATTCTGTATTTAGTAAATCTATAGCTAGACAAAGTTTTGGACAAAAACTTGGAAGTCTGGCTACTCCCCTTCTGGTACCTCCCATACAAATGTACCATCCCGCCCCTGATAAACCGTCTAATACTATCAGTATGACCAAAGCTATCTTGCCCAAATTTTGTATTTACTAAATTTATAGCTAGACAAAATTTTTGACAAAAACTTGGAAGTCTGGCAACTCCCCTTCTGGTACCTCCCATACAAATGTAACATCCCGCCTACCTTAGAAATCGTGTAGTAACACCAATATGACCAACGCGATCTAGCTCAAATTCTGTATTTAGTAAATCTATAGCTAGACAAAGTTTTGGACAAAAACTTGGAAGTCTGGCAACTCCCCTTCTGGTACCTCCCATACAAATGTACCATCCAATATTTATACCCTCACCCTACGGGTAGGAGGGTATATATCATTTGATACGGCTGAAAAGTGTAACACCTAGAAATATTCACATTAGAACCCAAGTCTCTTTGAACCAAATTCGATTCATGACTTTCTGAATCGTTTGAGCCATGTCCGTCTGTCCGTCCGTCTGTCCGTCTGTCTGTCTGTCCTGCTGGTACGCACGATAACTTTCGAAAGAGTTAAACAATCGCTCTGAAATTTGGCATGGGTTAATATTTTCCCAAAACTGCTTATGGGATTGCATATGGGCTATATGGCCACACCCCTTCGGGTACCTCCCACACAAATCTGCTATTTCGCCCACTTTAGAAATCGTGTAATAATATCAATACGCCCACTCCGATCTTGGCCAAATTCCGTATATGGTAAAAGTACAACTGGATAAAGTTTCGGACAAAAACTTGGAAGTCTGGCAACTCCCCTTCTGGTACCTCCTATACAAATGTACCATATCGCCTACATCAGAAATCGTGTATTAATATCAATATGCCAAACGCGATCCTGCCCAAATTTTGTACTTAGTAAATCAATAGCTAGACAAAGTTTTGGACAAAAAGTTGGAAGTCTGGCAACTCCGCTTCTGGTACCTCCCATACAAATGTACCATCCCGCCCTTAAAAAACCCTCTAATACTATCAGTATGACCAACGCTATCTTGCCCAAATTTTGTATTTAGTAAAGTTATAGCTAGACAAAGTTTTTGACAAAAACTTGGAAGTCTGGCAACTCCCCTTCTGGTACCTCCCATACAAATGTACCATCCCGCCCCTGATAAACCGTCTAATACTATCAGTATGCCCAACGCGATCCTTCCCAAATTTTGTACTTAGTAAACCTATAGCTATACAAAGTTTTGGACAAAAACTTGGAAGTCTGGCAACTCCCCTTCTGGTACCTCCCATACAAATGTACCATCCCGCCCCTGATAAACCGTCTAATACTATCAGTATGACCAAAGCTATCTTGCCCAAATTTTGTATTTAGTAAATCTATAGCTAGACTAAGTTTTGGACAAAATCTTGGAAGTCTGGCAACTCCCCTTATGGTACCTCCCATACAAATGTACCATCCCGCCCCTGATAAACCGTCTAATACTATCAGTATGCCCAACGCGATCCTTCCCAAATTTTGTACTTAGTAAACCTATAGCTATACAAAGTTTTGGACAAAAACTTGGAAGTCTGGCAACTCCCCTTCTGGTACCTCCCATACAAATGTACCATCCCGCCCCTGATAAACCGTCTAATACTATCAGTATGCCAAACGCGATCTTGCCCAAATTCTGTATTTAGTAAATCTATAGCTAGACAAAGTTTTGGCCAAAACTTGGAAGTGTGGCAACTCCCCTTCTGGTACCTCCCATACAAATGTACCATCCCGCCCCTGATAAACCGTCTAATACTATCAGTATGACCAACGCGATCTTGCCCAAATTCTGTATTTAGTAAATCTATAGCTAGACAAAGTTTTGGACAAAAACTTGGAAGTCTGGCTACTCCCCTTCTGGTACCTCCCATACAAATGTACCATCCCGCCCCTGATAAACCGTCTAATACTATCAGTATGACCAAAGCTATCTTGCCCAAATTTTGTATTTACTAAATCTATAGCTAGACAAAATTTTTGACAAAAACTTGGAAGTCTGGCAACTCCCCTTCTGGTACCTCCCATACAAATGTAACATCCCGCCTACCTTAGAAATCGTGTAGTAACACCAATATGACCAACGCGATCTTGCTCAAATTCTGTATTTAGTAAATCTATAGCTAGACAAAGTTTTGGACAAAAACTTGGAAGTCTGGCAACTCCCCTTCTGGTACCTCCCATACAAATGTACCATCCAATATTTATACCCTCACCCTACGGGTAGGAGGGTATATATCATTTGATACGGCTGAAAAGTGTAACACCTAGAAATATTCACATTAGAACCCAAGTCTCTTTGAACCAAATTCGATTCATGACTTTCTGAATCGTTTGAGCCATGTCCGTCTGTCCGTCCGTCCGTCTGTCCGTCTGTCTGTCTGTCCTGCTGGTACGCACGATAACTTTCGAAAGAGTTAAACAATCGCTCTGAAATTTGGCATGGGTTAATATTTTCCCAAAACTGCTTATGGGATTGCATATGGGCTATATGGCCACACCCCTTCGGGTACCTCCCACACAAATCTGCTATTTCGCCCACTTTAGAAATCGTGTAATAATATCAATACGCCCACTCCGATCTTGGCCAAATTCCGTATATGGTAAAAGTACAACTGGATAAAGTTTCGGACAAAAACTTGGAAGTCTGGCAACTCCCCTTCTGGTACCTCCTATACAAATGTACCATATCGCCTACATCAGAAATCGTGTATTAATATCAATATGCCAAACGCGATCCTGCCCAAATTTTGTACTTAGTAAATCAATAGCTAGACAAAGTTTTGGACAAAAAGTTGGAAGTCTGGCAACTCCGCTTCTGGTACCTCCCATACAAATGTACCATCCCGCCCTTAAAAAACCCTCTAATACTATCAGTATGACCAACGCTATCTTGCCCAAATTTTGTATTTAGTAAAGTTATAGCTAGACAAAGTTTTTGACAAAAACTTGGAAGTCTGGCAACTCCCCTTCTGGTACCTCCCATACAAATGTACCATCCCGCCCCTGATAAACCGTCTAATACTATCAGTATGACCAACGCTATCTTGCCCAAATTTTGTATTTAGTAAATCTATAGCTAGACTAAGTTTTGGACAAAATCTTGGAAGTCTGGCAACTCCCCTTCTGGTACCTCCCATACAAATGTACCATCCCGCCCCTGATAAACCGTCTAATACTATCAGTATGCCCAACGCGATCCTTCCCAAATTTTGTACTTAGTAAACCTATAGCTATACAAAGTTTTGGACAAAAACTTGGAAGTCTGGCAACTCCCCTTCTGGTACCTCCCATACAAATGTACCATCCCGCCCCTGATAAACCGTCTAATACTATCAGTATGCCCAACGCGATCCTTCCCAAATTTTGTACTTAGTAAACCTATAGCTATACAAAGTTTTGGACAAAAACTTGGAAGTCTGGCAACTCCCCTTCTGGTACCTCCCATACAAATGTACCATCAAATATTTTTTTCTATAGCATTCGGTATTTTAGGTTGCTATTATGAATTTTCAGATGTTACATCAAATGATGGTAGCTACGGTCACTTTTGACTTTCCGATACTTATGAGTATGAGACTTGTTATCTATTACATTCGGTATTTTGAGGTTCCTATTATGGTATATGAGACTTATTGCCTGTTTCCATAAAACGAATTTGTTCGTTCGTTACAAATCGTCAATTTTGAAAGCGTTATAAAATGGATGTGAGACATTATTGAATTGTGATTTTCAGATATATTTTAGATATCGACATATGGAACACAATCCCACACGAAGATGCTCTCATCACTGATAAAAATCCATTTTATTGGGCATTTAATTTTGAAAATTTGCAACGAACGAACAAATTCGATTTATGGAAACAGGGAGTTATATGTTTTTACTGAGGGTGAGGGTATATATAAGTCGGTTTACCCGACTGCAACTTTTTCACTGGTTTTATGTTGTTTTTAGTTTATTTTTATGCTATTTTTGTTTTTTTTTAAATAAACCTGAATTTTGGTACCAAAATTTAAATCTACAAGTTAAAAATAAAGTTTATTGTTTTGAAAAGTTCAAAACAGTATCGTAGGGAAAAATGTAGGGTGGAAAAAAGTGGGTGTAGGGAAAAAAGGGATTTTTTTCATAAGCGTAGGGATTTCTGAAAAAAATCTCCTGGCATCACTGAGTCTATTAATCGATCATTAGTTATACCCTCACCCTACGGGTAGGAGGGGTATATATCATTTGATACGGCTCAAAAAATCATTTGATACGGCTTTCTGAATCGTTTAAGCCATGTCCGTCTGTCTGTCCTGTTGGTACGCACGATAACTTTCGAAAGAGTTAAACAATCGCTCTGAAATTTGGCATGGGTTAATATTTTTCCAAAACTGCTTATGGGATTGCATATGGGCTATATGGCCACACCCCTTCGGGTACCTCCCATACAAATCTGTTATTTCGCCCACTTTAGAAATCTTGTAATAATACCAATACGCCAACTTCGATCTTGGCCAAATTCCATATTTAGTAAAGGAATAACTGCACTAAGTTTTGGACAAAAACTTGGCAGTCTGGCAACTCTCCTTCTGGTACCTCCCATACAAATATACCATCCCGCTCCATTAAAAACTATGTAATAATATTAATATGCCAAACGGGATCGTGCCCAAATTTTGTAGTTAGTAAAGCTATGGCTGGAAAAGTTTCGGACAAAAAGTTGGAAGTCTGGCAACTCAACTTCTGTTACCTCGCATACAAATGAACCATCACGCCTACCTTAGAAATCGTGTAATAATATCAATATGCCAAACTATAGCTAGACAAAGTTTTGGAGAAAAACTTGTAAGTCTGGCAATTCCCCTTCTGGTACCTCCCATACAAATGTACCATCCCGCCTACCTTTGAAATCGGGTAATATGATCAATATGACCAACGCGATCTTGCCCAAATTCTGTATTTAGTAAATCTATAAAGAAAAAAATTGGACCTTCCATACAAATTTGCCATTCCGCCAACTTTAGAAATCGTGCAATTATATAAATTCGCTCAACGAATTCTATTTTTAGTAAAGCTCTAAAAAAAACTCTGCTTTATATTCCGCCCTTTCTGTAAAAATGTGTAATACAATATTTTTCTATAACATTCGGTATTTTGAGGTTGCTATTATGGAATATGAGACTTGTATGTTTTTACTGAGGGTGAGTGTATATATAAGTCGGTTTACCCGACTGGAACTTTTTCACTGGTTTTTAATAAGAAGGATGTAAGTATTATGGGTCTATAAGCCTTACACATCGCGTAGCTTTCCTTCCCCGGTTTTGGTATGAAAACAACTCGTGCTTCTTGCCAGTTCTTGGGGATATAGGCTAGTCTGAGGCAGGATGCAAAGATGCCTGCCAGGTGTTTTCCCACTATATCTATGCTCCTTTGTAGAAGCGCCGGGAATATGTCATCCGGTCCAGCCGCCTTAAACGGAGAGAAGCTTTTAACTGCTGCTGGAAATGTGATTAAGAAAAAGCCAAAGCAGAGAAGATCACTCTCTTCTGAAAGACCTGCCAGAAAATATAGCAATGCATTTTTCTGAACATTTAACATTTATGTAAAAGCATACCCCTCCGGTATGTCTGGAATCACTATCGCCAAATATTAAAGTTCACCAACGAAACTTCATTATCACCAATGTCTTCCGTTAAATGCGTTTATTCATAAAAAAAGTCAAAATTTTCTTCACTACATAATGCTTCCAACTCATTAACTCATTTGTACAAAAACCACAGTTAAATATAGCCGTCTTATATATTTTGGTTGCTAGTAAGCAAAACTTTTAGGTACCAATTTGTTTTTTCTTTGCAAGACTTGGCAGTTTTTGTTTCTACAATCATGGTTTTTTTTTATAAACTAACACTCCCCCTATGAATGCAATGCACTGTGTTAGCGATAGGAAGTAAGGGTATTGGAGGGAGGAAAGATGGTGTAGTGTTTGTTGACGTTTGACTTGAATTTGAGAATGTCATAACAGGCAGGAAAAACACTTGCTGGAAGATTATTCCACATACGAACAGTTCGGCTGAAGAACGAATTTTCTCTATAGTGCGTCGACCTGTCATTTGACAATGAACGGATGAGATTCCCTGGATAGCCGAGTATTCCGGCTAAATGTTCTAACTTCAGGAACAAGACGGCGGATATCTGACGAACAGATACCGTTAAAATATCTATAGAATACCTATACACAACCAACACTCCGGCGATGATGAAGGGAAACAACAGAGTTGGATACCCTACTATCCCCAATCATCACCACCGCTCTCCTCTGTACACGGTCCAAAAGCTGCAAAGATGTCTTTAGAGCTCCTGCATATATGAGAGTTATATTCCATTTTAGGCCGGATGTAGGTGGTGTAAATTTCTACGAGATCAGATGGATTGAAGTTTTTCTTGCACCGCTTCAAAAAGCCTAAACACTTGAATGCTTCTTTCGACACTTCGAATATATGGCTAGCCCAGCGAGCATCACCCTGTATCTGCATGCACAGAACATCAAGAGTGTCTGATTCGTCGATGTCCACACCACCCATAGAAATTGACGACGATGCTGGATCTGGTTAACGTTTGTGTGACAACAAACAGCACTGGGTCTATTGCGGATCACAAATCGTAGCCAAATCGCGGTTAAGTGAGTCATTCATCGTTCGCCTTTTATCCTCGACCTCCTGAGGACCTGGCCGATGATCAAATGAGTATGAATGACAGAGATTGCTGACATCCGCAAAGGAGTAGATCGGGTTCACAGTCTGACCCATCAGGTCGTCAATGAAAATAAGAAATAGAGATGGAGAGAGGACAGAAACCTGTGGTACTCCTGCGGTCAACCTATGCTCGTTGGATGAAACCCCACCTATAACAACTAGTATAGAGCGATCTCTGAGAAAACTCGATATGATAAGTTTGTATAATAATAAGTTTTGATATGAGTGCTTCGTGCCAAACATTATTGAACGCCTTGGAAATATCCAGAGCAACGACCTTACTTTCACAAATGGCGTCAATAGATCGACTCCATCGCTCCGTAAGGAACGCCATCAGGTCTCCAGTAGATCGATTTCTACGGAAGCCATACTGTCGATCATTAAGAAGGCCGTTAGACTCTAAATACTTAACAAGATGGTGGTTAACCATGCTGTCCATAACCTTCGAGAGCGCAGAACATATTGCAATTGTACGGTAATTCGCAGGATTAGTAGCCTCACCTTTCTTGGGGATCAGCTGAATATTGGCAACTTTCCAACGTGAAGGGTAAATACCAGCACGGTACGACATGTTGAAAAGATTGCGCAATGGACGAGCTAGCGTCGAAGAGCACTTACATAGGACAAGTGCTGAAATACCATCCGGGCCCGGAGTTTTGTTTACATTGAGATCTGCAAGAACCCTTTTGACTACACGTGTTCGAAAAAATATCTGAGGCATCGAACTTCTGTCTGGCAAAGATGAATTCTTTGCAAATATTTCAGCCAGAAGATTAGCTTTGTCAACCGGGTCCGTGAAAATGTGGTCATCGGTAAAGAGAGTTGGAATAGAAGACGAAGAATTGTCCCTTACTCTTTTAACAAATGCCCAAAAGCTCTTACTTCCCCTAGGAGAAGAAAGAACTTTAGCACGAAGACGCTGTTCGTGATGAAGTTTTTCACGCCTAAGTACTCTGGCACACCTTGATCTTGCCTGCTTGCGCAGCAGCTCAGTATTGACATTTTTATTTAAACGCCACTTTCTGAACGCTTCCTCTTTAGATCTGACTCCTTCTTTGCATGTCTGATTAAGCCAACAATTATTTGGGGGTTTAATCGAAGTAGTCTTCGAGGGAATAAACGTGTTAATTCCAAGAAGAATTATTTTCTCTACCATTTCAGCAGCAGCATCGACATTATTGTCTAGGAAACATAATTTCCAATTAAAATGCTGATAGAAATTGTTGAGCTCAGCCCAACGTGCCTATTCGATGTACATACATTGTCCGCTTTGTGACTGTTTTAGAAGTGGACCGAAGATCGGAGAACAAAAAGGATGATGAAATGGTACAATGATCCGAATTACCAAGAGGTGCATAAATATTAACCTTGTACTTTTCAGGGTGTGAGGTTAAGAAAAGGTCACGAATACTTTTGTGTTGCCCTTCAACACGCGGAATGTGTGTTGGTTCATTTATCAGTTGCGCGAAGTTGTAATGCGCGGCAAAAAAGCTCAGCGTACTGTCCCTCCGGAGAAGTGTGGCTCGAATGGGAAAGCCAAGATTGATTATGGGCATTGAAATCCCCAGCAACTACAATTTCACTGTCCGGATAATCTTCTAAAATTTTCGAAATGGAGTCGGAAAGGGCGTCGAAGCCATTCATGGTAGCCTCCCTTTCCAAATTTCGACTTCTGTAAAGAAACCCGAAATGTAAAATGTGTGGTACAATCCTGAACTTAACCCAAAGAGAGTTAAATTCTGGATCTTGTGAGTCCAAATGTTGCTGGCTCTGGAACGCAACACCATTACGTATGTAAACCACAAGTCCTCTGTGAGAAAAGAAAGAATACCGGCTTCACTACATTTCGCGCAAATCTGTTCTTCATTTTTACAGTGCTTAGAAGTATGGTTAAAACCCCAGCATTTATAACAACTTAATACGCTACAAATTTCGTAAGCTGAACATCTGTCCCGCTCAATATTCATTTTCTTTTTATTCATAACTAGCTGACCCTGTAGACTTCGTCCTACCTAGAAAAATGTTGACTTAGCTGACACGGCCCGGATCCTCGGGTAGCTGTACTTTTAGACCTGTAGCTGTGGATAAATCCAATAAACCAACTTTTTTGTCTCTTCTGCCGGAGCAACGTGAAAAGCGCCGATGATTTACCGGCTGTCGAGCATGTCCATGGGAAAAACAGGGAAATTCTAGGTTTATTCCACAGACTTTCAATGATTGTCCTTGCGATTTATTAATCGCCATTTCGAATTCAAGGGACGCTCTAAGATTGGAATGCCAAGCCCGTTGAAATCAATGGTATCCTTAGAATCAGGTGCTTTATCTGATTTTTAACAGCTAGTCTTGTTTCATTACAAATTCTTGGTTGGTTCAGATTGCGTAACATGACTATAACCGACCCTACTTTGAACTGCAAATTGTACTGCGGCATTCCTGGAAAATCCCGTTAGTCAAAGAATTCAGTTGGAAATGTAATAGAATCGATCGACTGAAATAAATGCAATTGACAATCGATTTGAATTGATATTTTTTTTAATAATTTGCGTCAATACAGGGAAATCTCGCTATTAAACCTTCTTTTGACGTTGTGAATTGCAAAAACAGTAGGTGGAAGCGATAACGGAATAGAATAGCGAATAGATGAAATAATTTGCGACATTTCAAGATATGATTATCCTCGTTTTATCCTCATCAAACGATAGGCATACAAATTCATGTAGATGGCATTTTTGTTAGTTTCTTTTACGCATGTATTGATGACGACACTGAAACTTGTGATCAGCATTCACTGGTGGCAGCAATGTTCCTGCACGATGGTGAATTTGTCCTTGAATCTGTAAATTTATTAACAAATCCTCGAAGGTAGACATTATTTCGTAGCGGTGAAACGTTATGAATCCTAGATGTGGATTTGTATGAGGTATTTATGATGAGTGTGTGAGTGGCAGAAATAAGTTACTTAAAAAGTGGGAAACCCCGTGCTTTGACAACTGTTGTACTTCTGGATATTCTCAAAGAAATCCTTAAATCGAGGATCTCTTCCAGAAAGTTATAATTCCAATAGTTTTGGTGGCGGTGGAAATTGTGAGCATTTGTTTTCGAAATTTTAAGGAATTGCACTGTCGATTCTTTTTTCTGGAGTCATTATTGATAACGCTGGAAAAATTTACATTCGATTTTCCTCCAACAGCTGACTACGCCCATTGCCAGCATTTGCTTTCCGTTTATGTCGTTGGATTGCTGAGAGTGTACGCCGACCAATATTTCGAGAAAAAAAAAACACAAACTAAAGTCACGTACAGAGCCAAATATCGCGTTTAAAACAATCATTTTTGACAAATGTTGGATTGTTTATTATATAAAGTTGTCCCAATCTATGAAACTTAAAGTCACACATTGTCATATGTTCATGTCAGGACTCAAATGTTTGAGATGTAAATTTTTCAAAAACCGCGTAAAGCTTAGGAAGTTTATTCGCGTATGTTAAACATGATTCGTTTTTTGAATTGTCTGAGTTTTTCACTACGATTTTCCCATTTTTTCCAATTTGAAACGTCATTCATAAAGGAAATTCAATACAAAAATAACAGAAAAATTTATAGCGTTTTTCCGATGGGTTTTGCCCATATTTTATTTCATAAAAACCTTGTCCTGAAAATATCTAATACAACAGACAAGATATTAGCCGAATAGGTCCAGCTGTTCTCAAGTGATGAAGTGACATACATGCGTCAATTAATTTTTATTTATATAGATTTGTTTTGTTTTTTAGGCTAAGAGCGTCGATTTAATAGAAGCCATTATGCTCGAAACGGCTTGATGGATTTATAACATGCAGCGTCTATATGTTGGCAAAATAATAATTTTTGTTCAAATATAGGAGTATTTGACCTGGTTCTGGGCGTCAATAACATTTCCATTAAAAATAAGCTGTCGACTTGGTAATTTCCGAATTGTTGTACGGAAAGACAATTGCTTGTGTTTTTTCGCGGTTTATTTTGATTTCTCATTTCGAGAAATATTAGGTTTGACTATTTGCGGTTTCTTTCATGGTTTATTGTAATATTGATAATCTTGGTAAAAAAAAAAACTTTCATTGGCGCATCCCGTAGTTTCCGTTTGAACATATTTCTTTTTCTTATGTACGATAGAATATCTATTGGCAAAGATACTTCATTGCTCTGCAGTTTCTTTGTGGTGGCGATGTTTCTTGCAGACAATATAAGAATTACAAAAGCTTAAATTTCTTTGTCAATGATCGATTTGGTATGGAGTATATTAGTAGATATTCTAATATGTCTGTCAATTTTAGCCTTGAAAAGGTTCCAATTGCAGTATTTATATAAGTGTCTGCTAACGGTTGTAATAACAACCCGTCTATGGTTTAAAAGACCTACAACTGATAAGTTTTCGATGGATGTAGTTTTTGTAAGTGGAAGTAGGGTATGACACCAGCCTCTCTTAAACTGAAAATGGTTTGTGTTTCGAATTGAGATTTTTTTCTTTTATCGATGCTATGTCTATTTTGTGTTCCCAGTAGGGCTTCAAATTGTTTAAAAAGAGAGTAATTTGAAATTCCATTCGATTTTCAGTGGAGAAGTCCATGCACTGATTTGTTATTTGATTTCATAGGCATGTTTAACCATGGACATTTACTGAGCTCATTAAGAAAATGGTAAATAGCTCATCTACGGTCCATGGTTTACGACATTATTTATTTTCTTTAAGATTTGCAAATGACTGTGGCTAAACTTTTTGCGAACAAACTGAACTTTGTAAACAGCATCATTCGCTGAACTATATTTTGTGTTTACCTCAGTTACTGAAGAGGGAGAGAGGTTGTAGCTTATAAGATCATCAGTTATTGCTGATTGCTGAGAGTCACGTACTCAGCAAAATATCGCGTTTAAAACAATTATTTTTGACAAATGTTGTATTGTTATTATATAAAGTTGTCCCAATCTATGAAACTTAAAGTCACACATTGTCATATGTTCATGTCAGGACTCAAATGTTTGTGATGTACATTTTTTAAAAACCGCGTAAAGCTTAGGAAGTTTATTCGCGTATGTCAAACATTATTCGTTTTTTGAAGTTTTTCACTACGATTTTCCCATTTTTTCCAATTTGAAACGTCATTCATAAATGAAATTAAATACAAAAATAACATAAAAAATCATATTTGAACCTTGTCCTTTCTAATACAACAGAAAAGATATTAGCCGAATCGGTCCAGCCGTACTCAAGTGATGAAGTGACATACATGCGCCAATTCATTTTTATTTATATAGATTTGTTTTGTTTTTAGGCTAAGAGCGTCGATACCTCAGTTACTGAAGAGGGAGAGAGGTTGTAACTTATAAGATCATCAGTTATTTCCTTAAAATCCATTTTTCGCAGGCCATGCAAGAATATTGTGAAAACCCTATTTTCGAATTGTAAGAATGGAATTCGATGTTGCTTTGTTTGAGAGTTTCTTTTTCAAATCTCGTATTTATTAAAATGTTTTGAAAACACCTTAGTTCCAGTTGAGGTACGCTTATATCTGAGCACGCTTGAATTGGAACGTAAAGTCGTTTGAAATCATTCGTATCCTTGAAATCAGATGCTTCATCTGATTATTAACAGCTAGTCGTGTTCAATTACAAATACGAGCTTGGTTCAGGTTGCGTAAAATGACTATAACCGAGCCTACTTTGAACTGCAAATTGTGCGGCGGCATTCCTGGAAAATTCCCGTAAGTTAATGAATTTAGTTGGATAGTTGACGATTTCATTTGGATCTGTAATCATAGGCGTAACTAGTCCTGTCCTCAGAAATCAGCTCTGCCGGTTGCGAAAGAAGTACAATGCACCAGCAACGGGAGCTATAGCCCCCTCCCCAAGAAAAATTGTCCAGTAATGCCTATGTGTGCAATAGAATTGATCGACTAATATAAATACAATTGGCCATCGATTTGACTTTAAATTGATATTTATTTTATAATTCACTTCACTTCAACACGGAAAATTTGTGCATTTCCGCCATGATTTTTTGATTTTTATAGTTTTCTTTATTGGTAATGAATATTTTGAGTAATATTACAATATAACATTTTTTCAATCTATATTGGAAACCAAGATAAAGAAAAAACTTTGCATGGCCTGCGGGACTACCCAGTCTGCAGCTCAACCCAAGAGCAAGACAAATGTGTTTAAACATACAGGGGTTTCCAACAAGAGGTGTTCTTGTGGTATTCAAAGAAAATTTTAATTTTTTGAGATAAATGACCGAATGTTTATTTCATAATATGCCATTAATAATGAAAAACAACATCAGCGAAATGGCCACCACGACCACTCTTCAGGACCATATGCTTTTCATGAAATTTTCCATAAACAAATCGCAAAGTGGCTGCCCTATGTCCTCGATAGTCTCACGAATTCTATCTTCCGTAAAAGAGCAATGGCTTCGTTGCTTGTGTGGCACGTATCGCCGTCTTGTTCAATGTAAACGTTGTCCAGAGCAATATCATCCAACTCCGACCATATAAAATCATTAATCATCTCTCGATAGCGCAATCCATTTGCCGTAACTGTTGATCCAACCTCATTTGCAAAAAAGTACGGTCCACTGACTTCGCTGGACCATAAACCGCACCAAATAGTGACGCGTGGAGGATGGAGAGGCTTCTAATAAAGAACTCTTGGGTTTTCCAAGCCCCAGATGCGACAATTTTGCTTGTTGACGCAGCCACCGATGTGGAATTGGGCCTCATCAGCAAGATGATTTTTCGATGGAATTCCGGATAATTTTCGACTTGAATTCGCAATGACGACTAATAAATCGTAAGGCTAATCATTGCAAGTTTATGGAATAAACCAAGATTTTACTGTTGTGCCCATGGACATGCGTTTTGCGATGAGTGCATTTAAATCATAAGTCATTTTTTTTAAAAATAAGATGTTCCAATTTGTTTCTTTCCAACAAATGATTCAATGTATTTGATGTCAACTGTCTTCACTTTTTGTCAAATTTTTATGGGGTTGATTTTTTTTTTGTCAGCGGTATGAATACTTTTTGCGAAATCTACATAGCAAGTTTGAGTAAATTGATAACACTTGTTACGACAGTTTAAACTAACTCTAATATGCACATAATGAACGCAAACACTAGGGTGTTTTGAAAAACGTTATCAACGACAGGGTTTCGATTTCTATAGCACAGAAAACACAAGTTCGTATCCTGTCAAAAACACCACGAAAATGCGGGTGACTTAACGAATAAGACAGTCATGTAAAAGCCTAGACAGACGACAGCGTAAATGCGCTTTAGCAGACTTATGCATATTAACTTGTGCGTTGTATACTCCCAAACTGCATTAACTCTAACGTAAATGCACAAAATCGAACTGAAGTTATACTGCATTTAGGTATTTGAATATGGCAACAAAGTCATAATCATTCACAATCAATCGTTATACTCACAAGAGTCAAATTGTTTGCGTTTGTGTCAAAATAAAATGAAATAAAGTTCAGTTACTTTAGTGGTTTCAGCTTTCTTTCAAATTAATATTGATTTTTCATCAACAGCATACCTTCTAACCTTAGGTTAGGTTAGGTTAGGTTGAGAAGAGGAGGCGGTTTTTCTCCGCCTCATGTCCTTAGACATACACCTAAGCCAGTATTCGGCTTGTTGTGCGCTCTAAACTGTACATAAAAAGGTCTTGAGAAGTTATTTTAAGAACTCTGTACTGTTGACATAATCTTTAATTGTTTTCCAGTCTGCGCCCCTGAGATGGGTTAAGTCTGTTAAAGTGTCATTTCCCAAGAAACGGGATCTATTGTTTGCGAACGCTGGGCAGTGACAGAGGAAATGCTCCAAAGTTTCGTCATCCTCTCCGCATGCCCTACATACGCTATTGTCTACAACTCCTATTTTGTGTAGATGCGATTGTAAGCCTATGTGCCCTGTTAGAATGCCCATGATCTTACTAGTTTCTGTTTTGGTCAGTTTCAGCAATGTTTTGGTTTTATCCTCGTTTGGTTCACCCCACAAGATTCTTGTCGTTTTCCCAATAGTTTCACTATTCCATAGTGTGATATGGGCGTCTGCCGCCCATCTTTTTAGCTCAGAACGCGTAGCTCCGAATGGTTTCGCGTTCTCTAAATTTATTGTTTGCAACTCCCTGGCTCGTTGAGCCAAGGTATTGGCTTTCTCGTTTCCTCTTACCCCGTGATGACCAGGCACCCATATGAGGCGTATTGTGCCATGTCTGGAATAAGAGTTAATAGCCATTTTACAGTCTAAAACTGTCCTTGATTTAACCGTTTTAGTCGTTATTGCCTTGATAGCCAATTGGCTATCTGTAAAGATATTTACGTTTGTTGGTCTTGTGTTAGCGCTAAACCAGATCACACACTCTGTAAGTGCTTGGATTTCCGCCTGTAGGACCGTGTTATGGTCTGGTAGGCGGAATAAAAGTTCGGTTTCCGGTTCTTCGATGTAAAGTCCCAGCCCCGTCCTTTCCCCTAGTTTCGAACCATCTGTATAAACGCAGTTTCCAGTTGGTGTCTGCGCTAGGGTTCCATCAATCCAAGATTGTCTGTCTGGTATTAGGGTCTCACACTCAACAACTATTGACGTTTCGGGTATTCTATCGGGTGCTGATGTTATGTCAGTTAAATTCCCTTCGACTACCTCAACTATTTTTTGATGATATGACCTGTGATCAGTTTCGATCCATTCGCCCATTGCTTTGAGTCTCATTGCTGTGAGGGCGGCTTCATATTTAATCTGTATTTCTATTGGTGGGACATTTAAGATAGTCTCTAAAGCCCTATTAGATGCGGTCCTCATTGCTCCGCTTATGCCGAGGCAACACATACGTTGGACCGTTTGTAATATTTGTATGTTGCACTTCTTTTCCATCGATATCCACCATACTACTGATGCATAAGTTAGAACAGGTCTAATTACGATTTGTAGAGCCAGTGTGTCATCGTTGGATTGAGGCCCCATTTTGAGCCTATGCCTCTTCTACATAAAGACCAGTATCTGTGAGCTTTGTTTGCTCGTTCTTCCATGTGGTACTTCCAATTTAGTTTTCTGTCCAAGATTACTCCTAAGTATTTAACCTTGTCTGATATTGAAATTGTTTTGTTAAGGAAAGATGGGTCTATATATGGACCAATCTTTGTTTTCCTTGTAAACAGACATATTTCAGTTTTGTCTGGGTTTACATTTAAACCTCTCGGTCGAGCCCAGTCATATGCAAGTTTTCGGGCAGTTTCGGCCCTTCTGCAAAGTTGGTTTGGATTCTGGCCCCTCAGAAGTATTATAACGTCGTCTGCATAGCATATGCAAGTTTTCGGGCAGTTTCGGCCCTTCTGCAAAGTTGGTTTGGATTCTGGCCCCTCAGAAGTATTATAACGTCGTCTGCATAGCAGACTGGTTTAAGTCCTTCGTCAGTTAGGATCCTCAGGAGACTGTTAATAGTGGTAACCCATAGGAGTGGTGATAAAATACCTCCTTGTGGTGTTCCCTGTGATACTTTGTCTCTTATTTGTATTTCGTGAGACCCACAGTTTATCCATCTATTCCTTAGCATGTGGCTTATCCAGTCTCGGAGAGCCCGGTCCACCTCGAACTGGTCTAAAGCGCCTTGGAGACGATCATATAATTCCATCAATCGGTTGTGTGTGTGCCTCTAATCGGGTTTCGTCGGCTACACGTACACGACGTCGGCAATGATTGACATAAAAAACAAAATTTTTTGATATTTTCGTTGACGGCGTTTTCGTTGATGGGTGCGCGGGTGAAAAAAAATTCATTTTAATTTTTTTTTGAATGCTATGAGAGCTTACCGGCTCTGTGGAACACCAAAGTGGATGCCTACAGCAATAGGGAGGAAAAAGGGAAGCAGTATGAGCTACTGCTGGATGTTTTTAATGAGGAGTATCCCAACGAACAAAAAGTGATGTTAGCGGAGTGCAGCAAAAGTAGTATGAAAGTTTCAGCCGAACACAACGAAGTCAAACACAAAGTGATGATTGCCGTATTTTGTGGTGCGTTTGCGGGCAAAATACGAAGGCACACACTAATACATATGCACGCGATTGATGGAATTATTTGATCGTCTCCAAGGCGCTTAAGGATTGAATTAGTGTGTTGGTCTGTACATTATTGAAAGCTCCTTCAATGTCAATGCATACCGCAAGTGTGTACATTTTCCCATTGAAGGATTCTTCTATGTTTTGCACTACCTCGTGTAGGGCGGTGTCCACTGACCGTCCTTTAACGTATGCATGTTGTTTAAATTTTAGCATTTCGCTTGGAATCTTACTTTTGATCATGGTATCCACTATGCGTTCTATGGTTTTGAGTAAGAAAGATGTTAGGCTTATTGGTCGATAAGCCTTAAGTGTTGCATTACTTGCCTTGCCTGGTTTGGGTATGAAAACAACTCTTGCCTCCTGCCAGGCTTTCGGCGTGTATGAGAATTTTAGGCATGCTGTGAAAATAACGGCTAGATGAGTTGACATGTAGTGAGCCTCCATCTGTAGTAGTGCCGGAAAGATTCCATCAGGTCCTGATGCCTTAAATGGTGAGAAGCTCTTTATGGCCTCTTTGACCATATGGTCTGTAATGATAAAACTTTGTTGAACTTCATTATCCCTATGATTCGGTATCTCTGTGTGTCCCGCCATCCCTTGGGGAAAATGGGTGTTTATCAAAAGTCTTATCATTTCTTCAGTCGATTCTATTCGTCTACCCACATCATCTACCATTGTTTCGGTTTGGGTGTGGGTTTTTGAAAGGAACTTTTTTATTTTTGAAACATCGTTAACGCTATCCACCTGTTCGCAGAATAGCCTCCAGGAGTTTCGTTTTGCTGTTCTTGTAATTTTGTTGTATTCTCTGAGTATTCTATGGTAGTCGTCCCAGTATACCGGAGATTTTTTACGGCGTGCCCTATTGAAAAGTCTTCGGACCTCTTTCCCAATGTTGCGAATCTCCCCGGTCATCCAGGGTTTTTCTTGGGCTGATTTCCTTTCTCGAAGTGGACAGCTATCTTCGAATGACTTCACTAGAATCTCCGTAATGTTCTCAACCTTGTTGTCGATGTCTTCAAGACTTAGGCACTCATACTCTTCATGCCATAGTCTTTCTCTAATTAACTTCGCGAATTTTGCCCATTTCGTTTTGGCCTTATTTCGAAAGTTTATTGGGTTTGGCGGTGGCCTTGCTATCTTAAATCTTATGTAACGATGGTCAGAAAAGGAATGTTCTCTAGAGACCCTCCACTCCTGTATTTCGTCTATAAGATTTTCTGAACATATTGTTACATCTAATACTTCTTCCCTAATTTTATTAACAAAGGTAGCAGTGTTTCCTATGTTAAGAGGTATTAGGTCGTTAATATTCAAAAATTCTACTAGGGCTTGTCCCCGTTTATTAATGTTAGTACTACCCCACGCAACGTGGTGAGAGTTAGCGTCGCAACCTACTAGTACTTCGTTACCTGTTTGTTTGGCTCTCCTCACAAGGCGTTGTAGTTCCGACGTAGGTGGTTGTTCAGATTTCTGTAAATCCTCACATGGTGTTTTTTCCTTTTCTGCTGAAGGTATAAAATTGTGTTGGATTCGGTAATTGAATGTATTCAAAACAATGTGTATAACTGTACTGTAGTTTGTATGTATTCAAATAATGTATACAATTGTAATTTGGATATATTCAATGCATGAGCGTATGTTGTAGCTTGGGTTTTTTAGATAAGCAGGCAGTACAACATGCGTGTGTGGTATGGAGCGGCGGGTTATTTTTAGAATAAGGGACGAGCATGATAACGAGTGGAATTTTCCACAAGATGTTACGCGTGTGTGGGTTGACAAAAACAACCCCACGCATGCGTCTATCGCGTTCTCGTTCCTTCTTTAGGATTAGTTTAGTTTAAAAAAATGTATGCTAGTTTTAGGAAATATTAACAAAATAAAATCAGTATCTTACAAGTACTCAATGAGTGAATGTCTTTTCAAGCATTCGTCCGTGCGTGTCGTTTTTTTCAACTTTCGTCCGTACAGTGGTAATGTCGGTGAGTCGAATGGCAGATATACTGACGCAAGGTATTCGTTTCCATTCCCCTGTTTCAGTACTGTTGCATCCGATGTTGACAACTCTGGAGAGAAAAGATAACATACGTTTTTGTGGCATATGATACAGGTCCTTGGTCTAGTTCCCGTATTTGCATAGAATAGTTGGTAGTTGACATGGTTCAATCCAGTAACCTTGTTTCGAATCGTCCATGGTTCCTGGATCAAAGCGATATGAGTCTTACCTTTATTTATCTTTTCCATCAAAGCGTTTGTTGCCGTTTCGCTCCAATGGAGGTTTATCTGGAAGACCTCAATCATAGGTCCTCCAGTAAACGGGCTTCTTGGGAGTCGGAGATGGATTCGGCTACCTCTTCATTCTTGGACTGCGCTGGGCGCTTCTCTTCGTCGCAGTCTCTGTGTACTGTAGGCTCGTTTTCAGGGTCTTCAGCTCCGACCCTGGCCTTACCGATTTTGAAGAAGACAGCTTTCGACACGTAGAAAGCCATGCCCTTCGTCTTGGCCAGGCTGGACATGGAGAGTTGATCCAAGCCCACCACAAGGAGAGTGCCATTGCAGTCGCTCTCCCTGTGGAAGACTTCCCACCTCTTTACGTCCAGTCCCTTATTCTGCTGGACAAAGAGTTTGAGTTTGTGCCATACAGTCGTTTACTTCTTCTACCATCTTGCTGACCTCGTCATCTATGGAGTTAGCTAAGACAGTAATATTAATATTTTCGTTTGATTCGGAGTCAGAATCGAATTCTCTACCTGTACTTGAGGGCTGGGTCCAGTTGGTACTTCCCCTTTGGTCCTCCTTTTTTTGCCAGTGGCTGAAAGTGCGCTTGTTGCATTTACTGCGACTACAGGCGCCAAGGCACCAACACCTGTAGGAGGATTATGTGGCTCATTATCGCTGGATATCGACGGCACATGACTAGTGAGCAGATCAACACTTGCCGCCGGTACTGGGGTTATTAATCCCTGCACCGTAACTTTATTTTCTTCTTTCGTTTCCTTCGTTTCCTTCATTTTTGTTTTTTTGTTTAGGGGAACACCCCCATAGTCCGTTTTGGTCCGCGGGGAATACGAGATTCCCTAAGGCGGTGGGCACACTGCTCCACCTCCCCTATGGTAGCCTTAGTTAGGGCAGAGACAACCATCCTCCCTAAGTCAGCCTTAGATGAGATGGAACAGTGTGTCCACCCCCTTCCCCTATCCGCCACCTGGGGACGCGCCCGTTAGGAGACTGACAAACTCCAGCGGGCCTTCTAACCTTACTTTCTTCCTTTTATTAATTGCCCAGCAGGCAAAATGAGAATTTATTAAATTGAGAATTAATAATATAATTCGTTATAAAAATTGCATTATATAACATATTCCAAAGAATCGACCGGATAATGTCAGTTGACAATAATTGCACAGTGATTATCTACCAGATTCCCTCATATGGAGTGTATTGTTTCGTCCTGTGACGATTATTATTATAATATTAACTAGTAAGTTGTAATGCGCCTATGGCGCCCGTCGAAATATGGAAAAAAAATTTTGTTGAAAAAAAAAAATTTTTGTGGAAAAAAAAAATTTTGATGAAAAAAAAAATTTTTGTCGAAAAAAAAAATTTTGTGAAAATAAAATTTTTTCTCGAAAAAAAAAATGTTGTTGAATTAAAAAAAAAAAAAAATTGTTGAAAAAAAAATTTGTTGAAAAAAATTTTTTTTTAAAAAAAAAAAATTTTGTAAAAAAAAAATTTTTATAAAAAAAAAAATATGGTAAAAAAAAATTTGGGGAAAACACAATTTCTGTACAAAAAAAAAAATATTATTTTTTTTATTTATAGAAAATTATAGAATGCCTATTTAAATTCCTACGTACTGCGTGACAGAGTCAGTGAATCAGTGTATCAGTGAATCAGTGTCGAGGGTAAATATATATTAAGATAGTATAATTATATAATATAATAATATTATTATTATTATAATAATAATAAGCTTTGTACGCGATACTCCTGCATCAAACACAAAAACAGCAACAGCAATTAAAACCAGTGAAAAAGTTGCAGTCGGGTAAACCGACTTATATATACCCTCACCCTCAGTAAAAACATACAAGTCTCATACTCATAAGTATCGGAAAGTCAAAAGTGACCGTAGCTACCATCATTTGATGTAACATCTGATGAAAAGTCATAATAGCCACCTAAAATACCGAATGCTATAGAAAAAAAAATATTGGATGGTACATTTGTATGGGAGGTACCAGAAGGGGAGTTGACAGACTTCCAAGTTTTTGTCCAAAATTTTGTCTAGCTATAACTTTACTAAATACAAAATGTGGGCAAGATGGCGTTGGTCATACTGATAGTATTAGACGGTGAATTAGGGGCGGGATGGTACATTTGTATGGGAGGTACCCGAAGGGGAGTTGCCAGACTTCCAAGTTTTTGTCCAAAACTTTGTCTAGCTATAACTGTACTAAATACAAAATGTGGGCAAGATGGCGTTGGTCATACTGATAGTATTAGACGGTGAATTAGGGGCGGGATGGTACATTTGTATGGGAGGTACCCGAAGGGGAGTTGCCAGACTTCCAAGTTTTTGTCCAAAACTTTGTCTAGCTATAACTTTACTAAATACAGAATTTGGGCAAGATCGCGTTGGTCATATTGGTGTTACTAGACGATTTCTAAGGTAGGCGGGATGGTACATTTGTATGGGAGGTACCAGAAGGGGAGTTGCCAGACTTCCAGAAACTTCGTCAGAAACGTTGTTCAGTTATACTTTTACTAAATACGGATTTTTGCCAAGATCGGAGTGGGCATATTGATATTATTACACGATTACTAAAGTGGGAAAAAGCAGAAAAAGCAGATTTGTATGTGAGGTACCCGAAGGGGTGTAGCCATATATCCCATATGCAATCCCATAAGCAGTTTTGGGAAAATATTAACCCATGCCAAATTTCAGAGCGATTGTTTAACTCTCTCGAAAGTTATCGTGCGTACCAGCAGGACAGACAGACGGACGGACAGACGGACATGGCTCAAACGATTTAGAAAGTCATGAATCGAATTTTTTTCAAAGACACCTGGGGTCTAATGTGAATATTTCTAGGTGTTACACTTTTGGGTCGTATCAAATGATATATACCCTCCTACCCGTAGGGTGAGGGTATAAAGAGTAATATAATTCATTCTTTAAACATTGTCAATTAATGTATTATGTAATGCATTCTTTGTGCACATTAAAAGAATTATTCTTTTCCTATGACATCTCCCGCGTTACGGATAATGTATTCTGGAATCAAAATATGTATTACCTTCTCGTTTCCCTTTTCCTGCTGGGTGTATATCGATGAAAATGCCAAAAAAACCAGTGGAAAAGTTGCAGTCGGGTAAACCGACTTATATATACCCTCACCCTCAGTAAAAACATACAAGTCTCATATTCCATAATAGCAACCTCAAAATACCGAATGTTATAGAAAAATATTGCATTACACGTTTTTACAAAACGGGCGGAATATAAAGCAGAGTTTTTACTAGAAAATTGTATATAGCTAAAACTTTACTAAATATAGAATTTCGGAAAGATTCGTTGAGCGAAATTATATAATTACTAGATTTCTAAAGTGGGTGGAATGGTACATTTGTATGGGAGGTAACAGAAGGGGAGTTGCCAGACTTCCACGTTTTTGTCCGAAACTTTGTCCACTTATACCTTTAATAAATACAGAATTTGGGCAAGATCGCGTTGGTCATATTACCAGAAGGGGAGTTGGCAGACTTCCAAGTTTCTGTCCGAAACTTTGTCCAGTTATACCTTTACTAAATACAGAATATGGGCAAGATCACGTTGGTCATATTGGTGATATTACACGATTTCTAAGGTAGGCGGGATGGTACATTTGTATGGGAGAGGCCGGAAGGGGAGTTGCCAGACTTTCAAGTTTTTGTCAGAATCTTTGTCCAATTATACCTTCACATAATACTGAATTTGGCCAAGATCGAACTTGAGCGTGTTGATATTATTACACGATTTATAAAGTGGGCGAAATAGCAGATTTGTATGTGAGGTACCCGAAGGGGTGTAGCCATATAGCCCATATGCAATCCCATAAGCAGTTTTGGAAATATATTAACCCATGCCAAATTTCAGAGCGATTGTTTAACTCTTTCGAAAGTTATCGTGCGTACCAGCAGGACAGACAGACGGACGGACAGACGGACATGGCTTAAACGATTCAGAAAGTCATAAATCGAATTTGGTTCAAAGACACCTGGGGTATAATGTGAATATTTGTAGGTGTTACACTTTTGGGTCGTATCAAATGATATATACTCTCCTACCCGTGGGGTGAGGGTATAAAAAAGATTGACAAACAGATGTACACTGCCGCTCACATGAATAGCGCCCCCATAATTGTTTTTTGTAAGATTGTTTTCATCCAAAATAATAATAGTAACGACTGATTGTAATTTTTTGAAGTATATTTCAAGTAATTCTCGTAAAATTATAACACAAAAAGTATCCCTTTTAATTTAAATTAAAGATTAAAGCATTTAAATTTAATTTAACGTGAAAATTCAAGTTAAATTTTTGGTTCATTTGAATAGCCCCCTTTTACGTACTTTGATTTGTGAACATTAATTTAAATTTAAAATTTCAGGTAATCTTAAATGCTTACATCTAGAATAAAAACAAGTATTTTAAATAATATTTAATAGTGGGTACTCCCACCCTGGTTGAGAATACATTCATATATCCTGTTTGGTAAGGAATCGTATAATTATACCCTACGGGTAGGAGGGTATATATCATTTGATACGGCTCAAAAGTGTAACACATAGAAATATCCACATTAGACCCCAGGTGTCTTTGAACCAAATTCGTTTCATGACGTTCTGAATCGTTTGAACCATGTCCGTCTGTCCTGCTGGTACGCACGATAACTTTCGAAAGAGTTAAACAATCGCTCTGAAATTTGGCATGGCTTAATATTTTCCCAAAACTGCTTATGGGATTGCATATGGGCTATATGGCCACGCCCCTTCAATTACCTCCCATACAAATCTGCTATTTCGCCCACTTTAGTAATCGTGTAATAATATCAACACGCCCACTCCGATCTTGGACAAATTCCGTATTTGGTAAAAGTACAAGTGCACAAAGTTTCGGGCAAAAACTCGGAAGTCTGGCAACTCCCCTTCTGGTACCTCCCATACAAATGTACCATATCGCCTACATTAGAAATCGTGTATTAATATCAAGACGCCCAACGACATCCTGCCCAAATTTTGTACTTAGTAAATCTATGGCAAGGTAAAGATTTGGACAAAAACTTGGAAATCTTGTAACTCCCCTTCTGGTACCTCCCACACAAATGTACCATCCAGCCTACAATAGAAATCGTGTAATAATATCAATACGCCCATCGCTATCCTTCCAAAATGTTGTACTTAGTAAAGCTATAGCTAGACAGAGTTTTGGGAAAAAACTTGAAAGTCTGACAACTACCCCTTTGTTACCTCCTATACAAATGTACCATCCCGCCCCTTATAAACCGTGTAATACTATCAGTATGACCAACGCTATCTTGCCCAAATTTTGTATTTAGTAAATCTATAGCTAGACAAAGTTTTGGACAACAACTTGGAAGTCTGGCCACTCCCCTTCTGTTACCACCCATACAAATGTACCATCCCGCCCCTTATAAACCGTGTAATACTATCAGTATGACCAACAATATCTTGCCAAAAATTTTTACTTAGTAAATCTATAGCTAAACAAAGTTTTAAATAAAAAAACTTGGAAGGCTGGCAACTCCCCTTCTGTTACCTCCCATACAAATGTACCATTCAGCCCATCATAAACCGTGTAATATTATCAATATGACCAACGCGATATTGCCCAAATTCTGTGTTTAGTAATTATACGGCTGGAAAAAGTTTTGGTCAAAACCTTGGAAGTCTGGCCACTCCCCTTCTGGTACCTCCCCTACAAATGTACCATCCAGCCCATCATAAACCGTGTAATATTATCAATATGACCAACGCGATCTTGCCCAAATTCTCTGTTTAGTAATGCTACGGCTGGAAAAAGTTTTGGACAAAAACTTGGAAGTCTGGCCACTCCCCTTCTGGTACCTCCCATACAAATGTACCATCCAGCCCATCAGAAACCGTGTAATATTATCAATATGACCAACGCGATCTTGCCCAAATTCTCTGTTTAGTAATGCTACGGCTGGAAAAAGTTTTGGACAAAAACTTGGAAGTCTGGCCACTCCCCTTCTGGTACCTACCATACAAATTTACCATCCCGCCCCTTATAAACCGTGTTATTATCAATATGACCAACGCGATCGTGCCCAAATTCTGTGTTTAGTAATGCTAAGACTGGAAAAAGTTTTGGACAAAAACTGGGAAGTCTGGCAACTCCCCTTCTGGTACCTCCCATACAAATGTGCCATCGCGCCCCTTATAAACCGTGTATTATTATCAATATGACCAACGCGATCTTGCACAAATTCTGTGTTTAGTAATGCTAAGACTGGAAAAAGTTTTGGACAAAAACTTGGAAGTCTGGCTACTCCCCTTCTGGTACCTCCCATACAAATGTACCATTCCACCCACTTTAGAAATTGTGTAATTTTATAAATTCGCTCAACGAATCTTTCCAAAATTCTACATTTAGTAAAGCTTTAACTATAAAAAATTTTCGAGAAAAAACTGCTTTATTTATTTATTTATTATTAATTACAATACAAAGTAAATTTATATTCTAATTTTGGGTCCAAGGGTAAACCGGGTGACAAAGACCATATGTTTAGATTTTTGCAGCGACAGACCAAAGCCTCTGGTGGGAATCGAACCCACAACCCCCACGCTGATAGGCAAGCACGCTACCAACTCGCCTACCGGGGCGCCTAAAAAAACTGCTTTATATTTCGCCCTTTTTCTAAAAACGTGTAATACAATATTTTTCTATAACATTCAGTATTGAGACTTATATGTTTTAACTGGGGGTGAGGGTATATATATGTCGGTTTACGCGACTGCAACTTTTTCACTGGTTTTTTAATTAAGTCCAGCGAAATACATGACCATGCGTGTTTTATTCCATCAATGAGCTCAATTTTACTAGAGTACTGCTTTCCGGACTCATATACTTTACGTGCTAGCCAACCCCACACGTTTTCGATGATGTTTATATCGGGAGAATATGGGGGCCAGTTCAGTATCTCAATATTTTGGCTGTCAATCCATAATTTTATGGCTCTGGCTGTGTGGATAGGTGCATTATCATGCTGAAATTTCCATTCGAGCTCTCCAAATATGTTTCTGACCTCTGGAAAAGGCGTTTCCAGCACAGCTTTGTAGTAAGACGCATTCATTTTTGTTGAAACAAACTGGAGCTCTAATGTTCCAAAATAGGAGATGGCTCCCCATACCATAACACCACCTGATCGGCTGTGTAATCGGTTCAGCAGGTGCTCCTCTTTTCGTAGATCGTGGAAGTAATAATTATATCCATCGGGACCCTCCAAATTAAATTTCTTTTCGTCAGAAAATATAACTCGGTACCACTCTCTACACCCCGTCATATTCGCACGACAAAATATAAGGCGACGTTCCTTAAGGAGGTTATCCAATGGTCGTTTCTTTTTTATTTTTAAGCATTTTGGCATTGGATATAACTCTTTTTACTGTTGATACACATGCACTTACACAAGCTTTTTGCTTAATTATGGCCGCCGAGTCATGTGAACTTGACACACATCTCAAAATAGTTCTCTTATCCACAGCTGTAACAGCACTCGATGTTCGACCTTTCATATTCCGTCCATAGTTTTCGGTGTCACGCAAAAAAATTGATATAACTTTGCGGCTTCTATTAGTTTTCTTAGCTATCCACACTCTTTGTATGTTTTAATTTTGGTTCTTTCGTCTCCACTTAATGATTTAGCTCGGCCCATTTTGTTTAATATCACTATTTTCTAGATAAAACACAAGCACTACTTTTTTTTTATTTTTTTTTTTACTAACACTCAGGGGATGCCCCCTATAAATGCAATGCACTGTGTTAGCGATGGGAAATAAGGGTATTGGAGGGAGGAAAGAGGGAGTAGTGTTTGTTGACGTTGGCCTTGAATTTGGTAATGTCATAGCAGGCAGGAAAAACACTTGCAGGAAGATTACTCCACAAACGAACAGTCCGGCTGAAGAACGAATTTTCTCTATAGTGCGTCGTCCGGTCAACCGGCCATTTGACAATGAACGGATGAGAGACCCTGGATAGCCGAGTATTCCGGCTAAATGTTCTAACGTCAGGGACCAGACGACGGATATCTTCTGAACAGAACTCTGAACTAGCAAACAAAAATAACGGGACACTTCCAAGGCTTGTACATTTTTGAGAATGAAGTATAGAAGGAACAAAACGAAATGTGAAAAGTGTACCGCTATGTACAGTGTGTTTCCAAAAATAGTTCGATATAATTGTTAGCAGGAATGGGGGCGCTATTCAAGTTAGCGGCAGTGTATAGTAATGCTGTTTACTAAATGCAGAAAAATGTCGTCGGTCAGGGTAAAATTTTAGTTTTCATTATCGAATGTTTATTAAAGCTGTCGGCCGTCTGTGTTATAACACTCCAGTTCTTAGTTTTTCAAAAAGCAAAAGTTGCGACCCTCCCTCATGTGCAAATGCAAACAGAAACGTGTTCTCCGGTACGCCTAGTATAACACACACTCGTATTACGTTCATCGAGTGAAAATGTTGGAATACATGGTAGTGATTTACTCATCAAATCCTTGGTATTAGATAATTTGAGCAATGAGCGTAATTGTCGTCTGTAAGTAAATTGCGTTTTTTGGGTAGTGTGTGGGTGTAATAATGTACATTGGTAATAGTTACGAATATTTATGAAATTGTCAGAAAGTACTGCGAACATCCATACATATGTTTATAATTGCAGAAGCACGTTGATACATAATCGTACGTACATACATTAATATGTATGTATGTATGTACATATGGGACGGGGGAGCGAGCGCACTAACGTCGCTGTTGTGGAATGACTTCCCGCTTGAAGTATAACGATTAAAGAGTGGTTAAAGTGTCTGCATGTAACTTCAATTAAATGTGTACTTCTTGGTTCAGAGTTTGTGAAAATTGTAACCATTGCATACTGGGGTAGTGGAAAAGCCTTGTCGCACCAATCTAGCAACTGAATTCATATAAAAGGTTATACAGGTGTCGCTTCGTCGTCAGTCTACAATCTGCGTTTACCGTGTTAAACTTAATATTTTGAACATAATCAAAAACCAACGACGTTCCACCAAAAAAAAATAATTAAAAAATAAAATGTGCGCCAAGAAATCCATGGGATTATATGTATCACTCGTATGTACAATATACGTTCTGATCGGAAGTGTATGCGCAATTCCGAAATATGAAGCAACCAGTGGAAAGTAAGTACATTTAGTCTCTATTGAAATTCATGTTAAAGAAAACCATTGGAACTCTGTAATATAGAGCAGAAATAAAAAAAGAGGTGAAAATCTTGTGAAACGGTTAAAAAATTGACTTTGTAACGTGCATGCTGTTCGCAAATCGAAAACATACATATACTTGGCCCAAAGTTGTTGTCGCCAATAGTGACGGTGTTGTCCACTAATTAATAGTTTTATGTGAATCTCGGAATCAAAATAGGTAACGGTTGTACCAGTGTACTACGATATCAAGAGGCGTTCCAAAGAATTGGTGTGGGTCATGTTTTGTACAGTATGATTATACAAACGACATTATTTTTTGCTGTGAGTTACTTTCTCTCTTAAGCGGACAAATTTCTCGGTCCCATGCGGTATTTTTGGAGCAAATTAACCTCCGCTTGGCGGATATCTCCCGTTGACGGACAAAATCGCTGCGACCGTCAGTGTCCGCTTAAGAGAGCTTTTACTGTATATCATTTGATACGGCTCAAAAGTGTAACGCATAGAAATATCCAGATTAGACCCCAGGTGTCTTTGAACCAAATTCGATTTATGACTTTCTGAATCGTTTGAGCCATGTCCGTCTGTCCTGCTGGTACGCACGATAACTTTCAAAAGAGTTAAGCAATCACTCTGAAATTTGGCGTGGCTTAATATTTTCCCAAAACTGCTTACGAGATTGCTATTTCGCCCACTTTATAAATCGTGTAATAATATCGACACACGCAAATTCGATCTTGGGCAAATTCCGTATTTAGTAAAGGTATAACTGGACAAAGTGTCGGACAAAAACTTGGAAGTCTGGCAACTCCCCTTCTGGTATCTCCCATACAAATGTACCATCCCGCCTACCTTAGAAATCGTGTAATAACACCAAAAAGTAAAGTTAGACTAAGTTTTGGACAAAAACTTGGAAGTCTGACAACTCCCCTTTTTGTACCTCCGAATTTGTTCGTTCGTTACAAATCGTCAATTTTGAAAGCGTTGAATTGTGATTTTCAGATATATTTTAGATATCGACATATGGAACACAATCCCACACGAAGATGCTCTCATCACTGATAAAAATCCATTTTATTGGGCATTTAATTTTGACAATTTGCAACGAACGAAAAAATTTGATTTATGGAAACAGGGAGTTATATGTTTTTACTGAGGGTGAGGGTATATATAAGTCGGTTTACCCGACTGCAACTTTTTTACTGGTTTTTCTGTAAATTCGGTATTTTGAGGTTCATATTATGATATTTCATCAGATATTACATCCAGTGGTGGTAGCCCCACTTACTTTTGACTTTTAAAATCTTTGGAACATGAGACTTGTATGTTTTACTGAGAGTGATACGTTGGTTTACCCGACTGAAACTTTCTCTCTAGTGTTTATTACGTTTTGTTTAGGAGTATGATGGTACTCGAATGCAAGCAGAGTTTTATGTTTCTTACTGTTCGTTGCTCTTCGTCAATAATAGGAATCATCAGATATGATTTCATTGAGATACGTATATATAGAACGAAGAAACATGCAACGGCAAGTCAGTACTACGACAGCACGAAGGTATTGATAAGTCGCTTAACCAACGACAATACGCGACTACCTGTGGTTGTTTATAGTGTACTTTCGCTGACTCATACTTTCTCTCCATTTGACCACAAAAAATACTGATCATTTAGCTTGCATTCGAATATAACACACTCTTAACACATTGAGTGCCATGGCTACACGTTTTCGTGCGACACCTAATACTTCCTGGGGTGCCACGTCGCACGCTTTCGTACGACAGGCATTGTCTGGCCTTAGATATTGTCGTGCGTTTCTGTGTGACTCTACAGGGTTTTTTTTAATGTGTTTCTAGTACCCTAATGTTTGCCCTAAATTTTGGTTCAAGTTTCATAGAGATATCTTCATTTTTTGCGGTTTTATGATAAAAAAATTCCGTCGTGCAGTGCCACGTCGTACAGAAACGTGCGACATAAAAAAACCGTTATAAAATCCAAAATAAACCACAAAATTATCCGGGATTGGCGCAGAACTGAATATTTTCTACTTTTACACCAGTTTATAGCAAAAAATGTGCTTGGCACCCGGGGAAGGTTTTCGTCAAAACCCCTTGGCACTCAATGTGTTAATATAACGCAATAACAGTTGGTTTCTGTTAGACGAGTTTGAGATCATTGATTATTTTTAATGTAAACTCCAAAGAAGGCATTTCTGATACGACCCAAAAGTGACACATATAACAATTTATTTTGGATCATTGCAATGGTGTTTTGAACCAAATTCGATTCATGATTTTTTAAGTCGTTTGGGAAATGTTCGTCTGGAGAACAGTATATGTTTATAGCTTTAAGGTCCAATTAGTCTTGACGGTTGACGTTAGATTCAATATTGTGCAATTAGTTATGACGGTAGACGACGGTAAGACAAAACAAAAACAGCTTATCGAAGAGCATTTGTACAAAATATAATTTGTCTTCGTTTATAAATATATTACTCATAACTTTAAAATTTAACTTTCAACTTATAAACAATTTCCGCTCGCAAAACGTCGAAGTGAAAGCAATAACAATAAACAGCTGATCGGTCTTGACGGTTGACGGTAGATTCTGCCAAGGTTTATGTATAGAAGGTTACGCCATCAGCAAAAATTGCCGTTAGGTGACGTAGTTGGTGACAAACGTCAAAAAGAAGTGGGTTGCCAGCTCTATGTCTGCCTACTTTTAGTTAACAAAGCTAAGATTTCATGTGAAAAATGTACATATTGCAGTGATTTGGCAACCCTACAGCTGAAATCACTTTGTCAGATTTGTGAAGAAATAAAACAACAAATCGAAACGTAAACATTAAGTGTGCAGTGGGCAAATGTAAGAAAACCAACAGTAAAAAATATGTGAGTATGTGAAAATGTAAAAAGAATGTTTTTCCGGTGCAGAATGTACTTTAGGTTAAGAATATTAAATGCCGACATTACCAAAAATATTTATACCAAAAAAAGAAAATTAAATAAAACTAACTTAATATACAAAAAATTGTTCGTTTTTCGCTAATAAATAAATTGATGGCAAAAATAGTCAATTGTCCCACTGTTATGAATACACAAATATTATCAGCTGTTAGCTCGAAATTTTTAGCCAATAGGAACAAAGTTTGCGTGACGTCATTGGTGACAAACGTCAAAAACAGAAAAGGGAAGGGGGCTGGGATGGCGTAACCTTCTATACATAAACCTTGGATTCTGCAACCTGCAGAAGTCTACTGTCGTCTAACGTCAATTTTAGTTGTCTCTCTAACACATGCAAAATGCAACCCCAACTCAAACAGCTGATCATCTACCGTCATAAACGTCAAGACTATACAGAATTTTCAAAGTACACTCAGGTTTCTTGTTATGCGGTTTTTATGCTGATTTTAATTTATGTGGTTTGCCGTTTCATTGTTGCGATTTTCTTAAATAGATATAGCTTCGAAAGATTTGGAAAATGAAGAAATCGACAATGAAGATGAAACTCCATAAGTACTTACCTCAAATTCGATCTGTGAAATAACATAGGTGAGAAATACATTGCAAACTAAATTTGGCTACGTGAACCAGATACAGAAAAGAGATAAATCACATTATGTCTAGTTATCGCGAACAACAAAAACAGTTAAAAATGTCAGCAAAATTGCCACATTTTTTCCACCAATGGGGAAATCCCAAAATGATGAAAACGATTTTTCCCCGGCAGAAAAACGGAGAAGATCGTTTCTAAGTAGCGACAGTGATGATATTTAATTATTCATTAAAAGCATGTTCTAACTTTTTTAAGATTACATTCTGTTTTTCTTTTCTTTTGCAACACGAATGAAATATTTTAATTTTGTATATTTTTTAAATTGAAATTATATATATCTATAATTTGTTAATAAGTAGATTTAGTTTATATGCTTTTTTGGGAGAGTTATTCGATTTTACTCGGATTTTGAAGATATTGGAACGCACTCCTTGATTTTATATGAACGTAGAGTAATTTTTATGCGGTTTTGATTTATGCGGATTTCTGAGGAACGCATCTACCGCATAAAAAAAGATCTGAGTGTATGTTACTGTTTACTTGGAGGACTGTACAGGCTTTTTGGATTAAAGTTAAGAAAATGGTGTATCCAAGTTCCTGCTGATATGTAGTCATAAGTGGTCAAAGGGAGTGGCACCGGCTCATAAAAATTAAAAATTTAAATTTGGCTACGTGAACCAGATACAGAAAAGAGATAAATCACATTATGTCTAGTTATCGCGAACAACAAAAACAGTTAAAAATGTCAGCAAAATTGCCACATTTTTTCCACCAATGGGGAAATCCCAAAATGATGAAAACGATTTTTCCCCGGCAGAAAAACGGAGAAGATCGTTTCTAAGTAGCGACAGTGATGATATTTAATTATTCATTAAAAGCATGTTCTAACTTTTTTAAGATTACATTCTGTTTTTCTTTTCTTTTGCAACACGAATGAAATATTTTAATTTTGTATATTTTTTAAATTGAAATTATATATATCTATAATTTGTTAATAAGTAGATTTAGTTTATATGCTTTTTTGGGAGAGTTATTCGATTTTACTCGGATTTTGAAGATATTGGAACGCACTCCTTGATTTTATATGAACGTAGAGTAATTTTTATGCGGTTTTGATTTATGCGGATTTCTGAGGAACGCATCTACCGCATAAAAAAAGATCTGAGTGTATGTTACTGTTTACTTGGAGGACTGTACAGGCTTTTTGGATTAAAGTTAAGAAAATGGTGTATCCAAGTTCCTGCTGATATGTAGTCATAAGTGGTCAAAGGGAGTGGCACCGGCTCATAAAAATTAAAAATTTAACAACCATATCTGATAAGCTATCAGTGGTATGAAGCTGAGATTTGGTACATATTACACAGAAATAAATTAATGTAATGATTGTCGTCAATCTAAACAGCCCCTAAATATGTTTTAATGGTCATGTCCGGTATGGATTTTTGGTTTACTGTATGATAGTCGCACCTACTTCTTACCATACCATCGAATTCCATTGACTCACCATTCGCAAATATATTATTTCGGCAACGCATTTAGTTACGAACTCCTTAAATTACTACTCCCTGTGTTTGCCAATTTTTATGCTATGTTATAGAATGTTCTGTACAGCAGAACATGCCATAAAAGTAACAAATTTAACGCCAAAAGTAACTCTTTCAAAATCTTTACCTCCTTTCTGAATAATTTCGTAGGTTATGCCATTAATATGTTTCCTAGAATGTTATTCACCTGCACATTACTGAATGAAATGCACGCTCTGAAAACACAAAGACAGTAATGAAAATCAATACAACATAAGTCACATAAATAATGGACCAACCGACCTCTACTTATTCAGTTACATTTGCATATGCAGATATGTTTATGGTTTAGGAAATACACGAACCGGATTTCTTTAGATAACCTCTTCAGATAAGAGCATTAGTAATTACTTACTTGTTTCCCTTAACATTCCATGAAGGAACAGACGAATCAGTGAGCTGTGCGCGATATAATTGTGTATATTCACTGACCGGGACCTACTACTTTTCTAGAGAAGTTTTGCATAGTTTAGAGATTACTTTCTTACTCGTAAAGTCGCCAGCATTTACAAGGTAGAAAACATCCGCTAGAAATGTATCATGGTCTTACTCGGTTTTGAACCTACCACATTACGGCCTTCCACATTAGCATTATTACTTTTGCACAAAATTCTCTATTTGAAACTCCCTTCAAATATTTTCTTATGAATTAATTTTACCAGATCAGTTTTAATCCTGTAAAGACCTAATATTCAGAAATAAAAACTCTTTACGAGTTGAGTACTTGTAAAATACTGATATTATTTTCCAAAACGAAACACTCAAATAAAATAGAAGCTGACAATACGTCTGGTAGCATATATTGCACATACATCGAATGCCCCAAACAAAGAACCAATAAATTATCCACATTAATACAAATACACTACAGATTAAAAAAATACATAAACATGTAACAGACGCAAACATTTGTTAAAGCGAATTGCCACCCAAGAAGTATCAGAGTATCGATTTTCATTCGATTGCATGTGCGTGTTTGCTGCTTCGGCTGCTGACAGCGACACATTTGAAGAGTCACAATCTTGCCGCTTGTATATACAAATGGAAAGCGATCCAAACCATGTTCAATTCCGAACATTCTGCGAGGGGCCGGCAAATTGCACGGCAATCAACCGTTTTCTGAAAACAACTTGCTTATAAAGTATATACTTATAATTATCAAGACAGTTATAACTAAAATTAACGATATGTGTCCACTGACGTGATGGAAAGTCAGACCTCTAAGAAGAATGTTGTTTTGTTGAAGCTCCTCTATATGTTTTCGAATGAAGCTTATGTCGTCCTCGTTGTCTATCGTTGTGCCGCTCAGAGGAGTCATGAATGAAAATGTGCTGCTCAATTCTTTCACTTGATACGACTCAAACGCTGTGTTGAATTCAGTTTGCACATCCTGAGGCGCCATCAGTGTCACTCCATTTACTCGTGCCGTACATCCTGTCTTAAGTGTAAAAATGCCTTGCATCGGCAATTGGACAAGCTTCTGTATGGAACCAGGACAATCCATATATGCTGAAGACTTCTCAAATACTTTGAACAACCATTTGTTCCTCGAACCCAACAACACCCAGAATGGCGATGGTCGTACCTCGTCGAACTTACATTGATGCTCACCGTCTGGTTTTAACGCTGACACCTCGCAGGATTTATCATTAGCGTTGGTCCAAGCCATCCTCCGTCACAAATGAACTGTCCAACTAGTCCTTTGTTGTATTGGCTCAGAGTTAATTGGTCCACTTCATGGTATACATCCAATTCCAGGTTGTAAGTTATGTACGGAGCATTTATTTTTGCTAAAACTCTCAATTTACCATTAATCATAGGTATTGAAATCAGCCTGTAGAGAGGAGATGGGCGGCTGGATAACACCGGTAACTTCGCATGTATCACTAGCCTGTTATACACGAATACACCCTTCGCTTTGAGGATATGGTAGACTGCAGCCAACTCGTTCCCAGATCGCTTACCAGGCAGCATTAAACTCTCTGGTAGATACTCTCTGATTTGGATTATTTCTTCCTTCAGCTGATGGGGCTTCAATAGTATGGGATTTAATTTCCCATGGTTCACATCAATAAGAAGGCTTATTATCTGCGTCTGTACTTTTTCCACTTCATCTAAAACATCTGCCACTTGTTTGGTCACCATGAAGAATTTTATGGATTCGCTGTACACCAGATGTTTTTCTTTAACCACGGCGGATATATTATAATACGATCGTGCATCTCAGTGAATTGTGTGTTGATGTCAGCTGTAGTTCGCTTCAAAATGTTCAACGTCGAATCTACTAAACTCGTTTGATGTTTTGCTAATTCCCGCAGATCGTGTTGATTGTCCAGCAAATCCGATCGTCATCGTCCATCACTCCGAACATAATGTGCATCAAGGAACCAACCACTGGTAACGTTTGTCTTTTTCCGCTTGGTGTGGTTATGAACAAATAGCCCATTACTTTCAGTGATAACATCCAAAGGGTGTTGCATGTTCATTAGCGTTCTCCTGCATTGACTCTGAACAAGTCTAATTTCTTACCAAGCTCAGCCATCTTTGTTATTAATTCCACCGAGTGATCTATGGCATCGAAATACGGATTGATGTTAAAATAAATAACATATCCATGACCCATAGCTTGCAGATAAATCGCTGTTGTATCGTTGAGCTCTTGGACCGATGACTCTACAATATTTGTTCTTCTGACCACAGCTGCACTCGTCACTTGCATCATCATCAAGTGTCGACATCTCTTCAAACTTAAAGCTATTATCGCCAAGTACGTTTATCGCCGAGTACGTTTCAAGTGAAATTTGAGTGACTTTACGCCTGCTTCCCAAATTCCTCCGAAATGAGGCGGAATAAAATGCCATTGAATTCCTTCAGACAATAATGTAGGGGATATTGTCGAGTTATCCTTTATGGCCTTCTTTAATTCGCTATCTAATTTTCGTCCGACACCCACAAAATTCGTCCCATTGTCGGAAAAATCTGCGCAAAGCTGCCATAAACGCCTCAGTTGACAAATCGCTTACTGCCTCCAAATGAATCGCCTTTGTTGTCATACGGACGAATACTGCAATATATCCTTTGTATGCTTTTATACCTCTTCCTTTTGAACTACGCATTTTAATAGGACCAGCATAGTCAATGCCCGTGTTTTCAAATGGAAATGACGCGTCTACTCTGTATGTTGGTAGATTCCCCATCATTTTAGGAGCTGCTTCCTGTCCATATCGGGTGCAGACTACGCCTGGTCTTACATGCTTCTTTATGAGACTTGTTAATCCCACAATCCAGTAACTCTCACAAATGTATGACCTCATTAGCTTTACACCTCCATGTAGAGTTATTCCGTGTGCATCTTGGACTAATAACCTTGTCAAATGCGAATTCTGTAGTATAACTGGATGTTTCCTTTTAAAAGGTAGACTGGAATGGTGTAACCGGCCTTCTACTCTTAAGACGCCGTCTCCATCTAAGAATGGGGCAAGTGACAATATTCGGCTGTTTGTTTCCAGCTCCTTCTTCTTTACTATAAATTGTAGCTCTCGACAGAAATCCAATCGCTGCTGCTGTCTAATAGCCTGCTTCCTGGCAGATATAAGTTCTTCTACCGATAATGATGAGGGATAGTCGACCTTTCGTAGTTTTCCCATGAACCGTAAGCGATGTTGTTGTTTAGCCAAAGTTGTTGGATTATTAGTTTTCCAACTAACACTGTAGGTGACAGCCATCCTAGCGGATCGAAAATTCTTGCGAGCGTAGCCAAGATTGCCCTCTTTGTGATGTTTCCTTCCAAAACGTTGATTTTAAAGCCAAAGCTATCCAGCACAGGATCCAAATGCAGGCCTAACGTCTTGACGGCCTCATTCTCCTCAATCTGCATTACTTCATTGGCCGAATTGTTTTCAAATTCACTCGTAACTTGATTGTCGTTCGGCATCCACTTTCTTAGGTAAAATCCCGATTCTTGTAAGAGCGCCTTCAGATTTGTGTAAATACGCTGACACTCAGAAACGCTGTCAGCTCCAGTCAAAAGATCGTCCATAGAAAAATTTTCTTTAATTATTAGCCGCAGGTTATCGACTAAAGGATCATTAGCAGTTTCCTGAAGAGCACGTACTGCTAAGAACACTTTGTACTAAACTCATGCAGTAAACATTTATAGCACAGTTTAGCAGGGTTTACCATCCTTCTTCGCTTCTCCGGGGCATTGCTGCAAACTTACGGCAATTTACTATGTTATGACCAATGCTTCGGCAACACGAACAAGCTGGACCCGAAATTTCTGTGGTTTGTGTGTAATTGATTCTTCTTTGTCTGAACGGATGCCAAATCTGATCCAAAAATGTCTTCACATCTCGGAGTGACTGTACTTCTTTTGTCCACTTCGTATGATGTTCGTACTGTTGACGCGTGTTCCATCACATCAAAATTATGTGCGCCAACAGAACTTCGACATCACTGCTCTGCTTTTCTTTTCATGATAAATGTACTTTCATTTATCGTACTGACGAACTTGTTCACCACTTTTTCATTTGATGGTTCTCAGCGTCTATATTCGGCAGGTCCAATAAGCGGTCGAATGCCATCGACAATATTTTTATTTTATTTTCATAGTACTCGGATTCCGATCCGAGCAGCAAATGTTGTACCATCGATTCGGCTTCACCTCGGAGCGATGATTTCAAATTTTGAATTCTGAGCAAAATGAAGGCCAATCTTGCTCAATTCCATCAAACATGGGTAGCATTGTCACCGGCCACGGAAAACCTGGAATGGAGTGCTCTTTCTTTTGAACTTCACTAATTCCTTCTTCCAGTTTTGCTTGCATTCGGTACATTCTGTCTTCCAGAGCCCCATATGCGTCTGAATCAGAAGTATACCGTCGGTACTTTGATTCTACCTCACTTGCCCCTTGCGATATCACGGTCCAGATGTCCTTGATTTTACTCCTGCATATCCTCATGTCAGTGGTATCACTGTGTGGTAGACGCCGTTCTGCCTCATCTAATATGCCTTAGCCATCTTAGATCCTAGCATCTCTATATCTGGATGACTTGCTTGTGCTGTTTCTTCCTGTACATTTCCTTGCCGCGTCGCTTCCAACACCGTCTTTATATCTTCTTGCCCAGGTACTGCCAGCGTCGATTGTCGCAGATTTACCAGATTCTCCTTCACGTTCTGGTAACATCTATCGTTGAAATATTGGTGATCGACGTTTGATGCTGTTTTCACCATTGTAACGTGATTACAGTCGAACTTCTTCCAGTTCTCCTCCAACTCCGGAGTTAGTCTGCCGTTTGCTATCTGCGTCACAATTATTGTATAGAGCATTGACAATTTTTGAACCACGTCTTCCTTGATATATTCACTCTGGTTCTTTTTTAAATCTCTTACCACTGGTGGGGGAAAATTTAAAAAATCACTTTCGAAGGACCAAATGTAAAGACCTAATATCAGAAATAAAACTCTTTACGTGTTGAGTGCTTGTAAGATACTGTTTTTATTGACCAAAACGAAACACTCACTTAAATAAAATAGAAGCTGAGACTACGTCTAGTAAATGACACTGGCAGCATATATTGCACATACATCGAATGCCCCAAACAAAGAACCAATAAATTATCCACATTAATACAAATACACTACAGATTAATATAGATTCAAAAAATACATAAACATGTAACAGACGCAAACATTTGTTAAAGCGCATTGCCACCCAAGAAGTATCAGAGTATCGATTTTCATGCGATTGCATGTGCGTGTTTGCTGCTTCGGCTGCTGATAACGACACATTTGAAGGGTCACAATCTTGCCGCTTGTATATACAAATGGAAAGCGATCCAAACCATGTTCAATTCCGAACGATATTTCTCCTTTGAGTTTTCTTCAAGGAAATTATTTTTCTTCCCTGACAGGTTTTCTTTGGTTCTTTTTTAAATGTCTTACCACTGGTGGGGGAAAATTTAAAAACTCACTTTCGAAGGACCAAATGTAAAGACCTAATATCAGAAATAAAACTCTTTATGTGTTGAGTGCTTGTAAGATACTGATTTTATTTTCCAAAACGAAACACTCACTTAAATAAAATAGAAGCTGAGACTACGTCTAGTAAATGACACTGGCAGCATAATTGCACATATATCGAATGCCCCAAACAAAGAACCAATAAATTATCCACATTAATACAAATACACTACAGATTAATATAGATTCAAAAAATACATAAACATGTAACCGACGCAAACATTTGTTAAAGCGCATTGCCACCCAAGAAGTATCAGAGTATCGATTTTCATTCGATTGCACGTGCGTGTTTGCTGCTTCGGCTGCTGATAGCGACACATTTGAAGGGTCATAATCTTGCCGCTTGTATATACAAATGGAAAGCGATCCAAACCATGTTCAATTCCGAACAAATCCCTTTTCGATATCGCACAGTCGTGCGATATTCAGTTAGTCAGCAACGCAACAATAAAATTCTTTATATTGCGTTATAGCAATTTTTGTGATATGGGTGAAAATAAACAATGTTGCACTCAACGGTCACAGCTATATAATTTTATACGTAAATGAAAAATCTATAATATGATATTTTATTTTCTGTTTCATATAAATTATCAAGCATTTCCATACATTCGCAAACCCAACGGTGACCATTTTTGAAAGTAAATTGCTTTTAAACATGTAAAATGTAAACTCCGTCCGCTGTCACCTGCTATAGGCATGGTTTTTCACTAAGTTTTTCCATTAATATTACGTTATTTTCAAACAAACCAACGACCCTATCCCATAAAGTAACTCAAAATCTTCACATTCCCGGAAAATTGAAACAATTGAGAAACGTTTAACAACGATAAAAAGAAATTTACCATTGTCCCTTGATTTAGACTAAATATTGTGCTCCTAAAGTTTGCTTCAAGTTTGAAATAAAAAAGCTTCGTCGATCCTGTTCAACTATACTAGGTAAGTGCTAAAATACCACATAATTATTCACAAACTTTAGAAAGTCAATTTTGAACACTCTCAAAGAACTGTGCTCGTTTAAATATGAAATATCAGTTGAGGTTAAAAAAAAAGTAAACTCCGTCCGCGTTTTCCTAGCGACACAAATTGACGATACGAAATTGCTCTTTTTTTAAACAAATGTGTAATAGAATTCTCTAAAATTTCCCTATTTTTTTTTATTATTTTTGGGCAAATCGTTTGGTAATTACATATAAAAATGTGACAGTTTGTAAACTCAGTCAGCGTAAACTCCGTCCCTATGATTCGGTATATTCAATATAAAATTAACTTAAAATTTTTTTAACGAAACTTGTAGTTGCAATATTTATAATTTATACTTATTCTGGTCCCATCTCTCGATTCTGATCGAAAAATAACTTAAAAAACCATATTTGAAATTGCCGAGTTTGAGAATCAAAAAGTGCAACATTTTTTATTTTCACCCATATAATATTAAATTGTTTTGAATGTAAATGTATATTCATGTTTTTTCATATTTTTCACTTTTCCTCAATGTAATTTGTAAAACAAAATAAAATTTTGTATATTTTTTTTTTTGGCTATTACCATTATTTATTGTATAACTAGTTTTTACTTTTAGTCATAACACAAAGACTAATATCTTGTTGTATACACACTGAAAAATACCAAGCATTTTATATTTAATTCCAACAATTTTATTCTTAAATCGTTTCCAACAAACATTGGCTCTTGCTTCAAGAGCGCCAAAGTAGTTGTAGTTAAAGTTTTTTTTAAGAACTTTTATCTTTGGTATAAATACTAAGTTTTTAATAATGAAGACTAAAATTTGTTCTATAAACATAAACTCTTAAATCGTTAAAACAACAACGGAACCGCATTTGAAATAACTGCGATACTGTTGAAACAAGAGTTGGGTAATTGATATTCCAAGGCCGTAACGTTGTTACTTGAAATACGAAATTGTTGGATTCCTACTAAACTTATAGAAATTCATAATCTATTTTTTTATTTCGTTTATTGTAAGAAAAAGATTTTTGTTCAACATTTGAGCCCTTGGTTCGACAATACGTATGTTTTTAGTCAGGAGGCATGTAGATATTCTGCAAAATAAATGTCAAATGATATTCTGCTGTGATTGATCTGATTCATTAAAAAAAAATATTTACATATTAAAAAATTTTCTGGCGTTCGAACTGATTGTGGGCGGAGTAATATCAGTAGCAACGAAGCAGTTTGACGAATTCTCGGATTCAACATACATAAACCATTTACAAAATTGTGGAAATAGAAATAAAATATACCAGAAGCTGCTGCTGGACATGAGTTTCTACAGCTACCTAATGACTCCGACGAAGCCAATTATTGTAATGAGTAAGCAGACACTATTGAGGCTACACCATTGCTGTAATGTGGTTCGCTTCCTTAGGAGCAGTGACTCAAAGACACTTAAATAACTCAAAGATCTTCAATGACAATCAGCGACAACATAGTTTTTAACAACGTGTATACTGAAAATAATGTAACTCTTATTCCAATGGTACATGGAAAATACATAAGTCAGTAACGATATAAACAGTATATGTGGTTCACATCGAAGTCGACTTGAATTGATATCTGTTTTGTTACCATTTGTTACGTTTTAAACTTGAATTTGTATAAGTTTGAATAAAATTGTATTCTTTTCACTTAAAAAGTCGACTAAAATCGAGTTGTAATTCACAAAAACTCGAAAAATCTAAACATTTAAATTTCTGAAAATTCGAAAGGTCGACTTTTGGTTGCAACTATATAACCCTACACGCTGAAAAAAAATGGTAATTGTAAAAATTTTTTGCAAACAAATTCGCATCAAACATATATATATTTTTCCATACCACAAACATTAACTGGTTTGTAGGTGATAAATATCAAATATATATGTATGAAGTTTTGTGTCACTTTTTATTTTTTTTTTTTCAATTTATTAATTTGTATATAACAATCCAATGATAACAATCTCGGTATTGCATTTATTTTAAAAAGCGTGAACGCAAAAAAAATGACGAAAATAGCTGCAAATACTTATTTGCACTCAAAAGTTGTACTTTGTTGTATTTAGTAACTTCGTTGTCTGTTGTTCCCAAACACAAACATGTAATATTAATAGTAAATAAGTTATATTTACATCCAACTAAGCTTTGTGTAGAAGGAAATAAGCTTTACTTGGTACAAAAACCAAACACGAGTTTTACTTGAGTGTAAACAAAAAAGACGTATTTTTCAGCGTGTATTATACGATCGACTGGTGAATTAGGCCGGCTATATACAGTACATCCAAACAACTCCCAATGTTACTTCTTTCGATTGCTTCTTCATAACATTTCAAGAATTGCGGACTTTTGAAGGCGAGTATGTCAAACATTTCGAGAGGCGTGTTTTAAGGTTGAGAATGTTAACCATTGGGACATGCGTACCTTCAGATCTTCAAAGCCTCTGGGGAAAACACAAAGACAGCGATGTGTGAATATATAATTCGATGGTACCAAACAAAGATCAATGTCATGCATACAATAAAGGGTTATCCATTTTGCTTTTTAAAAGTAAACCTAAATAAAACACATATAAAATATTTTGTTTCATGATATTTCTTTTTTATTATAAAGTTTGAACGTTGACATTATGTGTGAAACACTACATCATTTAGATGACCACAACGCGAAGTGTTGCAAGCATTGATTCTTTTGAGGTAAATTTGGACCACTTTTTGGCACATATTGGGCGGAATCTCAGCCATAACTTGACGAATGTTGGTTCTTAAGTGCTCAGGGGTGCATAAACACGGTCTTTCTCATAGCCCCCCAAAAAATGTCTAATGATGTCAAATCGCATGATCTTGGTGGCCAGTTGATGTCGCCACGATGAGCAATTACGCGGCCAGGAAATGTTTCTTGCAATAAAGCCATATTCGCTCGAGTTGTGTGGCACGTGGCACCGTCTTCTTGAAACCACAGATTCTCCAAGTCGTATTCTTCAATAGCGGGCAAAAAAAAGTCGGTTATCATTCTACCATAACGCTCCGAATTGACGGTGACAGTCGTTCCCTCGTCGTTTTCGAAGAAGTAAGGTCCAATCACACCTTCGGACCAAAGAGCCCACCAAACAGTGACTTTTTGTGGATGTAATGGCCTCTCTTCTATTACTTGAGGATTCTCAGAACCCTCAGTGAGACATTTGCTTCATAACCATAATCTCTTCTTAAAGTACGATATGTGACTGTGCCAGAATCACCATTTTTGTAGTAGGTTTTAATAATTTTTACGCGTTGAGTGATAGTTAACCGATCCATTTTCGTCAGTGTCAGACTTCCAACTGAAAAGAAAAAAAATTGGTTTAAGATCTTAGTTTGACAGATGTCGAATTCCAGATCTATACTTTTGAAACCACGAAATGGATAACCCTATAATGTCATATGGAGGACAGTAATAGAAATGAGATAGAATTAGCTCTTGCATCATCGGTGATTGTATCCAAATCAAAAATTATTTCCTGTTGCACGAAGGAATGAACTTTTACTTACTTACTTAAGTTGGCTCTACAACCTCTTGTTAGTCTTGGCCTGCTTAATAAATGATTTCCAAGGATTTCGGTCTTCTGCTTGTCTTCTCTAGTTCGTGATACCAAGGATTTTCATGTCTTCTTCCACTTGGTCCCTCCACCGGAGTCTCGGTCTTCCCTGTCTGCGCCTTCCGTGGTAGTTGTCGTCCAACGCCTTTCTGGCTGGAGCGTTTGTATTCATTCGACCGACATGACCCAGCCAGCGCAATCGCTGTATTTTGATGCGCTTAACTACGTTCATGTCGGGATATAGCTCATACAGTTCACGGTTCGTTCGACGTCTATACTATATGTTAACACAGATCGGTCCATAGATTTTTCGAAGGATTTTTCTCTCAAATACACACAGCATAGCTTCATCTGCTTTCGCAAGTACCCACGTTTCGGCGCCATAAAGAAACACAGCCAGAATAAGAGTGTTGTACAGTGTTATTTTAGTTCGACGAGAGAGGGCTCTGTTTCTGAATTCTTTGTTGAGCCCGAAATAACATCTATTTGTTGTAGTGAATGGTTCGGAGAGGTCGCTTCCTATTTTCACTGAGTCACTCAGAGTCATTCTACAGAGGCGTACAAATTTCGATGGGATTTCATACGCAGACATGGTTTCAATTTTTTTTTCTCTTATCGGCGTGTCGAAGGCGGCTTTATAGTCGATGAATATATGGTATGTATCGCTTTGCATTTCATGGGTCTTTTCCAGGATCTGGCGAAGTGTGAAGATTTTGTAGACGGTGGATTTATTCGGCCTGAAGTCACACTGATAGGGCTGAATCAGTTCGTCGAGTAGGTTTGTGCTGTCGGTTGCGATTGCATCTCTTCGAGCTTTCGTTTGGTGCTGTTACGTACGGGTTTTGCTGCACTTAAACGAGTGCGTACCTTGGCTGCTACAAGGTAGTGGTCCGAATCAATGTTGGCAGTTCGGAAAGTCCGTACGTCGAGCACGCTCGATACATGCCTTCCGTCTATCACAACATGATCGATTTGGTTTTTCGTCTTTCCATCAGGTGACAGCCATGTTGCCTTATGGGTTTCGCGATGCTTAAACCTGGTGCTGCTAATAACCATATTCATTGCGGCGGCGAAATCGATCAGCCTCATTCCGTTATCGGAGGTGTCATCGTGGAGGCTGATATTACCGACGGTGGGACCAAAGACGTTTTCCCTGCCTACTTTGCCATTCAAATCCTCGAGAACAATTTTAATGTCATGGCCGGGACAGCGGTCGTATGCTTGCTCTAGGCGCTCGTAAAATGTATCTTTGGGTTCTTCCGTCGGCGCGTGAGCACAAATCAGGCTAATAAAGAAAAACTTAGCCTTGATGCGGATTGTGGCCAGCCGTTTATCCACTGGTGTGAAACCGGCGACAAGGTGACGTATTCTTGTGTTCACAACAAATCCGCATCCAAACTGGTGCCTGCTTTAATGGCAGCTGTAATAAACATCGCAGTTTCTCATTTTATTTACGCCGTGCCCTTTCCATCTTATTTCCTGAATTGCGGTGATGTCAGCTCTGTATTCTTCGAGGACATCCGCCAGTTGGATAGTGGCACCTGGTCGTTTGCGGTGGTCGTCAACATTAGGGGCAGTCCGTATTTTCTCATTTTTGTTAGCTTTCATTGTTGGTTTTTTTTGGGAAGCGGGTTACAAGCCCAACTCCAACCTCTTAACCTGAGGAAGGTTCGCCGCTCACACGTTAGCCGTCGTCTTGGCGGTTGCCAAAAACGCCGTTGCCCAGGAGTTACCACATGGAGGTATGTGAAGACGACTTGAGATGTAGTCGATCGCACTGGGTCCACCAAGTTGAACCGATCTGTACCTTTACCTTATGACATACACCGCCATGAACTCTGGAATGAACTTTTGATCAACTTTAAAAGTTGGTTAACCCATTATGCTTATTCGAAATATAAATCCACCAAAATTATGAAACTGAACGAAACATTGTGTGAAGAAACTTGAGCCAACTGTAATTAAAGCTAGAATTATCAGTGGAAAATTTAAAGAAGATAAGAATATCATTAATAAGTTCTGAACCAGCAATCCAATTTCAGCGTCTGCGATTCGCTGTGCTCCTTTCTTTCACAATCATGAACAATAAAGCACATGGGCAAACCGGTTTCCGTTAAGCGGATTCTTTCGATGGTTACAAATTGTCAAAATTGCAGGCTCAATCAAACGGATATTTGTCAGGAAGCGAATGAATTCTACTTCACAAACCATCTGAGAGATCATTCGAAGTAGGGATTGAAAACTGCAAATCGACTCCTACATCTAGTCGAACAAACCACAGTTTAAATATTAAAATTACATACATACATATTACCTCTCACATTCCATGGAGAAAAAAATCTAAAATCAGAGAGCTTTGCACCTTATTATTTGAGTACTCGCGAATTGTCTTTCAATCGCAGAAAATATATCAGATATTTAGGAACTGAACTGATACCCTAACTTATTCACCACTCAGTCAAAAATAAGTTGTTTTTTCTTCTTTTTTTTACTTTATTTACATTTCCCCTTAGCTTTTCAGAAATTCACGGAACGTCCACCCCTTCATTCGGTCTTTAACTAATATAGACTGTGACAATTTTTAATACTCTCTCCCTACAGGTAGGAGGGTATAATCATTTGATACGACCCTAAAGTGTAACATATAGATATATTCACATTAGACCCATGTGTCTTTGACCCAAAATCCATTCATGACTTTTTAAGGCGTTGGAGCCATGTCCGTCTGTCTGTACTGCTGGTACGCACGATAACTTTCGAAAGAGTTAAATAATCGCTTTGAAATTTTACTTGGGTTAATATTTTCAAAAACTGCTTATGATATTGCATATGGGCTATATGGCCACACCCATTCGGGTACCTCCCATACAAATCTTATATTTCACCCACTTTAGAAATAGTGCAGTAATATCAATATTTCCAACGCGATCTTGCCCAAATTCAGTATTTAGTAAAGCTATAAACATATATTGTTTTCCAGTCGCCTTGTCCCCTAGTCGGTCCCCGTCTGGTACCTCCCATACAAATGTACCATTCCACCCAGTTTAGGCTACACCCAGTGGTGGTAGCCACACTCACTTTTGACTTTCCAAATCTTTGGAATATGAGTCTAGCATTTAGTTTTTACTAAGGGTGAGGGTATATATAAGTTGGTTTACCCGACTGCAACTTTTTCACTCGTTTTTGTTAGTTTTTATGTTATGGGTCAAAACGTTAAAGTTGCCATTTTGGTGCTTCACGCACCTTTTTTGGTACCCCACATTTTTTTAAAATACCCTTTTTATACCCTCACCCTACGGGTAGGAGGGTATATATCATTTGATACGACCCAAAAGTGTAACACCTAGAAATATTCAGATTAGAACCCAGGTGTCTTTGAAACAAATTCGATTTATGACTTTCTGAATCGTTTGAGCCATGTCCGTCTGTCCTGCTGGTACGCACGATTACTTTCGAAAGAGTTAAGCAATCACTCTGAAATTTGGCATGGCTGAATATTTTCCCAAAACTGCTTATGGGATTGCATATGGGCTATATGGCCACACCCCTTCGGGTACCTCCCATACAAATCTGATATTTCGCCCACTTTATAAATCGTGTAATAATATTAACACGCGCATGTTCGATCTTGGCCAAATTCCGTATTTAGTAATGGTATAACTGGACTAATTTTTGGACAAAAACTTGGAAGTCTGGCATCTCTCCTTCTGGTACCCGCCATACACATGTACCATCCCGCCCCTTATAAACCATGTAATACTATCAATATGACCAACGCGATCTTGCCCAAATTCCGTATTTAGTAAAGGTATAACTGGATAAAGTTTTGGACAAAAACTTGGAAGTCTGGCAACTCCCCTTCTGGTACCTGCCATACAAATGTACCATCCCGCCCCTGATAAACCGTCTAATACTATCAGTATGACCAACGCTATCTTGCCCAAATTCTGTATTTAATAAAGTTATAGCTAGACAATGTTCGGACAAAAACTTGGAAGTCTGGCAACTCCCCTTCTGGTACCTCCCATACAAATGTACCATCCCGCCTACCTTAGAAATCGTGTAATAACACCAATATGCCCAACGCGATCTTGCCCAAATTTTGTATTAAGAAAAGCTATAGTTGGTATAACTTTTGGACAAAAACTTGGAAGTCTGGCAACTCCCCTTCCGGCATCTCCCATACAAATGTACCATCACGCCTACCTTAGAAATCGTGTAATATCACCAATATGCCCAAAGCGATCTTGCACAAATTCCGTATTTAGTAAAGGTATAAGTGGACAAAGTTTCGGACAAAAACTTGGAAGTCTGGCAACTCCGCTTCTGGTACCTCCCATACAAATGTACCATCCCGCCTACCTTAGAAATCGTGTAATAATATCAATATTCCATACGCGATCTTGCCCAAATTCCGTATTTAGTAAAGGTATAAGTAGACAAAGTTTCAGACAAAGTCTTGGAAGTCTGGCAACTCCCCTTCTGGTACCTGTCATACAAATGTACCATCCCGCCTACCTTAGAAACCCTGTAATACTATCAATATGACCAACACGATCTTGCCCAAATTCCGTATTTAGTAAAGGTATAAGTGGACAAAGTTTCGGACAAAAACTTGGAAGTCTGGCAACTCCGCTTCTGGTACCTCCCATACAAATGTACCATCCCGCCTACCTTAGAAATCGTGTAATAATATCAATATGACCCACACGATCTTGCCCACATTTTGTATTTAGTAAAGCTATAGCAAGACAAAGTTTTAGACAAAAACTTGGAAGTCTGGCAACTCTCCTTCTGGTACCTCCCATACAAATGTACCATTCCACCCACTTTAGAAATCTAGTAATTATATAATTTCGCTCAACGAATCTTTCCGAAATTCTATATTTAGTAAAGCTTTAGCTATATACAATTTTCTAGTAAAACCTCTGCTTTATATTCCGCCGGTTTTGTAAAAACGTGTAATACAATATTTTTCTATAACATTCGGTATTTTGAGGTGGCTATTATGGAATATGAGACTTGTATTTTTTTACTGAGGGTGAGGGTATATATAAGTCGGTTTACCCGACTGCAACTTTTTCACTGGTTTAGTGTGTTTTTTACATTTCATCACTGTGCTTTAAGTGGTATTTGCTAATAAACGTTTTCCTAGTAGTAAAAATTCTGTTCGGATTGGTACGATACGCATTGAATTAGGTATATCACTTCATGTTTATTGCACTCCCATAAAATTCTGTGTTTTGCCTGCTAAAATTTACTTCGTATATAAAAATTAATAGTGTAAGAAGTCACTGAAATTAAAACTAAAAAAATATCCGTCAATAATCAATACAAATTGAATTTAAAAATAATGAAATGTAAGTATTCAAAATTCATGAGAATATTTTCAGAAGACTTTCAATATCGTGTCATGTCCAGCTTTTAATAAATGGTTGAGATCTGCTATAGATATATCCAAGGCGTTTTGTGCCTACTGTCATTGTGAAGTAAAGCTCGTTATAGTGATTTAATTCGGCACAGAAAAACAAAAAAGCATTGCAACCAGGCAACAGTTGCTCGTCTCAGCTGGAGATAATGTTTAAAGGCAAAGAACCAACAGAAAACCATCGACACGGTTTTATGGCCTGAAAATGTGTCTTTTGAACTTCTTTATCTTATTTTATTATCTAACTATGCATATATATCTAAAAAAAACGACGTAAATTCATTTTTGTTTTAAATAAAATTAATTTAACCTTAAAAAAATCAAATTGAAAAATTGAAATTGTACCCGTTTTTACCCCATTTTTTTTAATTTGACGGTGCGTTTTCTCGATAGAGAGAGTGCATCACTGGTGCCCTTCGCCTGATTGGGAAATAATGCGGTCCAACAACACTTTGTGCTCCCCCAATATCGCACACGCTGAAAAAGAATGGACATTTTAACAAATTTCAGCAAACAAGTTCGCATCAAACATATATATATTTTTCCATACCACAAATATAAACTTGTTGTAGGTGATAAATATCTAATTAATATGTATGTATTTTTGACTTACTTTTTATTTATTTGTTCAATTTGTGAATTTCTATATAACAATCCATCTCATTCTATCGGTATTGCTTTTATTTTAAAGACCGTAAATGCAGAAAAAAAAATACGAAAACAATTGCAAATAGACACTTATTCGCACCCAAATGTTGTACTTTGTTGAATTTAATAAGTTCGTTGTCTGTTTTTCCCAAACACGCTATTGCTTATACACAAATATGTAATACTAATAGCAAACAAGTTATATTTACATCCAAATAAGCTTTGTGTACAAGGAAATAAGCTTTACATGCTACAAACACCAAACACGCGTTTTACTTGTGTGTAAACAAAAAAAAATACGTATTTTTCAGCGTGCAAGTGCACTTTTAACAAAACTTGAATAAATATAAAGAGCAAACAGAAAAACAGCTGTTATGCTTGTTGACAAAGTATAGACAATATCAACACAAACACGATACAGTCCCTAACGATTTTGTATTTTTGCAAAAAGAAAGAGTAGTCGACATGTGCTCCGGTGCAATTTTCGTTATAAACGTACATGGGAACTGGGCGATACGTAGTCCCGGGCTTACGGCAGGGAAGCTACAGCATACGATAGTTTCCAGGGCCTCTGTTAAAAACTGTGAAAATTCCAGTTAAAAATCAATCGAATTAACCCCAATGGCACCAGTGATATGGTAAATGTAAAATATGGGTTGAGTAGGAGGTGCCACCCACCTTTGTCCAATTTTTACCCAACATATGCCCATCAGCAGTAACTACCTGTTAACATTTAGGCACATTATGCCTAATAGCGGCAGTGATATGACATTTTCAAATATGGGTTGAGTGAAGGGTGCTTTGTCGAATTAGCACCAAATATAAGCATTAATCACCTTTCTATCAACAGTAACGTCCAGTCAAATTTGAGTGCATTGACCCCATTTAAGCCCGTAATATTGTAAATGTATAATATGCGCTGTAGCGAGGTGCCACGCCCACTTGAAATATCGGATCTCTCAATCATATACACCCACAAAATTTCATCAGTTGGGGGTTTCGGAAATTAGCGTTTCGGAAATACAGTGGCAAGTGATTTTGATATATTACGATTTTATAAATATACTAGCTGCCCCTGCAAACGGTGTTTTACATAGAATACACTTTTTGTAAATAAAAATAGGATATGATTTTTGATTACAAATTTATATTTTCAGTGTAATTAAATAAAATACTTCTCACGTATGGCCAATGTCACGATAGGCAGTCCAATGGCCGCCTTTGGTCTTCAAGCTACTGTCCCAATCCTATCCTAAATATAATAATTTGTGCACCTCACTGCCTGCGGTGAAGCATTTCTTCACTCTCTTTCATTACTCACTCTCTTGCTCGCTAATTTTTTAACACGTCATCATTCTCTTTTCACAGTCGCAGTGTGTGTGGCTGTGTGTTGTTTACACATGTGTGTTTGGCTGTTTCGTTGTTGTTGTCATGTTCACAAAAAGAACAACAAACACACATAAAAAGCAGAAAGACGTTTTTTTTCGACCGTTGTTTGACGGGCTTTTCAACTAGTAATGAAATAATGCGCTATCAAATTGGTGAAAACGTTTCACAAACGCTATTCCGCGTTATTGCACTTGGAATGCTTCATCATGGAAATTTCAACGTAAAAAGTAAATCGAAGTAGTTCTGTATTTAGCAATTTTAGTAAGAATAAGTATGTAGATCACTTAAACTGCACAATTCAAATTCTTACTTTTTGTTTTGACTTGTATATTTCATAATAAAACTTTTGTGGATTAATTTTAAATTTTCGGTCACAACCGTCACAGTAAAAGTTGAATAAATTTGTTACTTTACATAATAAAAGTTTGATACTGTCCAACAATAACAAGGTCAGTTCTAGTAATAATATAATTATATTTTGTGAACCGCATTCTTAATATTCGAGTATTTAATTGTAGGATATATTTGGTCACACCAGGGATAACACCAATGTTTCCAATGGGTGAGTGCAGTGGAAGGAATTTAAAGAAAATTAAGAAAAATATTAACAACATTTGACTTTGGAAAGAGAAAGGGACCGGGAAAGAAGATATGATGACTAAGAAATCATATGAAGAAAAAAGAAAAAGTTGTCGAGTAAAAAACAAAGGATGAAAGCCAAATTCTAAAATAAATCATTTATACAGCGATTAAAGCCATGGTTTGTTTAAAAAATCCAGTAGAAAAATAAACGTACACACTCGTTTTTTACGATTCTAAAACTAATAACTAATGATATATAAAGAAGAATATTCCATATTTGTATAACAGCAAAATTGCAATAATAAATTACTTTTCTTGATCTTTTTTATATTTAAAACAATAATAAGTGAATTTTACTTTATTGTACCGATTGTGTAATTTTTTCAATATCGGAGTTGGACGCGACCGTTCAGTCTTGTGAGTCACTGTACGTTATGTTGTCACTGGCTTATTCGGGGATACCATCTTCATTTTCACGGAGATTAGCAAGACTAATTTCAAAACTAAGATACAATTTTCGAAAGCAGGGCTTTGTTTTTGATAATTAACTTGTGTTTAAGTTATAAATATATGCTTGTTTCCTACGAAATGAACATATACTTACTTGTAACCATTTCATTGTTGGCCGAGAAGAATATACTTGTTTGGAGGCAAAGATTACTTACTTATCCGGAAGTGTATATGTAATTCCCAGTCTCGCTTTGACTATTGTTTGTGACAGACGTATGTTGTGTTGAATTCTCGCTCTCTTTCATAAAATTATTACATACAAGCAAAATTCCGAAAAGATCTCGTGAACACAGTGAAGAAGATCCCATGTCTTCTTCAAAATTAATAAAGGTTGGGTCCAGGAGAAACTTCTGGACCCCTTTACAAATGCTCGATGTCGATGATGTTGAGAATGAATCTGATATGGACAGTAATAGAAGAGAACAAAGCAAAACTGAAAAAATATCTCCAATCAAAGTGCTAACACAAAACAGAGAATCTGTTTTGAATTTAATTAACAGCAAAGGTATTGCTAACTACCTTAATAACCAGTGAAAAAGTTGCAGTCGGGTAAACCGACTTATATATACCCTCAGTAAAAACATACAAGTCTCATACTCATAAGTATCGGAAAGTCAAAAGTGACCGTAGCTACCATCATTTGATGTAACATCTGATGAAAAGTCATAATAGCCACCTAAAATACCGAATGCTATAGAAAAAAAAATATTGGATGGTACATTTGTATGGGAGGTACCAGAAGGGGAGTTGACAGACTTCCAAGTTTTTGTCCAAAATTTTGTCTAGCTATAGATTTACTAAATACAGAATTTTGGCAAGATCGGAGTTGCCAGACTTCCAAGTTTTTGTCCGAAACTTTGTTCAGTTATACCTTTACTAAATACAGAATTTGTTCAAGATCGCGTTGGTCATATTGGTGTTACTAGACGATTTCTAAGGTAGGCGGGATGGTACATTTGTATGGGAGGTACCAGAAGGGGAGTTGCCAGACTTCCAAGTTTTTGTCAGAAACTTTGTTCAGTTATACTTTTACTAAATACGGATTTTTGCCAAGATCGGAGTGGGCATATTGATATTATTACACGATTACTAAAGTGGGCGAAATAGCAGATTTGTATGTGAGGTACCCGAAGGGGTGTAGCCATATATCCCATATGCAATCCCATAAGCAGTTTTGGGAAAATATTAACCCATGCCAAATTTCAGAGCGATTTTTTAACTCTCTCGAAAGTTATCGTGCGTACCAGCAGGACAGACAGACGGACAGACGGACATGGCTCAAACGATTTAGAAAGTCATGAATCGAATTTGGTTCAAAGACACCTGGGGTCTAATGTGAATATTTCTTGGTGTTACACTTTTGGGTCGTATCAAATGATATATACCCTCCTACCCGTAGGGTGAGGGTATAAAAAAATGTCAATTGGTGTGAAAATAATTTGTGAATCTCTAGAAGTTTACAATAAAATTATTGGTTTGTTGCGCGAAAACGGGTGCCAGTTTTTCAATCATGAACAGAATAATAGACCATTCAAAGTGGTTCTCCGTGGTCTGGAGTGGAGTTAAAAAGACAATTGGAAACTAAATCGACACCATCTACATTGTGTGTTTTGGAAACGATTCCATAAAACATAATGATTTGCGAAAACAAGTAAGATCTCTCTTTCGCACTATTATTACATGGGAATATCAACGAAAAATTAAGAACAAACCCGTTCAATGTCGTAGGTGTCAAATGTTCGGTTATGGTGAGCGGGGGTGCAACGTCATCGAGTGGTGTGCAAATCCAATGTGCCAACTGTGGTGACAATCATAAATCAACTGATCTCAACTGTCCAGCTCGCTCTGCATATATTGAAATGAGAGAGAAACTCTCCAAAAGATCAGATCGCTCTCAGTGACAAAGAAACTCTACTGTGCCCAACGACGAAAGTAACTTCCCCAACATCAACAACAAACAACCACCTTTACCAGCTACTCAACAGAATTCTCATTGGAGAGCAACTAACCATTCACTCGCACATAACAGTGCTACTGCTAATACTTCTTGGAGAACTCTCTCAAATACTTTCAACAACAACACCAACAGCATACAGAATAGTATTAACAACAGCAACAACAACTCTCCACTTTTCTCTCAGAAAGAATTCATGAATTCAAGAATTCATTCTCAAATACTTTCAACAACAACACCAACAGCATACAGAATAGTATTAACAACAGCAACAACAACTCTCCACTTTTCTCTCAGAAAGAATTCATGGAACTCACTGTTGAAATGATTTCAAAACTAAGTTCTTGTAAAACAAGAGAAGATCAGTTTAGTGTTATCACTAAATTAGCATTTAAATTTGTATATTGTAACGTTAAGTAATGTCTTTAGCTAACATGAAAATAGTATTGCAGAAGTATCCTAAATAAAATTTAATAACTTCTTAAGCACCAATAATATTGATGTTTGTCTCCACTCCGAGACGTGGCTTAATGAGTCAAATACACTTTATCATCCACAATATACGTGTTTAAGAAGAGATCGCGTGGGTCAAAAGGTAGGCGGTGTTGCCATTCTTATCAAGAAAACAATACGTTTCAATGTGATTCGCTGTATCCGCACAGATGTTATAGAGAATATAGGAATAGAGGTAGAATGTCAGTCTAAAGATTTATAGTGTTTACTCTTCATGATTCTATGTCTTCGTACCCGGTGACGATTTCTTTTCCCAATACACCTACTTATATTCCTGCGGCGGCCAGAATAAATCCATCCACTCTTGATCTTATTTTGTCAAACATTCCGGAATTTCTGTCCAATCCAACCACCACAAATGATCTTAGTTCGGATCATTTACCGGTTGCCTTCGACCTTTCCACCTCAATCCCATTAATGGAATTATTTTACTAGCATAATGTTAGAAGCCACTAGAAAATCTGTACCCAAATATCACCATAGGACAGACTATGTAAAACTCCCAGACTATATCCTTCGACTGATCAAAATAAGAAATTGTTATTCAAGGGAATGGTCTAGATATAGGCAAAACTCAGACTATTCAATAATGACTAGGTACTCTACCCTGATTCGTTCTGAGATCCAATTGTTTCGAAATCGGCAATGGAACGCAAGATTGAAAACTATGGATAAGGGATCCAAGCCTTTTTGGAAGGCCTCAAAACTATTGAAGAGAAAAACGGGGCGCTGTCATTCACTTCTAAGTGGTGAAGAGGTTTTAATATCTGATGAAGATAAGTGCAAGGCTTTTGCAAGTTCTTTCGGTGGCAATCATAGGGTCTCCGAGAGCATAGGGGATGCTGATGTTGGTTGATCAGGTTGGTTGGAATGTTGGTTGATCAGGTTGTGGAGCATTTTGATGCGCAGTTGGTCACAACCCCTGTTAATGAACTTATATCGTCTACTGAGACCAATGATATAATTAGATTTATTCATAGTAGGAAAGCATGTGGTTTGGATGAGGTGAATAATGAAATGTTGAAACAGCTTTCTGCTATTGCTATTCTATTTTTGACCTTTATATATAATTCGTGCTTAAGATTGCAATACTTTCCAAAAGCTGGAAATCAGCAAAGGTTATACCAATTCCCAAGCCAGGAAAACCCCCAAACAGGACTGACATCTATAGACCGATTAGCTTACTGAGTAGCATGGGGAAAATATTCGAAAAGGTTTTAAGTTTAAAAATTCTGGCTTTCATTGACGAGCGTCATATTTTACCGAATGAACAATTTGGATTCCGAAAGTTTCACTCCACTATTCATCAGGTGAAACGAATATGCACTAGGGTAAAACAGGGATTTAACTCTAGGAAATCAACGGGTCTTGTTTTGCTCGATGTAGAGAAAGCCTTTGATTCGGTGTGGCATAAGAGTTTGATTTACAAACTAATTAATTTTAACTTTCCTCTCTACCTGGTTAGATTAATTAGACAATTTTTATTGGACAGATATTTCTGTGTCTCTATGGGCAATACATTTTCGGACGTAATTGCTATTCCCGCAGGAGTCCCTCAGGGTTCCGTCTTAGGCCCAATTCTTTATAACATTTTTTGTGCGGATATGCCTGGGGTCTACCCATGTCAAATTGCAGCGTACGCAGATGATGTAGCTGTATTCTACACACATGAACTCGGTCAAAATATTTTGACTGAACTTCAATGTTCACTTAATATACTTCAAGATTACTATTTCAAATGGAAAATAAAACTGAACACTAATAAGACACAAGCTATCTTTTTCACTCGGAAAAGAAAGTCTTGTTACTTGCCCAACAGGCAAGTAAGGCACCAGAGTAAGTTGGTCGGATAATGTGAAATATCTCGGTATATGTTTGGATAAAAAGCTTACATTTAATACCCATATATCACACATTATCGAGAAAACTGACAAATACAAACGAATTTTATATCCCCTGATTAACAGGAACTCTCTCCTTAACAACCCCAATAAGATGCTTATTGTCAAGGTAATCTTCCAAGCAATTATACTCTATGGCTGTCCCGTATGGGGTAACTGTGCCAAAACCCATTTAAAGAGGCTACAGATAGCTCAAAACTAAATTCTGAAAATGGCACTAAGATTACCTTGGCATTTTTCCACTGCCAGACTTCATGTCATTAGTAACACTAATACTATCTATCAATTTCATTTCATAATAATTAAAATAATACTCTAGATATAAGGCTAAGCTAAATCTGTGCAATAACTAGTATTGATATAAGACCCTTTTTTCGCTATTAAATAAAGTAAAGTTAATATGTATTTCCCTTAATCACGCATACACTCGTAAAATGACACACATATTACATTGCAAACATGCAGTTGCTTAAGTGGAAGCACGTGTATCTTTTTAGCAAACACGGATGTACTTATGTGAAAGTACTTGTATATAATACAAATAAAGGGTTATCCATTTTGCTTTTTAAAAGTAAACGTAAATAAAACACTTAAAAATACTTTTTTTTCATGATATTTCTTTTTTATCATAAAGTTTGAACGTTCTTTTGAGGTAATTTTTAACCACTTTTTGGCACATATTGGGCGGTATCTCAGCTATAACTTGACGAAAGTTGGTTCTTAAGTGCTCAAGAGTTTAAGATTTATCTGCATAAACACGGTCCTTCGCGTAGACCCACAAAAAAATTGATAATGGTGTCAAATAGCATGATCTTGGTGGCCATGATCGCCACGACGAGAAATTACGCGGCCAGGAACTGTATCTTGCAATAAAGCCATATTACGCGTTGTGTGATAGTTAAGCGACCCATTTTCGTCAATGTCAGACCTCCAACTGAAAACAAAAAAAAAAATTTTAACAACTTAGTTTGACAGATGTCGAATTCCAGCCCTATACTTGAAATGGATAACCCTATATTTTGTGAAACAGTGAAAGAAAACCTCGAAATTATTTCTTGATATAAATTTGTATTATATAAACAAAAATAGGCACCGCAGTAGGTGACATGGTAGCGTGCTTGCTATCAGCGTGGGGGTTCCAACCAGAGGCTACGGTCTGTCGCAAAAAACTCACGAATGATTTGTTGTCATTTGTGGGATGCTGACTGGCGACAGTTTTAAACCTTAGTGAACAGTCAGACGATTTCCTTCAACAAAACTTTTCCGAAACATTTGAACACCCTTTACAATAACTATATTTACTATGACATTTTCAGATTATATGGTGATAACAAGGAAAGAAATCGTTCGTATAATAGTGAAAATAAAACACACGAATCCCAACAGGACGGCACATCCACCAAAGATCGATTGCAGAGACTTGGGTATACCACCGGATATGGCACAATCAATGTAAAGCAGTTAAGCCTATTTATATCCAAATATTGTTCTAACAAATTGCAATTTAATTATGTGTAGAGTTACCCGGGCGGAACGGGACTTGCTGCATATAATCCTATTAAGTTGGATTTAGGCGGCGTTGTATTAGGCACACTGGTGGGAATTGGAGCCATCATAATAATACCAAAAATATTGAATGCTTTCCATGGTGGTTACGCAGGTTATGGAAGAAGTAAGTGACCCTTATTAAGAGCTGTGAATAATAATTGCATCCATTAAATTTCAGGTGAAAGTGACGAATTATTGTCGGTAACAAGTTTCATGAATAAAATTGATGAAATCCTTGGGCAAAGCAACATTGATTCGACAAGTTGTATGCAAAGGGCGGTTTGTAGTTACGTGCGCTCCACTGAGTACAAAATGAGGACGGGAGCACCCGACCAAATGGACGAATTCATTCACATTTTGTCTGAGTAAGTTGAATTAAATTATTTATATCCACCTATACCATGTTTGTTGATACTTTATCTACTACAAGCTACTCCACTGGAAAGATCTAGTCACAATAAGGAGATTTTGTGTATTGAAGTTTCTGACTTGTTCATTTCTGTTTCGTTTGCAATGGACACGATTTAACATCTCCATATTTTCACCGCATATTTAAAAAAAATAGGTGTACAATCTACGACCCAAAATTAAGTTTACCTGTCTTGTGGGTTTAGTGTGTCAATTTCACATACTTTGTGTTATTATGAATATAAAAAGCTATTTGAAAATTTGATTTTGGTTTCTCAGTCTTGTGTCTTTTTATATTAATATCAGTAAAAAGTTTGTTTTCCTATTGGACGATTGACGAAAGAAATGGCCGAATCGTAGTCTTACCCGCCCCTGTAAATGTCTAGTGTTAGAACATTTCCATCCAAGCAAGCACATTTCTTGTAGTTTAATAGGTCCGTCTGTTTAAAAATCCACACTCATATTTGTCATCGTAATTTTTCTCTTGTGCAACTATTTTCTAAAACTCTGCTTCCTTCGAATATGCGTAATACTTCTCATATATATGCTTGCGTAAAAATATTTGTGATTTCAGTGATTTAAACAACAATCAATCAAATGTTTCCGACTTTGTCTGATATCAGACAATTGGGCACAATATCTGATGTTCTTCGACACATCTAAGATTTTGTTCAGAATATATAATTTACTTGTGCAGAAATATCGTCAAGATTTCTTAACGATTTCTGATCTAAAATTCTGCGGGAATTTTTCGGTGTGCAGACATTTCTGCCCGAAGTCTGTGACATTTCGAAACTTGAGGGGGTTTTATGATTTTTTAAGATTTCATTTAATACATTCAAATTCAATGGTAACAGGATTCTTCTGTATATGTTTTCTATTTTTAAAAGCAAAAACAAAATGTATGTGGTCCTAACCCGGGGTTTACACCCCAGCAAGCAATAGTTTCCGACTTTGTCTTATATCAGACAATTCTGCACAATATCTGATGTATTTCGACAGATTTTGTTCAGAATTCGCTATGAAATGTCTAGGAGTTCTATAAATAGATTGTGCAGAAATATCGGCAAGATTTCTTAACTATTTTTTTGGCTAAAATTCTGAGGGAATTTTTTAATGTGTGTGTGCAGACATTTCTTCAGAAAGCCTGTGAGATTTCGTAACGTAAAGTCTGAGGGATTTTTTCATGCTGCTTGTGCTTTACGAAATCGTACTTGTAATTCCAGCAAGCAAAAATTGCCGACATATTTAAGATAATCTGCACAAGCATCCCATTTCAGTACCGATTTCTGTCCGTCTTCTCTGTGTTGATTAATCTGGCAGCGTTGTCAGAGACATTTATTTATGGTTATATAACCCCACTATGGTTATATAGTTACAACCAAAAGTCGACTTTTCGACTCTTCAGTTGAAAATAATACAATTTTATTCAAACTAATACAAGTTCAAGTTTGAAACGTAAAAAATTATATAATATAAATAACAAGAGATCAATTCAGTTCCAATTTATGGTATATAAAACAAAATGTCTACTTCGATTAGAACCACATATCCTGTTCAATAGATCGAAGAAAAATTATGGTTCCATGAAGGAACAGACATTTACCATTGGAATAAGAGTTACATTATTTTCAGTATCAATTTCATCTCCTTCTTCTTTAATGTAAGCTATAAAGCTTGTCGCTGATTGTCTTTGGAGATCTTTGAGCTATTTAAGTCTCTTTGAGTCACTGCTCCTAAAGAAGCGAACCATATTACAGCAATGGTGTAGCCTCAATAGTGTCTACTTACTCTTTACAACAATTGGCTTCGTCGGAGTCATCAGGTAGTTGTAGAAACTCATGCAGTTTCTGGTATATTTTATTTCTATTTCGATAATTTTGTAAATGGTGTGCTCAAAATATGAAATGTAGTTACACTGCCCAAATTCTTGGCTTAAAGCAGCAATAACTGCCAAAACTTATTTTCAATTAAACTAAAAAAGTCGATTTTCTCGACTTTTTTTGTAAGCAAAAGTCAACTAAATTTTTCACCATTTTTGTAGTAAAAACTAGATTAATCAACTTTTCATGAGTCCACTTATAGAACCATGTAACTGGATTCGATATCATGTAACACTCTCGGATTCGGAAAGAGTGTTACGGAATTTTTAGCATAAGCTTCGAGTTGTTTTTAAAACATAGTTGGCAACGTTTCTCTGCAAAACGTATATTCTTACAGTTTGTTTAATCTTTTGCTTTTGTATATATAAATTATTTAATTATTAATTTAATTTTATTTTTAAAAAAGGTTGCGGGGATTTTAACGGCCGCGACTTCTTTATTTAATGCCAAAACCAAAACTAAATTATTAGACTGTAGTTTTTATTACTGATATCGTTGCTGCCACCATTGCACACGCCGAGTCTAATATCATGGGAACTCTATGAGCAAGCAGTTCCCGTTGTTGATGACACTGTTCGTAGGTAAAGTTGCGGATGCTATGTCTGGGTTTGGTGCACACGTGTTGGATGGATGAATGTGTGAGAATGAACTTGACTGTTGTTAACTCCTCCCCTTTAAGTCCATACGTCCTCGTATGGATATCTGAAAAACGGAAGGCTGTGAATGTTCTTATTCTTTGCGAGTTTTCGCAATTCAGAATGTTGGTCGCCTGCTTGTGGATCTTCGTTTTCAAAGGTTGGTTGAGTTGTAGATTCGCCTTGTAGTCTACTCTCGCAATGTAGATCTTTAGCAGAGGTCTGACGATGCTTTCTTTTTAGGTGTTTTAACGCAAAAGACAATACTAACGTCAAGGCTATCGCAATTAAAATTATGTTCAATGATAGACTTATGTGGTTCTTCATTTCCAAGTTGTAGAGCAGTTGGGAGTTGTTCACATCCATTTCATTTACCATTTCCAGTGAAGTGTTTTTCTCAGATCTGAATTTTGCATTGGTTGGACTAAGGCAGGCAAATTTTAGTTCCAGAAATTTGAGATGTCATATAAGTTGTATTATTGATTTTGATAGTTGAATTGTAGTGGTGTATTACGTACGACACATTCAACCATAGCGTAGAGTTGTCAGCCTCTATTTCTCTAACAAATTGATTAAGCATTAGAATTCGTTCTTCTATTTCCACGACCGTAGCAACGTTTTCGTTGTTGGTGGTGCATTTCGAATTCCGGCTCCGCAAGAGATTTGGGATGCAGTCTGACTCAGATATGAGACTGGCACATTTTCCATATTCCAAATATTTTACTATTACAATCCAAATCTTAGTTAAAATCGACTTTGGTTATGCTATCTTTATTTTAAATAAGTTTGATCAAGATTTTTGTGCAAGACCGTGGTGTGGTAGGTAGTGTGTGCGACTATCACACAGAAGAACGCGAGTTCGAAACCGGGTAAGACCATCAAACATTTTTCAGCGGCTGTTTCCACCTCGTAAATGTTGGCGACTTTACGAGTAAGATAGCAATCTCTGAGCCATGTAAAACTTCTCTAGAAAAGCATTAGCCGTTGAGCTGTCTAGCGAGCGCTTGGATTTAATTTGGGGTTTGAGTCTTGCAATATGGGACTTTATCTGGGATATGGTAAAGGGAAGGTATGGGATTAAGGGATGATGGGTCATGTTCCTTAGAATATTATCTTCAAACTGCCCGACAACATTTCACGAATATATTCTGCCCTGTTAGATATTCTCATGGTTCGGTTCTGTCCTTTTTATAATATTGTAGGGCCTTAGTCTGTTTTTCCTGTAGTCTCTCGATATTTGAATGTCTGTATGCTCATAACACCCTGGAGAAAAATCAACGGTTCTGCCAAAAAATAGGTCGACCGGTCTTTTCCCTACCGTAGAATGAACTGAATGGTTGTATTCATTCACGGCCTTCTCTAGAAGTTCCTTGAAATCACGGCAGACTGCTTCGGCTTTGATACATCTCATCAATTCCGCTAGAGTGGAGTGAAAGCGTTCTACTTGCCCATTGACCTCACTTCTGTAAGGTGGAGAAGTGAATACATCAATGCCGAGTTCGTCTTGCATCATGAACATTATGGATGCAGAGTTCAAGTATCATTCATTATCGATATCGACTGTTTTCCCTCTTCTATTAAATGTCTATGATATCCTGCAAACACTATTTTGAATTGGTAAGACGGTACCTCTTTCTCGGAGAAGAATATTTGGTTCTTAAATGCATTTATTGGTGCCTCCACACTGTGAACTAAGTCATCTGCGGAGCTCTTGTGACTATGCACTGTATCCGTCAGGGAGTTAACGTTTGTAGTATTTACTCTGGACAGTGCATCTGCCACAACGTTTGTCTTTACCGGTTGATATTTTATTTCATAATTGTATTCTTCAAGAATAGCTTTCATCTTCATCTTGTTGTTATTGTTCTTATTGCTAAGAGCTGGTGGTCGGTATGGATCACTACTTTGTCGTTCCGTATAGGTAATTTCTCAGAGTATCAGGGGCCCATACTATGGCTAACATTACGTTGGTGGCATAATGTTCCTCTGTCTGCGAAAGTACTCTAGAGATAAACGTTATAGGTCTTCCGTCTTGGCTAAGCACTGCGCGTCTGTATTGAGATGAAATTCCCTTTCGTAATTTGGATAATAAAGCATTACATCCCTGGATAATAACGCATTTTTCAGACCATCCATTGCATTTTTCCCAGCATCTCCCAATGTAATTCTAAAATTTCTTTACTCGGATCTGGTTATGTTCCCAAAGGGTCCACTTAACATAGAAGTCAGTGGTTTTGCGATTATACGTCTATAAATCGTCTATAATAATTGCAAAGTCCTAAAAATGATCTCAGTTGTCGAAGTGTGCTGGGGTAAGGAATATTCACTCAACTTTCTTTCGAAAGGTATTAATACCTTCCCCTGATACCACAAACCCCAAGAATTCTACCTCCTTTTTAAAGAAGTCACACGACATTTTTAATTTCCTGATGAGTCCTCTTTTTTTGTACAACCCATATTGGAGAGTTGTAAGGAGAGCGCGAAGATCTTATTATTCCATCTCTAATTAGTGTGCTTATTTCATCATCGACTATACCTTTCAGTGCCATCGGATATATATAAATTCTTGTATATGTTGGCGCGTCAGTTATGGTGCGAATTTCTCCCACTACTCTGGTAGTGTATGTTAAACTTTAATCGGGATCGGCGAAAAGATTCCTTAAAAAATTTTAAATTTTATATGTCAAATGTCTTTGCCGAATACGTCTATGAGTGTATAAAGAGTTACTAAAACATTGCCGGATATGGCGTTTGCTGTAAAAATTTCCTGATTGGGTAGCGGTTCATTAACTAAGCTTGATCTGATTTAATTCTTATTACTTCCTGTAATAATATCTTGGTCTGAATATCGATTCTATCATTATCGTCCTTTCTGTAATTAGAAGTGTTAAGATATTCGTCGACTTCCTCATTGGCAATAGTTTCGTTACATTCCCCAATCTCGGGTGGCGTACCAATGTCTCCTTCATATAATTCTGGGTCCATTGTTTTATGAGCATCATTGGTGTGATTACATCCCACTTTAGGTGGTGGTCATAGCAGTATTTCGGAAAAAATTACGTCCCTGCTTGTAGGGTTGATTAAACTCTGGACGAAATTGTCAATAGTTTCGGCAGTTCTCTTTTTAACCCCTAATAAAGGTATCTAAAGCCTTATCCCTGTAAACGTTAGTCATATTAATCAGGCATTTGTCATCATAATCAAAGCATACTATTTTATCAAATATTAAAGATAAATGCTGATAGACGGCATGATAAAATTGTTGTCATTTGGTATTCTATGGTACTAATATCGCGTTTGTTGGAGTAGGGCATCATAAGACATCCCAGTTATTTTAGATCTTATTGTGTGTACAAAGTATTTTCCCGATCCCTTTATGCTTTCAAAAGTTCGAGAATCCTATCTACTGACTGTCGCCACGAATTAAATTCTCCTGGAATACCAGAAAAATCTCGTAGCCTTTTAACAATATCGGGAATTGAATCTAATTCTTTCACATTCACCTGAATAACGGGTAGGTCTCCTAGCTCCTCAAAGGCTTCCTTTTGGAATAAAAACTAGCTATAATCGCGCGTACGTCTTCTTGTTGTTTCTGGCTCAGCCCACCCATACTCGGAACAGTTCCCTGTGTCCGTGGTAGCATTCATGTGGCTTATATCGAGGGTAATTGCGTCCATTTCCGTCATTTTGGGAGAAATATTGTTTGGGCGGATAGGAGGAAAAGGAAGGTTTGGGTAGTTACTTAACGTTTACACTGGGTATTTACTTAACGTTTACACAGTAGGGTATGATAAATTTTCCTTAACCAAAAAATATTTTATACTAAAAAATATCTTACACTAAAAGTTCAGCTGGTCTTAATGATTTCTGCTTACGATGTTGATGTTGGTTCCACGTTTTTTCACTTCACTTCTAGTTTATTATTTTCTGTCTGTTTTTTTAACTGTCGTTCGTCTTCGAATTGTGTTTATTTTCTTTCACCACTTTGTTGATAACAACCTTTTCATATTCTTTTTTCTATTGTTTATGTTTAGTTGACTTTATACACTTTGTCACTGTTTCTCCTAATTTCTAAAACCTGTAATTGTTTTCGTTATATTAAGAGTGCGTTATACTCGAATGCAAGCTATATGATCAGTGGTTTTTGTTGTCAAATGGAGATAAATGATGGGTCAGCGAAAGTACACTATATAAAAACCATAGGTAGACGCGTTTCGTCGATGGTTAAGCGACTTATCAATACCTTCGTGCTGTAGTAGTACTGACCTGCCGTTGCATGTTTTTCGTTCATATATAGAACGTATCTTATTATGAAATCATCTCTAAGATCTACATACTATTTTTTTTTTATTTGGCTTATTTGGGGATGCCCCCTATAAGCGCATTGCACTGTGCTAGCGATAGGAAATAAGGGTGTTGGAAGGAGGAAAGAGGGAGTAGTGGTTGTTGACATTTGTCTTGAATTTGGGTATGTCGCAGTTGGCAGGAAAGACACTTGCTGGAAGATTATTCCACATACGAACGGTTCGGCTGAAGAACGAATTTTCTCTATAGTGCGTCGTCCGGTCAACCGGCCATTTCACAATGAACGGATGAGATACCCTGGATAGCCGTGTATTCCGACTAAATGTTCTAACTTCAGGGACCAGACAACGGATATCTGACGAACAGATACCGTTGAAATATCTATAGAACAGCGATATACAACCCACATTCCGACGATGCTGAAGGGAGACAATAGAGTTGGATACCCTACTATCCCCAATCATCACCACCGCTCTCCTCTGTACACGGTCCAAAAGCTGCAAAGATGTCTTTGGAGCTCCTGCCCATATATGCGAGTTGTATTCCATTTTAGGCCGGATGTAGGTGGTGTAAATATTTACGAGATCAGATGGAGTGAAGTATTTCTTGCACCGCTTCAAAAAGCCTAACACTTGAATGCTTCTTTCGACACATCGAATATATGGCTAGCCCAGCGAGCATCACCCTGTATCTTCATGCCCAGAACATCAAGAGTGTCTGATTCGTCGATATCCACAACACCCATAGAAATTGACGACGATGCTGGATCTGGTGAACGTTTGTGTCACAACAAACAGCACTGGGTCTTTTGTGGATTAAAATCTACTCTATTCATTTGGCCCCACTCACAAATCGTCGCCAAATCGCGGTTAAGTGAGTCAGTCATCATTCGCCTTTTGTCCTCGACCTCCAGAGGACCTGGCCGATGATCAAATGAGTATGAATGACAGAGGTTGCTGTCATCCGCAAAGGAGTAGATCGGGTTCACAGTCTGACCCATCAGGTCGTCAATGAAAATAAGAAATAGAGAGGGAGAGAGGACAGAGCCTTGTGGCACTCCTGCGGTCAGCCTATGCTCGTTGGATGAGACCCCATCTATAACAACTCGTATAGAGCGATCTCTGAGAAAACTCGATATGAATCGAGAGAAGATATTACCGACACCAAAAGCAATAAGTTTTGATATGAGTGCTCCGTGCCAGACCCTATCGAACGCCTTGGAAATATCCAGAGCCACTACCTTACTTTCACCAAGGGCGTGAATAGATCGACTCCATCGCTCCGAAAGGAACGCCATCAGGTCTCCAGTAGATCGATTTCTACGAAAGCCATACTGTCGATCATTTAGAAGGCCGTTAGACTCTAAATACTTAACAAGATGGTGGTTAACCATGCTCTCCATAACCTTCGAGAGCGCAGAACATATTGCAATTGGACGGTAATTCGCAGTATTAGTAGCTTCACCTTTCTTGGGGATCGGCTGAACATTGGCAACTTTCCAACGTGAAGGGTAAATACCAGCACGGTACGACAAGTTGAAAAGATTGCGCAATGTACGCTAGCTCGAAGCACTTAATAGGACAAGTGCTGAAATACCATCCGGGCCCGGAGTTTTGTTTACATTGAGATCTGCAAGAACCCTTTTGACTCCACGAGTTCGAAAAAATATCTGAGGCATCGAACTAGATACGTTTTCGATCACGGGGAGTGATTGACTGCTGTCTGGCAAAGATGAATTCTTTGCAAATATTTCAGCCATAAGGTTAGCTTTGTCAACCGGGTCCGTGAATATGTGGTCGTCGTTTACGAGAGTTGGAATAGAAGACAACGACTTGTCCCTTACTCTTTTAACAAATGCCCAAAAGCTCATACTTCCCCTAGGAGAAGAAAGAACTTTAGTACGAAGAAGCTGTTCGTGAAGAAGTTTTTCACGCCTAAGTACTCTGGCACACCTTGTACTCTGGCACACCTCTTGCCTGCATGCGTAGCAGCTCAGTAGTGGCATTTTTATTTATACGCCAATTTCTGAACGCATCCTCTTTAGATCTGACAGTCTCTTTGCATGTCTGATTAAGCCAACAATTATTTGGGGGTTTAATCGAAGTAGTCTTCGAGGGAATAAACGTGTTAATTCCAAGAAGAATTATTTTCTCTACCATTTCAGCAGCAGCATCGACATTATTGCCTAGGAAACATAATTTCCAATTAAAATGCTGATAGAAATTGTTGAGCTCAGCCCAACGTGCCTATTCGATGTACATACATTGTCCGCTTTGTGACTGTTTTAGAAGTGGACCGAAGATCGGAGAACAAAAAGGATGATGAAATGGTACAATGATCCGAATTACCAAGAGGTGCATAAATATTAACCTTGTACTTTTCAGGGTGTGAGGTTAAGAAAAGGTCAAGAATATTATGGTGTTGCCCTTCAACACGCGGAATGTGCGTTGGTTCATTCACCAGTTGCGCCAGGTTGTTATGCGCGGCGAAAAGCTCAGCGTATTGGCCCTCCGGAGATTTATTGACGAAGAGCAACGAACAGTAACACTGAGTATCAATAAATCTACCATTTGACAGACTGTTTTTTTTAGTACAAGACAATACTTTCACACATACGACGGTCTATGATTTAACATTTTTTTTTTGGATTGCCACTTAACTTTTATTTCGTTTAATAAGTATTTTATTTATTTTAGAGTAATTTTAATGAATGAATACCCAAACAATTCGAAACGAAGTATACTACTACAACATAATGTATACTAATAACACATAATTTAACAATTCATATATCATTCGAGCATATTCACGGAGTTTCATCTTACATGTGGTAATAGAAAGGCTAAACTACGCCATCGGTAGTTTATTGTAGATATGGGCTACACGGACAAGGAAAGAACGTTCCAAACAAGACGTCATCCTAGGAACGATTATATGTGTATTCCTTGTTGACCTCTGAATATAAAATATATATGACAGTATATATACCTCATTACACTATTAAAGGCTAGACGTAGCATCCTCAAAAAACCACCTAAACTCCCCAAAAATGCTTCTAAGCCATATAATAAAAGCTGCATAATGAGCGCATGTACTACTTGAATCTTAATATGTCGCGGTAGTAACAAATCAAGATTATATAAATTTCGCAACGTGAAATTAATCTTAGAATTTTAATTTAATTCTTTAATTAGTATTTTATTTCTTTTTGTCTCTCTGTTTATTGCTTAACTACAACCAAGGCCGCTGACAATTTAAGTATATCCCGTTTACTTCACGTTACTAGGGCGCATTTTTGCCTTGTAAATTTTTGTTTTAAGTCTTGGTATGTCTTTCGCACTATTTCCTTTTTTATTGTAGGTTACCCTAAGCTTTCGCCGAGACGCAAGGATACGAAGGGCCCCACGTTGGGCGCCAATTAATTAATTATTCATTTTATTTTTAAAAAAGGTTGCATGGCTTTTAACGGCCACGACTTTAATGCCAAAACCAAAACTAAATTATACCTTAAAGCTAACTTAACTTCTAGCCTAGACTGCAGTTGTTGTTACTGATATCGTTGCTGCCACCATTGCACACGCCGAGTCTAATATCATGGGAACTCTATGAGCAAGCAGTTCCCGTTGTTGATGACAATGTTCGTAGGTAAAGTTGCGGACGCTATGTCTGGGTTTGGTGCACACGTGTTGGATGGAAGAATGTGTGAGAATGAACTTGACTGTTGTTAACTTCTATAAAAATTTTATAAATATAAATGAGCGTAGGGAAATAAAAGTTTTACATATTTATTTATTGTCGAATATGAGGTACTGTAAATATTGATTAAAGCTTCTTGAAGAAATCTCGGCTTCCAAAAGATGCGTTCAAGTACTTGTTAGATAACATACAAGATGAATCACCTATTACATAGAGCTCATCGGCGGTAACTGTGGATGTAAATCTGGTCACGACCTTAAAGTTTCTTGAACAAGGTGGTTATCAGACCAAACCGAAATCCCAGAAAACCTGCAATCAAAAAACTTCAGTAACATCTGAATAAATAACATCTTGCGGTTTTTATAATAATTGCTTTGATGCAGTGAGCTGTGATCCGCCACGGATTTTTTACAAATACAAACTAGCAGCACTTTTTTGTAACGTTGTGACAAAATCCAAAAATAATGCAGCAATAATTTTGGGTTCGAAATTGGAAGTAGTGTTTATGCTTTGTCGGAAAGATTAAAAATTTGTGCATTTGGTCTAACTGAAGTTTAATCTTCATGTACTCTGGATTATGAACTAACATTGGTGATCGGGTGACTACATTTGTAGCAATCATGGTATTTTATTGGAATAAAATCTTTTTGTTTTATTTGTTGAAAATAAATTATTTCAATTAATTTAAATCTTAAAAGAAATAGTTTTTTTACCGATCAGCATCAGCATTTTCCAATTTGACTACGAACTGGGTGAAGTGGATTTTTATTTTTAGAAACATCGGGCAACCTTTCGAACGTTATACAGTCAGCAGATTCGAGACTGTAACCAAGTGCCATATGGGTTGCTGTGATTGAGAGCATCTCTTAATGCAACGCGAAAAGCTAATGTTCTATTATTCTAAAATTATTTTGTGTGTAATAAAACAACGTAGACAAGCTCATGCTTGCACAAAACATATGCACTCGAATGTGAACCAGTGGATAAGTTGCAGTCGGGTAAACCGACTTATATATACCCTCACTAAAAAAATATAAGTCTCATATACCATAATAGCAACCTCAAAATACCGAATGTTATAGAAAACCAGTCGGGTAAACCGACTTATATATACCCTCACCCTCAGTAAAAACATACATGTCTCATATTCCATAATAGCAACCTCAAAATACCGAATGTTATAGAAAAATATTGTATTACACATTTTTACAGAAAGGGCGGAATATAAAGCAGAGTTTTTTCTCGAAAATTGTATGTTGTTAGAGCTTTACTAAATATAGAATTCGTTGATCGAATTTACATAATTGCACGATTTATAAAGTTGGTGGAATGATAAATTTGTATGGGAGGTATCCGAAGGGGTGTGGCCATATAGCCCATATGCAATCCCATAAGCAGTTTTGGGAAAATATTAAGCCATGCCAAATTTCAGAGTGATTGCTTAACTCTTTCGAAAGTTATCGTGCGTACAGGGGGACAGACGGACATGGCTCAAACGATTCAGAAAGTCATAAATCGAATTTTGTTCAAAGACACCTGGGTTCTAATCTGAATATTTCTATGTGTTACACTTTTGAGCCGTATCAAATGATATATACCCTCCTACCCGTAGGGTGAGGGTATAAAAACCAAAAAGAACACCATAAACACCCGTTTCGACAAACGTCACTAGACAACCAGTGAAAAAGTTGCAGTCGGGTAAACCGACTTATATATACCCTCACCCTCAGTAAAAACATATAACTCCCTGTTTCCATAAATAGAATTTGTTCGTTCGTTGCAAATTGTCAAAAATAAATGCCCAATAAAATGGATTTTTATCAGTGATGAGAGCATCTTCGTGTGGGATTGTGTTCCATATGTCGATATCTAAAATATATCTGAAAATCACAATTCAATAATGTCTCACATCCATTTTATAACGCTTTCAAAATTGACGATTTGTAACGAACGAACAAATTCGTTTTATGGAAACAGGCAATAAGTCTCATATACCATAATAGCAACCTCAAAATACCGAATGTTATAGAAAAATATTGTATTACACGTTTTTACAAAACGGGCGGAATATAAAGCAGAGTTTTTACTAGAAAATTTTATATAGCTAAAGCTTTACTAAATATAGAATTTCGGAAAGATTCGTTGAGCGAAAGTATATAATTACTAGATTTCTAAAGTGTGTGGAATGGTACATTTGTATGGGAGGTACCAGAAGGAGAGTTGCCAGACTTCCAAGTTTTTGTCCGAAACTTTGTTCAGTTATACCTTTACTAAATACAGAATTTGGGCAAGATCGCGTTGGGCATATTGGTATTATTACACGATTTCTAAGATAGGCGGGATGGCTCATTTGTACGGGAGGTACCAGAAGGGGAGTTGCCAGACTTCCAAGTTTTTGTTCAAAACTTTGTCTAGCTATAGATTTACTAAATACAGAATTTGGGCAAGATCGCGTTGGGCATATTGGTGTTATTACACGATTTCTAAGGTAGGCGGGATGGTACATTTGTATGGGATGTACCCGAAGGGGTGTGGCTATATAGCCCATATGCAATCCCATAAGCAGTTTTGGGAAAATATTAAGCCATGTCAAATTTCAGAGTGATTGCTTAACTCTTTCGAAAGTTATCGTGCGTACCAGCAGGACAGACGGACAGACGGACATGGCTCAAACGATTCAGAAAGTCATGAATCGAATTTGGTTCAAAGACACCTGGGGTCTAATGTGAATATTTCTAGGTGTTACACTTTTGGGTCGTATCAAATGATATATACCCTCCTACCCGTAGGGTGAGGGTATAAATATTGTATTACACGTTTTTACAAAACGGGCGGAATATAAAGCAGAGTTTTTACTAGAAAATTGTATATAGCTAAAGCTTTACTAAATATAGAATTTCGGAAAGATTCGTTGAGCGAAATTATATAATTACTAGATTTCTAAAGTGGGTGGAATGGTACATTTGTATGGGAGGTACCAGAAGGAGAGTTGCCAGACTTCCAAGTTTTTGTCCGAAACTTTGTTCAGTTATACCTTTACTAAATACAGAATTTGGGCAAGATCGCGTTGGGCATATTGGTATTATTACACGATTTCTAAGATAGGCGGGATGGCTCATTTGTACGGGAGGGACCAGAAGGGGAGTTACCAGACTTCCATGTTTTTGTCCAAAACTTTGTCTAGCTATAGATTTACTAAATACAGAATTTGGGCAAGATCGCGTTGGTCATATTGGTGTTATTACACTATTTCTAAGGTAGGCGGGATGGTACATTTGTATGGGAGGTACCAGAGGGCAGTTGCAAGACTTCCAAGTTTTTGTCCAAAACTTTGTCTAGCTATAGATTTGCTAAATACAGAATTTGGGTAAGATCGCGTTGGGCATACTGATAGTATTAGACGGTTTATCTGGGGCGGGATGGTACATTTGTATCGGAGGTACCATAAGGGGAGTTGCCAGACTTCCAAGTTTTTGTCCAATACTTTGTCTAGCTATAGGTTTACTAAGTACAAAATTTGGGCAGGATCGCGTTGGGCATATTGATATTGATACACGATTTCTAATGTAGGCGATATGGTACATTTGTATGGGAGGTACCAGAGGGCAGTTGCAAGACTTCCAAGTTTTTGTCCAAAACTTTGTCTAGCTATAGATTTGCTAAATACAGAATTTGGGTAAGATCGCGTTGGGCATACTGATAGTATTAGACGGTTTATCTGGGGCGGGATGGTACATTTGTATCGGAGGTACCATAAGGGGAGTTGCCAGACTTCCAAGTTTTTGTCCAATACTTTGTCTAGCTATAGGTTTACTAAGTACAAAATTTGGGCAGGATCGCGTTGGGCATATTGATATTGATACACGATTTCTAATGTAGGCGATATGGTACATTTGTATGGGAGGTACCAGAAGGGGAGTTGCCAGACTTCCAAGTTTTTGTCCAAAACTTTGTCTAGCTATAGATTTGCTAAATACAGAATTTGGGTAAGATCGCGTTGGGCATACTGATAGTATTAGACGGTTTATCTGGGGCGGGATGGTACATTTGTATCGGAGGTACCATAAGGGGAGTTGCCAGACTTCCAAGTTTTTGTCCAATACTTTGTCTAGCTATAGGTTTACTAAGTACAAAATTTGGGCAGGATCGCGTTGGGCATATTGATATTGATACACGATTTCTAATGTAGGCGATATGGTACATTTGTATGGGAGGTACCAGAGGGCAGTTGCCAGACTTCCAGGTTTTTGTCGGAAACTTTGTCCAGTTATACCTTTACTAAATACAGAATTTGGGCAAGATCGCGTTGGTCATATTGGTGTTATTACACTATTTCTAAGGTAGGCGGGATGGTACATTTGTATGGGAGGTACCAGAAGGGGAGTTGCCAGACTTCCAAGTTTTTGTCCGAAACTTTGTTCAGTTATACCTTTACTAAATACAGAATTTGGGCAAGATCGCGTTGGGCATATTGGTGTTATTACACGATTTCTAAGGAAGGCGGGATGGTACATTTGTATGGGAGGTACCAGAAGGGGAGTTGCCAGACTTCCAAGTTTTTGTCCGAAACTTTGTTCAGTTATACCTTTACTAAATACAGAATTTGGGCAAGATCGCGTTGGGCATATTGGTATTATTACACGATTTCTAAGATAGGCGGAATGGCTCATTTGTACGGGAGGGACCAGAAGGGGAGTTACCAGACTTCCATGTTTTTGTCCAAAACTTTGTCTAGCTATAGATTTACTAAATACAGAATTTGGGCAAGATCGCGTTGGTCATATTGGTGTTATTACACTATTTCTAAGGTAGGCGGGATGGTACATTTGTATGGGAGGTACCAGAGGGCAGTTGCAAGACTTCCAAGTTTTTGTCCAAAACTTTGTCTAGCTATAGATTTGCTAAATACAGAATTTGGGTAAGATCGCGTTGGGCATACTGATAGTATTAGACGGTTTATCTGGGGCGGGATGGTACATTTGTATCGGAGGTACCATAAGGGGAGTTGCCAGACTTCCATGTTTTTGTCCAAAACTTTGTCTAGCTATAGATTTACTAAATACAGAATTTGGGCAAGATCGCGTTGGTCATATTGGTGTTATTACACTATTTCTAAGGTAGGCGGGATGGTACATTTGTATGGGAGGTACCAGAGGGCAGTTGCAAGACTTCCAAGTTTTTGTCCAAAACTTTGTCTAGCTATAGATTTGCTAAATACAGAATTTGGGTAAGATCGCGTTGGGCATACTGATAGTATTAGACGGTTTATCTGGGGCGGGATGGTACATTTGTATCGGAGGTACCATAAGGGGAGTTGCCAGACTTCCAAGTTTTTGTCCAATACTTTGTCTAGCTATAGGTTTACTAAGTACAAAATTTGGGCAGGATCGCGTTGGGCATATTGATATTGATACACGATTTCTAATGTAGGCAATATGGTACATTTGTATGGGAGGTACCAGAAGGAGAGTTGCCAGACTTCCAGGTTTTTGTCGGAAACTTTGTCCAGTTATACCTTTACTAAATACAGAATGTGGGCAAGATCGCGTTGGTCATATTGGTGTTATTACACTATTTCTAAGGTAGGCGGGATGGTACATTTGTATGGGAGGTACCAGAAGGGGAGTTGCCAGACTTCCAAGTTTTTGTCCGAAACTTTGTTCAGTTATACCTTTACTAAATACAGAATTTGGGCAAGATCGCGTTGGGCATATTGGTGTTATTACACGATTTCTAAGGTAGGCGGGATGGTACATTTGTATGGGAGGTACCAGAAGGGGAGTTGCCAGACTTCCAAGTTTTTGTCCGAAACTTTGTTCAGTTATACCTTTACTAAATACAGAATTTGGGCAAGATCGCGTTGGGCATATTGGTATTATTACACGATTTCTAAGATAGGCGGAATGGCTCATTTGTACGGGAGGTACCAGAAGGGGAGTTGCCAGACTTCCAAGTTTTTGTCCAAAACTTTGTCTAGTTATAGATTTACTAAATACAGAATTTGGGCAAGATCGCGTTGGGCATACTGATAGTATTAGACGGTTTATCTGGGGCGGGATGGTACATTTGTATCGGAGGTACCATAAGGGGAGTTGCCAGACTTCCAAGTTTTTGTCCAATACTTTGTCTAGCTATAGGTTTACTAAGTACAAAATTTGGGCAAGATCGCGTTGGGCATATTGGTATTATTACACGATTTCTAAGATAGGCGGAATGGCTCATTTGTACGGGAGGTACCAGAGGGGAGTTGCCAGACTTCCAAGTTTTTGTCCAAAACTTTGTCTAGTTATAGATTTACTAAATACAGAATTTGGGCAAGATCGCGTTGGGCATACTGATAGTATTAGACGGTTTATCTGCGGCGGGATGGTACATTTGTATCGGAGGTACCATAAGGGGAGTTGCCAGACTTCCAAGTTTTTGTCCAATACTTTGTCTAGCTATAGGTTTACTAAGTACAAAATTTGGGCAGGATCGCGTTGGGCATATTGATATTGATACACGATTTCTAATGTAGGCGATATGGTACATTTGTATGGGAGGTACCAGAAGGAGAGTTGCCAGTCTTCCAAGTTTTTGTCCAAAACTTTGTCTTGCTATAGCTTTACTAAATACAGAATTTGGGCAAGATCGCGTTGGGCATATTGGTGTTATTACACGATTTCTAAGGTAGGCGGGATGGTACATTTGTATGGGAGGTACCAGAAGTGGAGTTGCCAGACTTCCAAGTTTTTGTCGGAAACATTGTCCAGTTATACCTTTACTAAATACAGAATTTGGGCAAGATCGCGTTGGTCATATTGGTGTTATTACACTATTTCTAATGTAGGCGGGATGGTACATTTGTATGGGAGGTACCAGAAGGGGAGTTGCCAGACTTCCAAGTTTTTGTCCGAAACTTTGTTCAGTTATACCTTCACTAAATACAGAATTTGGGCAAGATCGCGTTGGGCGTATTGGTATTATTACACGATTTCTAAGATAGGCGGGATGGCTCATTTGTACGGGAGGTACCAGAAGGGGAGTTGCCAGACTTCCAAGTTTTTGTCCAAAACTTTGTCTAGCTATAGATTTACTAAATACAGAATTTGGGCAAGATCGCGTTGGGCATATTGGTGTTATTACACGATTTCTAAGGTAGGCGGGATGGTACATTTGTATGGGATGTACCCGAAGGGGTGTGGCTATATAGCCCATATGCAATCCCATAAGCAGTTTTGGGAAAATATTAAGCCATGTCAAATTTCAGAGTGATTGCTTAACTCTTTCGAAAGTTATCGTGCGTACCAGCAGGACAGACGGACAGACGGACATGGCTCAAACGATTCAGAAAGTCATGAATCGAATTTGGTTCAAAGACACCTGGGGTCTAATGTGAATATTTCTAGGTGTTACACTTTTGGGTCGTATCAAATGATATATACCCTCCTACCCGTAGGGTGAGGGTATAAATATTGTATTACACGTTTTTACAAAACGGGCGGAATATAAAGCAGAGTTTTTACTAGAAAATTGTATATAGCTAAAGCTTTACTAAATATAGAATTTCGGAAAGATTCGTTGAGCGAAATTATATAATTACTAGATTTCTAAAGTGGGTGGAATGGTACATTTGTATGGGAGGTACCAGAAGGAGAGTTGCCAGACTTCCAAGTTTTTGTCCGAAACTTTGTTCAGTTATACCTTTACTAAATACAGAATTTGGGCAAGATCGCGTTGGGCATATTGGTATTATTACACGATTTCTAAGATAGGCGGGATGGCTCATTTGTACGGGAGGGACCAGAGGGCAGTTGCAAGACTTCCAAGTTTTTGTCCAAAACTTTGTCTAGCTATAGATTTGCTAAATACAGATTTTGGGCAAGATCGCGTTGGTCATATTGGTGTTATTACACTATTTCTAAGGTAGGCGGGATGGTACATTTGTATGGGAGGTACCAGAGGGCAGTTGCAAGACTTCCAAGTTTTTGTCCAAAACTTTGTCTAGCTATAGATTTGCTAAATACAGAATTTGGGTAAGATCGCGTTGGGCATACTGATAGTATTAGACGGTTTATCTGGGGCGGGATGGTACATTTGTATGGGAGGTACCATAAGGGGAGTTGCCAGACTTCCAAGTTTTTGTCCAAAACTTTGTCTAGCTATAGGTTTACTAAGTACAAAATTTGGGCAGGATCGCGTTGGGCATATTGATATTGATACACGATTTCTAATGTAGGCGATATGGTACATTTGTATGGGAGGTACCAGAAGGAGAGTTGCCAGACTTCCAGGTTTTTGTCGGAAACTTTGTCCAGTTATACCTTTACTAAATACAGAATTTGGGCAAGATCGCGTTGGTCATATTGGTGTTATTACACTATTTCTAAGGTAGGCGGGATGGTACATTTGTATGGGAGGTACCAGAAGGGGAGTTGCCAGACTTCCAAGTTTTTGTCCGAAACTTTGTTCAGTTATACCTTTACTAAATACAGAATTTGGGCAAGATCGCGTTGGGCATATTGGTGTTATTACACGATTTCTAAGGTAGGCGGGATGGTACATTTGTATGGGATGTACCCGAAGGGGTGTGGCTATATAGCCCATATGCAATCCCATAATTAGTTTTGGGAAAATATTAAGCCATGCCAATTTTCAGAGTGATTGCTTAACTCTTTCGAAAGTTATTGTGCGTACCAGCAGGACAGACGGACGGACAGACGGACGGACAGACGGACATGGCTCAAACGATTCAGAACGTCATGAATCGAATTTGGTTCAAAGACACCTGGGGTCTAATGTGAATATTTCTAGGTGTTACACTTTTGGGTCGTATCAAATGATATATACCCTCCTACCCGTAGGGTGAGGGTATAAATATTGTATTACACGTTTTTACAAAACGGGCGGAATATAAAGCAGAGTTTTTACTAGAAAGTTTTATATAGCTAAAGCTTTACTAAATATAGAATTTCGGAAAGATTCGTTGAGCGAAATTATATAATTACTAGATTTCTAAAGTGGGTGGAATGGTACATTTGTATGGGAGGTAACAGAAGGGGAGTTGCCAGACTTCCAAGTTTTTGTCCGAAACTTTGTTCAGTTATACCTTTACTAAATACAGAATTTGGGCAAGATCGCGTTGGGCATATTGGTATTATTACACGATTTCTAAGATAGGCGGAATGGCTCATTTGTACGGGAGGTACCAGAAGGGGAGTTGCCAGACTTCCAAGTTTTTGTCCAAAACTTTGTCTAGTTATAGATTTACTAAATACAGAATTTGGGCAAGATCGCGTTGGGCATACTGATAGTATTAGACGGTTTATCTGGGGCGGGATGGTACATTTGTATCGGAGGTACCATAAGGGGAGTTGCCAGACTTCCAAGTTTTTGTCCAATACTTTGTCTAGCTATAGGTTTACTAAGTACAAAATTTGGGCAGGATCGCGTTGGGCATATTGATATTGATACACGATTTCTAATGTAGGCGATATGGTACATTTGTATGGGAGGTACCAGAAGGAGAGTTGCCAGTCTTCCAAGTTTTTGTCCAAAACTTTGTTCAGTTATACCTTTACTAAATACAGAATTTGGGCAAGATCGCGTTGGGCATATTGGTGTTATTACACGATTTCTAAGGTAGGCGGGATGGTACATTTGTATGGGAGGTACCAGAAGTGGAGTTGCCAGACTTCCAAGTTTTTGTCGGAAACTTTGTCCAGTTATACCTTTACTAAATACAGAATTTGGGCAAGATCGCGTTGGGCATATTGGTATTATTACACGATTTCTAAGATAGGCGGGATAGCTCATTTGTACGGGAGGGACCAGAGGGCAGTTGCAAGACTTCCAAGTTTTTGTCCAAAACTTTGTCTAGCTATAGATTTGCTAAATACAGAATTTGGGCAAGATCGCGTTGGTCATATTGGTGTTATTACACTATTTCTAATGTAGGCGGGATGGTACATTTGTATGGGAGGTACCAGAAGGGGAGTTGCCAGACTTCCAAGTTTTTGTCCGAAACTTTGTTCAGTTATACCTTCACTAAATACAGAATTTGGGCAAGATCGCGTTGGGCGTATTGGTATTATTACACGATTTCTAAGATAGGCGGGATGGCTGATTTGTACGGGAGGTACCAGAAGGGGAGTTGCCAGACTTCCAAGTTTTTGTCCAAAACATTTCTAAGGTAGGCGGGATGGTACATTTGTATGGGAGGTACCAGAAGTGGAGTTGCCAGACTTCCAAGATTTTGTCGGAAACTTTGTTCAGTTATACCTTTACTAAATACAGAATTTGGGCAAGATCGCGTTGGTCATATTGGTGTTATTACACGATTTCTAAGGTAGGCGGGATGGTACATTTGTATGGGAGGTACCAGAAGGGGAGTTGCCAGACTTCCAAGTTTTTGTCCGAAACTTTGTTCAGATATACCTTCACTAAATACAGAATTTGGGCAAGATCGCGTTGGTATTATTACACGATTTCTAAGATAGGCGGGATGGCTCATTTGTACGGGAGGTACCAGAAGGGGAGTTGCCAGACTTCCAAGTTTTTGTCCAAAACTTTGTCTAGCTATAGGTTTACTAAGTACAAAATTTGGGCAGGATCTCGTTGGGCATATTGATATTGATACACGATTTCTAATGTAGGCGATATGGTACATTTGTATGGGAGGTACCAGAAGGAGAGTTGCCAGTCTTCCAAGTTTTTGTCCGAAACTTTGTTCAGTTATACCTTTACTAAATACAGAATTTGGGCAAGATCGCGTTGGTCATATTGGTGTTATTACACGATTTCTAAGGTAGGCGGGATGGTACATTTGTATGGGAGGTACCAGAAGGGGAGTTGCCAGACTTCCAAGTTTTTGTCCGAAACTTTGTTCAGTTATACCTTCACTAAATACAGAATTTGGGCAAGATCGCGTTGGTATTATTACACGATTTCTAAGATAGGCGGGATGGCTCATTTGTACGGGAGGTACCAGAAGGGGAGTTGCCAGACTTCCAAGTTTTTGTCCAAAACTTTGTCTAGCTATAGATTTACTAAATACAGAATTTGGGCAAGATCGCGTTGGGCATATTGGTGTTATTACACGATTTCTAAGGTTGGCGGGATGGTACATTTGTATGGGATGTACCCGAAGGGGTGTGGCTATATAGCCCATATGCAATCCCATAAGCAGTTTTGGGAAAATATTAAGCCATGCCAAATTTCAGAGTGATTGCTTAACTCTTTCGAAAGTTATCGTGCGTACCAGCAGGACAGACGGACGGACAGACGGACATGGCTCAAACGATTCAGAAAGTCATGATTCGAATTTGGTTCAAAGACACCTGGGGTCTAATGTGAATATTTCTAGGTGTTACACTTTTGGGTCGTATCAAATGATATATACCCTCCTACCCGTAGGGTGAGGGTATAAATATTGTATTACACGTTTTTACAAAACGGGCGGAATATAAAGCAGAGTTTTTACTAGAAAATTTTATATAGCTAAAGCTTTACTAAATATAGAATTTCGGAAAGATTCGTTGAGCGAAATTATATAATTACTAGATTTCTAAAGTGGGTGGAATGTTCAGTTATACCTTTACTAAATACAGAATTTGGGCAAGATCGCGTTGGTCATATTGGTGTTATTACACTATTTCTAAGGTAGGCGGGATGGTACATTTGTATGGGAGGTACCAGAAGGGGAGTTGCCAGACTTCCAAGTTTTTGTCCGAAACTTTGTTCAGTTATACATTTACTAAATACAGAATTTGGGCAAGATCGCGTTGGTCATATTGGTGTTATTACACGATTTCTAAGATAGGCGGGATGGCTCATTTGTACGGGAGGTACCAGAAGGGGAGTTGCCAGACTTCTAAGTTTTTGTCCAAAACTTTGTCTAGCTATAGATTTACTAAATACAGAATTTGGGCAAGATCGCGTTGGTCATATTGGTGTTACTACACTATTTCTAATGTAGGCGGGATGGTACATTTGTATGGGAGGTACCAGAAGGGGAGTTGCCAGACTTCCAAGTTTTTGTCCAAAACTTTGTCTAGCTACAGATTTACTAAATACAGAATTTGGGCAAGATCGCGTTGGGCATACTGATAGTATTAGACGGTTTATCTGGGGCGGGATGGTACATTTGTATGGGAGGTACCAGAAGGAGAGTTGCCAGACTTCCAAGTTTTTGTCCAAAACTTTGTCTTGCTATAGCTTTACTAAATACCGAATTTGGGCAAGATCGCGTTGGGCATATTGGTGTTATTACACGATTTCTAAGGTAGGCGGGATGGTACATTTGTATGGGAGGTACCAGAAGTGGAGTTGCCAGACTTCCAAGTTTTTGTCGGAAACTTTGTCCAGTTATACCTTTACTAAATACAGAATTTGGGCAAGATCGCGGTGGGCATATTGGTATTATTACACGATTTCTAAGATAGGCGGGATGTCTCATTTGTACGGGAGGTACCAGAAGGGGAGTTGCCAGACTTCCAAGTTTTTGTCCAAAACTTTGTCTAGCTACAGATTTACTAAATACAGAATTTGGGCAAGATCGCGTTGGGCATACTGATAGTATTAGACGGTTTATCTGGGGCGGGATGGTACATTTGTATGGGAGGTACCATAAGGGGAGTTGCCAGACTTCCAAGTTTTTGTCCGAAACTTTGTTCAGTTATACATTTACAAAATACAGAATTTGGGCAAGATCGCGTTGGTCATATTGGTGTTATTACACTATATCTTAGGTAGGCGGGATGGTACATTTGTATGGGAGGTACCAGAAGGAGAGTTGCCAGACTTCCAAGTTTTTGTCCGAAACTTTGTTCAGTTATACCTTTACTAAATACAGAATTTGGGCAAGATCGCGGTGGGCATATTGGTATTACTACACGATTTCTAAGATAGGCGGGATGGCTCATTTGTACGGGAGGTACCAGAAGGGGAGTTGCCAGACTTCCAAGTTTTTGTCCAAAACTTTGTCTAGCTATAGATTTAATAAATACAGAATTTGGGCAAGATCGCGTTGGGCATATTGGTGTTATTACACGATTTCTAAGGTAGGCGGGATGGTACATTTGTATGGGATGTACCCGAAGGGGTGTGGCTATATAGCCCATATGCAATCCCATAAGCAGTTTTGGGAAAATATTAAGCCATGCCAAATTTCAGAGTGATTGCTTAACTCTTTCGAAAGTTATCGTGCGTACCAGCAGGACAGACGGACGGACAGACGGACACGGCTCAAACGATTCAGAACGTCATGAATCGAATTTGGTTCAAAGACACCTGGGGTCTAATGTGAATTTTTCTAGGTGTTACACTTTTGGGTCGTATCAAATGATATATACCCTCCTACCCGTAGGGTGAGGTTATAACCAGTCGGGTAAACCGATTTATATATACCCTCACCCTCAGTAAAAACATACAAGTCTCATATTCCATAATAGCAACCTCAAAATACCGAATGTTATAGAAAACCAGTGAAAAAGTTGCAGTCGGGTAAACCGACTTATATATACCCTCACCCTCAGTAAAAACATACAAGTCTCATATTCCAAAGTATCGGAAAGTCAAAAGTGAGCGTAACATTGGATGTAACATATGATGAAATGTCATAATAGCAACCTAAAAAATACCGAATGTTCTAGAAAACCAGTGGAAAAGTTGCAGTCGGTTAAACCGACTTATATGTACCCTCACCCTCAGTAAAAATATACAAGTATATATATTCCATAATAGCAACCTCAAAATACCGCATGTTATAGAAAAATATTGTAGAGTTTTTTCTCGAACATTTAAAGTAGGTACCAGAAGGGGAGTTGCCAGACTTCCAAGTTTTTGTCCGAAACTTTGTTCAGTTTTACCTTTACTAAATACAGAATTTGGGCAAGATCGCGTTGGGCATATTGGTATTATTACACGATTTCTAAGATAGGCGGGATGGCTCATTTGTACGGGAGGTACCAGAAGGGGAGTTGCCACACTTCCGTGTTTTCGTCCAAAACTTTGTCTAGCTATAGATTTACTAAATACAAAATTTGGGCAAGATCTCGTTGGTCATATTGAAAACATTACACGGCTTACAAGGGGCGGAATGGTACATTTGCATTGGAGGTACCAGAATCGGAGTTGCCAGACTTCTAAGTTTTTGTCCAAAACTTAGTCTAACTGTACGTTTACTAAATACAAAATTTGGGCAAGATCGCGTTGGTCGTATTGATATTATTATACGATTTCTAAAGTGGGCGAAAAAGCAGATTCGTATGGGAGGTACCCGAAGGGGTGTGGCCATATAGCCCATATGCAATCCCATAAGCAGTTTTGGGAATATATTAAGCCGTGCCAAATTTCAGAGTGATTGCTTAACTCTTTCGAATGTTATCGTGCGTACCAGCAGGACAGACGGACGGACGGACATGGCTTAAACGATTCAGAAAGTCATAAATCTAATTTGGTTCAAAGACACCTGGGGTCTAATGTGGATATTTCTATGTATCAAATGATATATACCCTCCTACCCTAAGCGCCCCGGTAGGCGAGTTGGTAGCGTGCTTGCCTATCAGCGTGGGGTTTGTGGGTTCGATTCCCACCAGAGGCTTTGGTCTGTCGCTGCAAAAATCAAGCCAAATAGTCTTTGTCACTCGGTTTATCCTTGGACCCAAAATTAGAATATAAAATTTACTTTGTATTGTAATTAATAAAATAAAAAAAAAATAAATGCCCTCCTACCCGTAGGGTGAGGGTATAAAACAGTTAAATTCAAATTTGATTTTTTTTTCGTAAATCTAAAAAATCGTGTAAAAACAAGAAAATTGTTTTCGTTTTCGTGTAAAAACAGGTTAAGTTTATTTCTGTCGACCGTGTTATTTCAAAATCGTGTAAAAAAAGACCGTGTAAAAACAAGATTGGGTGTATATAAATTTGCTCTTTACATAGCTTTTCTTCAAATTATTGAAAAAAAAGCAACAGATACGAACATTTGTAAATTGTATTTAATTATGCCCAAAAGAGTGATACAGCTCTTTTCGATCACGAAAACGTTCCAAAAAAGTACAATTGTACCATTTTTAACATCTCTGATGTACATGCATTGACAAAATTGCACACATTCTCATGTGTATGTACCCAGCAGTCGGTGTAAGTACTGAATGAGTACTTATTTGACTATTTACCAAGAACCACCAGTACTTACCCGCCAATCCACCAGCCATGCAATTGACTGGCGAATTTAACAAGGGGATGTCCCAAAAGGTAGTCTATCGCTACCTTAGGCACCACCACTCACCAGTGATTTCGCTACTGATGTGTGACATATTGAACCCATTTTTTTTTTTTTTTTTGTATGATGGCGTCTGTCGTGATTGTTAAAGTTCAACGATAAATAAAAGTGGATATTGTTTTCAAATTTAAAATGAACAAAATAGTTTCTAATTCTATTCTTTCTAAAACTTGCTTTATTGAAACACAATTTCCACGATCAGTTATCGTTGAAGTATTAATAACGACTGAAGACATCATAACAAAAGAAAACACAACAAACAGCAGCGTCATCAAGAATCAGCGTGGGGATAGCGGGACTTTTTGTGTGCTCGCGATTCTCTTTGTAAATAAAGAGAGTAAAGTGACGAAAGAAAACAAACTCCTTCGTATACATCACTGTATACTTGTGTACGGTAATGTGAGTAGTTCGAAGCTAATACAACTTTAGCATACCAGTGGTGTCCAAAGTAAGTACTCATATGTTTCGTATACGAAATGCCTACTTACTTGGAGCTCCTGGTTAGTGGTGTCCAAAGTAAGTACTCATATGTTTCGTATACGAAATGCCTACTTACTTGGAGCTCCTGGTTACCAGCCCGACTGGCGGGTAGGTATGAAAAATCAGTTTCCTCGTTTTGTACTTTCCGTTTTTTGAAATTGTACTTATTGATCCCGATGGTACCAAAATCAAAAAAGATATTAGAATCAATTTTATTAAAGTAAAAAGACGTATGAACATAAAAATTCTATTACATTTTCTGTACACTGCAATCGATGCTTTCGTCAATTTGGCAATTTGCTTGCAGTTTTCACAATATTTATTGCCCTTTAAAACCTTATTATATTCAAGTAATCTACAACTGTAGTTCGAATATTATGTTCAGCTACAAATGCTCTCAGTATAATTTCCTTTTCTTATTCATCCACGAGTAATCTCACGACATTAGCCGAAAAGTTTTTTTTTTAATTTTTTACCTTATAGCCTTTTCACATTTACTGCGTTTCAGCTGAAACGCCGGCGTTTCGCTCTCTTGAAATCGTTTGAAACCATGGTGTTCACATTATGCTTTTTTAAACTACTGTGGTTTCATGTGACATTTCTCATTTCTCTTTTGTGTTTTCTGTACTGAGTGTAAACAAAACAAACAAACAAAGATAAAATAATATCAAAAAATGAATTTAATTTGTACAATATTAGAGTTTATATCATTGTATGATAAAGCAGCGAATGCTTTTAAAGAAATAAATGATTATTACACTAATACAATGGAATTGTATCGAAGGAGAAATTTGCAAAACAAAACAAACTAGAAGAAACACACAAACAGCTGTTTTTTCCCCTCATTTTTCTGACATTTGCTTTCAACAGGAATGCAAATTTTTTCATTTTATTCCTTTTTTTTAACTACTATTGGAGTACAACACTGGGCTCTCTCTCATTTTTACTGTGGTTTCAAACAAACCACAGCAAAAAGAGCATAATGCCTGCGTTTTGTTTTGTATGGAAATTTAAGTGTGTTTCGCGAAATTCATCGAAAGTGACTGAATCGCCGGCGTTTCAGCTGAAACGCAGTCAATGTGAAAAGGCTATTAGATTCGCGCAATAACGTCTCTTAATGTGACACTAACGACATGTTATTGGAACATCTTTGTTACATTCCATTTCACAATATATAAATTAGCACTTTACATAGCTACATAGCAAAAAACAATAGATATGAATATCTGTAAACTGTATTAAATTAGGCCCAAAAGTGCTGTATCATGGTACTTTCGATGGAGAAAATGTACCAAAACAGTACAATTGTATCATATTTTGCATCCCTGATGTACATGCATTCCCATGTGTATGTATGTGTGTATAAAATGGTGTGTTACTCCGTTTTTGTGTTCTCTCTCTGTGAGTTTATCTTATTCTCTTGGTTATTATTACTCAGAGAACAGAGATACAAATACTTAAATTTTGAAAGCAAATATTGTACCTACTTAGTAGAATTTAACACGTCCATTGAGTGGTTTTTGTCAAACACGCTATTGCGTATATCCGAATACGTAATATTAATAGCAAATGAGTTATATTTACCTTGAAATAAGCTTTGTGTACAAGGAAATAAGCTTTACTTGCTACATGTTCTAAACACGCGTTTTACTTCTGTACAAACATGTAAAAATGACGGATTTTTCAGCGTGTATTGTTAAGAAATGTTTAAATTAATCCAAATCACGTTTACTTAAGGTTAAGTTATAAGGTTAACTGTTTTCTCTGTGTAGTTAAAACAAAATGAGGCCACGTTAACAAAAGTATTCACGATTTCGAATATCAAACAAGTATGAAGTGAATATGCACATTAGCGCAAAGCGTATATTTCAGAAATACACCCAAAGTTGACTACTTTTCGTATTTTTCGATTTTGTAATTTTTATACCCTCACCCTACGGGTAGGAGGGTATATATCATTTGATACGACCCAAAAGTGTAACACCTAGAAATATTCACATTAGACCCCAGGTGTCTTTGAACCAAATTCGATTCATGACTTTCTGAATCGTTTGAGCCATGTCCGTCTGTCCGTCCGTCTGTCTGTCCTGCTGGTACGCACGATAACTTTCGAAAGAGTTAAACGATCACTCTGAAATTTGGCATGGCTTAATATTTTCCCAAAACTGCTTATGGGATTGCATATGGGCTATATGGCCACACCCCTTCGGGTACCTCCCATACAAATCTGCTATTTCGCCCACTTTAGTAAACGTGTAATAATATCAATATGCCCACTCCGATCTTGGCAAAAATCCGTATTTAGTAAAAGTATAACTGAACAAAGTTTCTGACAAAAACTTGGAAGTCTGGCAACTCCCCTTCTGGTACCTCCCATACAAATGTACCATCCCGCCTACCTTAGAAATCGTGTAGTAACACCAATATGACCAACGCGATCTTGTCCAAATTCTGTATTTCGTAAATCTATTGCTAGACAAAGTTTTGGACAAAAACTTGGAAGTCTGGCAACTCCCCTTCTGGTACCTCCCATACAAATGTACCATCCCGCCCCTGATAAACCGTCTAATACTATCAGTATGATCAACGCTATCTTGCCCACATTTTGTATTTAGTACAGTTATAGCTAGACAAAGTTTTGGACAAAAACTTGGAAGTCTGGCAACTCCCCTTCTGGTACCTCCCATACAAATGTACCATCCCGCCCTTGATAAACCGTATAATACTATCAGTATAACCAACGCTATCTTGCCCACATTTTGTATTTAGTACAGTTATAGCTAGACAAAGTTTTGGACAAAAACTTGGAAGTCTGGCAACTCCCCTTCTAGTACCTCCCATACAAATGTACCATCCCGCCCCTGATAAACCGTCTAATACTATCAGTATGACCAACGCGATCTTGCCCAAATTCTGTATTTAGTAAATCTATAGCTAGACAAAGTTTTGGACAAAAACTTGGAAGTCTGGCAACTCCCCTTCTGGTACCTCCCATACAAATGTACCATCCCGCCTACCTTAGAAATAGTGTAATAACACCAATATGACCAACGCGATCTTGCCAAAATTCTGTATTTAGTAAATCTTTAGCTAGACAAAGTTTTGGACAAAAACTTGGAAGTCTGGCAACTCTCCTTCTGGTACCTCCCATACAAATGTACCATCCCGCCTACCTTAGAAATCGTGTAGTAACACCAATATGACCAACGCGATCTTGTCCAAATTCTGTATTTCGTAAATCTATTGCTAGACAAAGTTTTGGACAAAAACTTGGAAGTCTGGCAACTCCCCTTCTGGTACCTCCCATACAAATGTACCATCCAATATTTTTCTATAGCATTCGGTATTTTAGGTTGCTATTATGACTTCATCAGATGTTACATCAAATGATGGTAGCTACGGTCACTTTTGACTTTCCGATACTTATGAGTATGAGACTTGTATGTTTTTACTGAGGGTGAGGGTATATATAAGTCGGTTTACCCGACTGCAACTTTTCCACTGGTTTTGGTTTAAAATGAGTGTATATCGCATTCTATGAGAGACAACCCCAAATTAAAAATATATTTTGCAAAATATTTTAGGTTAATAAGATAGTTCAGACTTACTATCTTGTTCACGTAAAAATGGGGCATACAAATAACTGCCTGTTTCCATAAAACGAATTTGTTCGTTCGTTGCAAATTGGCAACATTTAATGCCCTAAATAAAATGGGTTTTTATCAGTGATGAGAGCTTATTCATTTGGGATTGTGTTCCATATGTCGATATCTAAAATATATCTGAAAATAACAATTCAATAATGTCTGAAACCCATTTTATAACGCTTCCAGTATTGACGATTTCTAACGAACGAACAAATTCGTTTTATGGAAACAGGCAGTAAAAATTTGATGGAAAATAAATTTTTTCTGAGAACCGAAGTTTGCAACTTATGGTCATATCTGGTTAGCCCTACTAGATTCATTTTCTAGATTTTTTCTAAAATAAGTTAAATGAATAATAGATTAAAAGTAAAACTTGTTAATAAATTAAATGAATGAATCCCTTAACTGCGCCTTGTCGTCGATTTGTGAGTGCGGCTAAATGAACAGTGTATATTTTAATGCACGCAAGACCAAGTACTGCTTGTTATCAAACAAACGTTCGACTGATCCAGAAACGTCTTCAGTCTTTATGAGTGGACACACTTGATATTCTGCGCACGAAGATACAGGGTGATGCTCGATGGGCCATATTTTCGAAATGTCGAAAAATGCGTTCAAGTGTTTAGGCTTTTCAAAGCGGTGCAAGTAATACTTAACCAATCAGATCTCGTAAATATTTACACAACTTACTTTCGTCCAATAATGGAATATAACTCCCATATATGGTCCGCAGCCCCAAAGACATCTTTTAAGTGGGGCGCCCACTATCGCCGAAAAGTGGTTTGTATATAATTGTTCTACAAATATTTTAACGGTATCTACGACTCCAATATGTCCCTGGTTTTGTGGCATTTAGCCGGAATTTTTAAAATATCATGGAGTAAGCTTTATAGGAAAAATTTGTCTCTTTTTGGTCTTGGAAAAATAGTGGTTCTCTCCATTACTGAAAACGAGTGGAGGAAAAATCAAATAGAAAAATATGTTGCTATGGGATTAATGTTGAAATACCTGTACCCAAACATATTTAACTCACTGTTACATTCTAAATTACATTGTGTGACAACTATATATTATTATAGATCATATATCATATGTTTATCTATTTTGACAGTTTCTCTTTTCTAATCAATTGATCTCACTTATACGCCATACTGTACTTCCGTTTGTTTCCCCTTCCGGTTTGTACAATCAAGAGGTTAAGACGTGCTTTAGTCACAATAAAGATCCTGCTTTTAGTATCTTAATTAAACAAAACCATCACAAGTATTTTTCTATAATTAAGGACACAAAAAAATCCAATAACAAATCGACAAAATTTAAAATTCGCATCAAAAGAAGATATATATGTTTCAGCCTCAGTCTTGTACTGCCATTAGTTGCGTACAGTCGTGATCTTGCAAATTTTTTTTTGAGAGTCAATTTACATTGTAATTTCTGATTTACAGCTACTCAAATTCTTTACAACAACATACGTTAAATATACCAACAACATTAAACGGTCGCGCGTTGATGATGTTGTTGCCTCTAGCAGGCTAGACAAAATGAGTAAGAGAACGAAAAATGTTAGCTCATCTCCAAGAGCAGAGAGCCAGAATTATTTTCCTCCTCTCCAAACCATTGAAGATGACAACTCTACAGCTGCTGATGTTATCGATAAGATTAAAATACCACCGATAACTATTTTAAAGTGCACAGCTGAGCAAGTTCATGAAATTTGCCGGAGGTTGAAGATCGTCGATTATTCAATAAGAAAAATATCGATTGGACTTAAGTTGTTCTGCGTAAATCAAGCCGAATATGATTTAGTTTGTGAACAACTAACAAGTGCGTTCCAAATGGAATATTTCAGTTACGCCACTAAAAAATATAAACCACATAAAGCCGCTTTGTTGGGACTTGATAAAATGGATCCTTCAGTCGTTAAACACCATCTAACTGAGCTCTTTTCTTTTGAAGAAATAAAAAATCTTACGTTTGAATTGATAACTTTCTTAAGCAAGTGCAAATCACGTGCGGATCAGTTTGGTGTACTGACAAATCTTGCATGTAAATTTCTTAATAAATGAACAATAACATCAAAATAATACAGTGAGCGTCAAAAGAAAGTTTACACCTACATGCACGGTGTTATTAACATTTTTTTTACGCTTTTGTAACATGATTTAGTCAACATATTTTGTTAAATGAAAGCTTTATTAAGTCATTTCCAATTTATTAAGAAACAAAATCAAAATTCATACAACGACAAAAAATTTATTCAAAAAAGTAAACAATTTGCATATTTCACGCGTCAAAAGAAAGTTTACAGTAAACAAAAAACATAAATAGGCAATAAGTTAGTATTTAGTTTGTTTTCCTTTTGCCTTAATAACAGCTTGTAATCTTCGTGGCATTGATTCTATTAGATTTGCTGTCACTTCGGATGGAATTTTTGACCATTCGTCCATTATAACTGTTTTTAGCATGTCCTTATTGGTAATTGTCCTTTTTCTTATCTGACGGTCGAGATGCTCCCACAAATGCTCTATGGGATTGAGGTCCGGCGATTGTGGGGGATGATCCAATTGTTTGGGTACACGGTAAAGCAGCCATTCTTTGACCACTTTTGAAGTGTGCTTTGGGTCATTGTCCTGTTGAAAGACCCATGTAGAATCCAAACACAATTTCACGACACTGACACCAATTTATTAAGAAACAAAATCAAAATTCATACAACGACAAAAAATTTATTCAAAAAAGTAAACAATTTGCATATTTCACGCGTCAAAAGAAAGTTTACAGTAAACAAAAAACATAAATAGGCAATAAGTTAGTATTTAGTTTGTTTTCCTTTTGCCTTAATAACAGCTTGTAATCTTCGTGGCATTGATTCTATTAGATTTGCTGTCACTTCGGATGGAATTTTTGACCATTCGTCCATTATAACTGTTTTTAGCATGTCCTTATTGGTAATTGTCCTTTTTCTTATCTGACGGTCGAGATGCTCCCACAAATGCTCTATGGGATTGAGGTCCGGCGATTGTGGGGGATGATCCAATTGTTTGGGTACACGGTAAAGCAGCCATTCTTTGACCACTTTTGAAGTGTGCTTTGGGTCATTGTCCTGTTGAAAGACCCATGTAGAATCCAAACACAATTTCACGACACTGGCGCGTAAATTATTTTTTAAAATATTAAGGTAATCTATTTTGTTCATAGTACCTTCAATAAATATCAAATTACCCACTCCGCTCGCAGCCATACATCCCCACACCATCACTGAACCCCCACCATGCTTAACGGTCGATGTCATATTTTTTTCAGCAAGCTCTTGGTTCTTGCTTCTCCATATTTTTGCCGATTTCTTTTTGCCAAATATTTCAAATTTGCTCTCATCGCTAAAGACTACGTTTTTCCAGAAAGAAAAATCCATATCCTTATACTTTTTTGCATAATCCAGCCGACGTTTTTGATTGACATTGGATATATACGGTTTTCTTCTGGGGACACGACCATGTAAACCGTTATCGTGAAGTGCTCGTCGTATTGTACTGGCACTTACAAATTTTTTTGACGATTCGGATATTGCCTCTGCGATTTTAACGGCACTTTCGGTTGGATTTTTTTTTACATTTCTTACAATGGACCGTATCTCCGTATCGTTTAGTCGCTTTGGCCTGCCAATTTTATGAAGGTTATCCAATTTCCCGAACTTTTCATATTTATCAATAATTTTTTTTATTGTTGCATGGCTTCTGTTAATAATAGAACCGATTTCCCGTAATGATTTCCCCTCTTTATGGAATTTAATTACAAGTTCACGTGTATCCACAGAAGTCTGTTTACCCATTATCGACAGATTTAGATTCTAGCTTAAGCACACTTAACAAATGCGATCTTGACGACAATTAGAACAACAATGACTATTTACAACTTCCATCATATCTAACCAAAACTAATAACGGCACTTAAAGCATTTTTGTTGTTGTACAAAAAGCATTTGAAACTCATTGGACTAACTGTAAACTTTTTTTTGACGCGACGAAAATGAGTTTTTTGCAGTTTTTGCTTCATATTTTTTGTTGTTGTATTTTTTTCTTTGTTTTATTTTTATGAACTGATTACAAGTGCAATTACATTTAAAATAAACAAAATTTGGTGCATTGAATCATATAAAAAAAGCATAAGTTTACAATATCAATAGAGAATACAAAGGTGTAAACTTTCTTTTGACGCTCACTGTATGTTGGAATGCCAGAGGTATTCGCAATAAGAAAGATGCACTTTTTAATTTCTTAAAAACTCACAATGTTGGTATCTGTTTGCTAAGTGAGACTTGGTTAAGTAACGATATTACAATAAACCACACCGACTTTTACTGTTATAGATGTGGCCGTCAACATGGAAGAGGAGGAGGTGTTGCGATTATTATAAATACAAATATTAGACATCAGCAGATTCATACACAAAATACAACACTCATTGAAAATGTGGGTATTAAGTTATTTTTAAATGACGATTATATTAATATTTTTTCCTGTTACTTCCCTGGCGGATCTACGATAAGTGATCCTGGTAGAAAACAAACGTTCAGATCGGATTTAAGGAAACTGACTAACACAAATAAATATATACTGGGTGGCGACTTTAACTGCAGACACCGTTACTGGGGTTGTCTAAGGAGTAACTCATGGGGTAACATTTTATATGATAAGTAAAGATCCGATGATTTACATATAATGTTTCCATCGGATAATACTTACATTCCCGCTGATCACAGAAGACAACCATCTACGCTAGATTTTTTCCAACTAACATGCCTCAATTCTTATCTACCACTTCAACTATAAACGATCTTGGTTCTGATCATCTGCCTATTTGTAGTATACTTAACGCAAGACATGAGATTGTTGAAAATCCAATCTACAATTTTAGCAGAACAAATTGGAGCAGATACAAAAACAGCATAATTAGTAATTTACCTACCCCTTCGGAGATTTCTACAATTACAAATATTAACCAAATTGATACCATGATAGCTGTCTTCACCATCACGTTAAAAAATGCTATACATGACAGTGTCCCTAAACGTAGAAGAGCGCCAACAAGACAATGTTTACCAAACAACATTAAAATTCTGATTCAACATAGAAACATTGATAGGCGTAACTGGAAACGGTATAGAGATGTAAACGATCATCGCCTTATGGTTCAGTTAAATAACGAAATATCCAAGGAGCTAAGTAATTACAGAAATTTAACATGGAACAATATGCTGGCTACGTTAGATAGGTCTTCTTCACGCTTTTGGAAAATTTCAAAAATTCTGAAAAAAAAATGTAAAAATATTCCGCTCTTAAGCAAAATGATAATGTGTATTACACACAACAAGAGAAGGCGGACTGCTTGGCCCAAAATTTCCAACTAAATCACTGTTTTTCAAACAATCTTAGTGATAGTCAAACAAAGGCCGAAGTCGATGGCATTGCAAATATTATCAGGATTTATATCAATACTTCAGAAGATGGAACATTTTGGCAAACCCTGAAAAAACGCAAGCCATATATTTCACGAGGAAAAGGAAATCCTGTTACGTTCCGCAAGTCCCCCTTCGGTTTATGAATCACGATATTGAATGGGAGAAAAATGTTAAATATTTGGGTGTTATCTTGGATTCCATATTAACTTTTAAAGACCACGTACCTTTTCTTGTAGACAAGCTCAACAAAATCACCAGGATGATGTATCCACTTATAAACAGAAACTCAAGCCTAAATCTTGCAAACAAAATGTTAATTTTTTAAAACAATTTTTCTTCCCATAATGTTCTACTGTGCACCGGTACGGTCAAAAATGGCGTGCTGTCACTTCAAAAAACTACAAATAGCGCAAAACAGACTACTGAAGCTGATACTGAAGTTACCATGGCAGTACTCCACGCTAGGCTTACACACACTTGCTGGCGTTGACCTTGTATGCGTTAGAATTAACAAATTCTCAACAAACTTTAATAGTCGATGTCAAAATTTCCAATACTCACATATCAATGAAAGTATAATTTTACCCTTTTTTAGACTATTTTATAAAAAACGATTTAAATAGGTTTCGTTAAATTTTTCCTTCCTCTGTAAATATATACTACGCAACATAGTTGCATTCAAAATATCACACATTCAATTTAAACTACAAAGTAGAAAAGGAAATTAAATTTCATAAACTCTTTAGTTCGTAATGTCATTTGTAAAATCATTATGCTGAACAATAAACTAAACTTAAATGTTCCAGCCTCTAAGAGCCGCCGAGGAAAAACAGAATCAGTTTATAAAGATATTCGATTAGGGTATCTGAGTGTACATTTGCCAACATTGAACTATGCAGCATAAACAAAAGTCGATCAAATCCTTACTCTAAATGCGGTCACTGTGGGGTTTACTTATGGTGTAATGATAAAACAAACTTCTTCGAAATACCAAATGAATTAACAAATTTAAAAAAAAAAATCAATTCCATTTAAATGAAATATAAATAAATGTATTCATGTTTTCCCCTTCTTTTGAATCACCCTGACGCCAGTCATAATTAACATCCTTGTATATCATTGCAAATATTGAAACTTCGTATTTATCTTTAAGAATCCATAAAAATTCAGATTTCGAAAAAAATATTAATTATACCCTCACCCTACGGGTAGGAGGGTATATATCATTTGATACGGCTGAAAAGTGTAACACCTAGAAATATTCACATTAGAACCCAAGTCTCTTTGAACCAAATTCGATTCATGACTTTCTGAATCGTTTGAGCCATGTCCGTCTGTCCGTCCGTCCGTCTGTCTGTCTGTCCTGCTGGTACGCACGATAACTTTCGAAAGAGTTAAACAATCGCTCTGAAATTTGGCATGGGTTAATATTTTCCCAAAACTGCTTATGGGATTGCATATGGGCTATATGGCCACACCCCTTCGGGTACCTCCCACACAAATCTGCTATTTCGCCCACTTTAGAAATCGTGTAATAATATCAATACGCCCACTCCGATCTTGGCCAAATTCCGTATATGGTAAAAGTACAACTGGATAAAGTTTCGGACAAAAACTTGGAAGTCTGGCAACTCCCCTTCTGGTACCTCCTATACAAATGTACCATATCGCCTACATCAGAAATCGTGTATTAATATCAATATGCCAAACGCGATCCTGTATTTTTGTACTTAGTAAATCAATAGCTAGACAAAGTTTTGGACAAAAAGTTGGAAGTCTGGCAACTCCCCTTCTGGTACCTCCTATACAAATGTACCATATCGCCTACATCAGAAATCGTGTATTAATATCAATATGCCAAACGCGATCCTGTAATTTTGTACTTAGTAAATCAATAGCTAGACAAAGTTTTGGACAAAAAGTTGGAAGTCTGGCAACTCCGCTTCTGGTACCTCCCATACAAATGTACCATCCCGCCCTTAAAAAACCCTCTAATACTATCAGTATGACCAACGCTATCTTGCCCAAATTTTGTATTTAGTAAAGTTATAGCTAGACAAAGTTTTTGACAAAAACTTGGAAGTCTGGCAACTCCCCTTCTGGTACCTCCCATACAAATGTACCATCCCGCCCCTGATAAACCGTCTAATACTATCAGTATGACCAACGCTATCTTGCCCAAATTTTGTATTTAGTAAATCTATAGCTAGACTAAGTTTTGGACAAAATCTTGGAAGTCTGGCAACTCCCCTTCTGGTACCTCCCATACAAATGTACCATCCCGCCCCTGATAAACCGTCTAATACTATCAGTATGCCCAACGCGATCCTTCCCAAATTTTGTACTTAGTAAACCTATAGCTATACAAAGTTTTGGACAAAAACTTGGAAGTCTGGCAACTCCCCTTCTGGTACCTCCCATACAAATGTACCATCCCGCCCCTGATAAACCGTCTAATACTATCAGTATGACCAAAGCTATCTTGCCCAAATTTTGTATTTAGTAAATCTATAGCTAGACTAAGTTTTGGACAAAATCTTGGAAGTCTGGCAACTCCCCTTCTGGTACCTCCCATACAAATGTACCATCCCGCCCCTGATAAACCGTCTAATACTATCAGTATGACCAACGCGATCTTGCCCAAATTCAGTATTTAGTAAATCTATAGCTAGACAAAGTTTTGGACAAAAACTTGGAAGTCTGGCTACTCCCCTTCTGGTACCTCCCATACAAATGTACCATCCCGCCCCTGATAAACCGTCTAATACTATCAGTATGACCAAAGCTATCTTGCCCAAATTTTGTATTTACTAAATTTATAGCTAGACAAAATTTTTGACAAAAACTTGGAAGTCTGGCAACTCCCCTTCTGGTACCTCCCATACAAATGTACCATCCCGCCTACCTTAGAAATCGTGTAGTAACACCAATATGACCAACGCGATCTTGCTCAAATTCTGTATTTAGTAAATCTATAGCTAGACAAAGTTTTGGACAAAAACTTGGAAGTCTGGCAACTCCCCTTCTGGTACCTCCCATACAAATGTACCATCCCGCCCCTGATAAACCGTCTAATACTATCAGTATGCCCAACGCGATCCTTCCCAAATTTTGTACTTAGTAAACCTATAGCTATACAAAGTATTGGACAAAAACTTGGAAGTCTGGCAACTCCCCTTCTGGTTCCATACAAATGTACCATCAAATATTTTTTTCTATAGCATTCGGTATTTTAGGTTGCTATTATGAATTTTCAGATGTTACATCAAATGATGGTAGCTACGGTCACTTTTGACTTTCCGATACTTATGAGTATGAGACTTGTTATCTATTACATTCGGTATTTTGAGGTTCCTATTATGGTATATGAGACTTATTGCCTGTTTCCATAAAACGAATTTGTTCGTTCGTTACAAATCGTCAATTTTGAAAGCGTTATAACATGGATGTGAGACATTATTGAATTGTGATTTTCAGATATATTTTAGATATCGACATATGGAACACAATCCCACACGAAGATGCTCTCATCACTGATAAAAATCCATTTTATTGGGCATTTAATTTTGACAATTTGCAACGAACGAACAAATTCGATTTATGGAAACAGGGAGTTATATATTTTTACTGAGGGTGAGGGTATATATAAGTCGGTTTACCCGACTGCAACTTTTTAATTTTTTTTTAATTTTAAGTTTCCTGTCTTCTCAAACATTGATCCATAGTAATGGAAATGTGCATGCAAAATTACAGCTTCCTAACTCAATATCTTGAGGTGGCGCATTAGGTATGAAGGTTGATAAATAAGAAAAAAATAGACTTACAAATAAACATTTTTTTTTTGACATTATAATCGTATCATTTACTGAATTTATACATAAAACTACAAGTCCAATGAATTATTATATGAAATTACCATAAAAATAAAAGTTTAATGTTCAGTATAAGAAGTCCGAGTGTCTTATTTTTGACGGAAATACTGAGATTTGGTGTCAAAAACATGTATTTCTTGCCTGGATTTTATTCTAGTACGAATGAAACCGTCTCTAGCAACGGGCCCACAAACAGATGCCGAAGCTCAGTTACAAGTTTGACACACCTTTCGACTGCTTGAGTGTGGCAAGGGTACTTTTCAATATCCAACAATTTACCTCCAGATGCAATTTTTGAAGTAATTTCCGAGTCGCTGTATTTCATTGTTACAGGAGGTTCTGTTATCTTCTCTTTCGACCATTCTATCAAATCATAATAATTTGTCGCATCTGTTTTAAGTTCTGGCAATTGGAATTCACGTACTTCTTTGCCTTAAGACTCTGTTCTTGCCTTTAAAACTCTCCGAAGAGCCAGCTCTCGTACATGCTGAACATCATCTTGCAACATAGCCAGCAATAGATTTTCTGGCTGTATGAAGAAAGCAGTTCTTTGAATAGTATTTAAGACAATACTTTTTAAGTCATCTCGCAAATACAAGCATCTTTTGACCATATTAAAGATGTGAATCGGGCCAAACTTACATGATGATTTTGACTTGATATCAAACCAGTTTGGTGCGTAAACTTTCATGATAAAAGTGGCTAGTTCTTTCAAATTGTTAGTCGGTTTAGCTGTACCAATATACAACCGGAGAATTCTGTTAGCGCAAGTTAACCATCGAGAATGTGCTAGTTTTCCTGGGTCTCTGTAAGCTAAGTTTGGTGGAACTGTACCAGAAGAAATAGCAGAACACATCTGATAAAGGTATATTTGGTCGGTGCTCAACAAATCAATATTAAAATCCGGCAATTCGGTGGAGATGGGTTCGAATGCTTCTATTTTGAAGTCAAGACAATTATCAAGCTGTTTTCCTAACATGCCAGAAAAAGTATTGGGGCCTGTAGTAGTACCGTCGATACTGGAGAACAAATGGCGAAGTGGTAATTCATTTGCATGCAACACGCACACAAACCATTGCAAAGGGCGCTTCAGATGTTTTTCTAATAAAACAATGACTCCATTTTTCCGACCAGTATTAACTGCAGTACCATCGCATCCAATTGCCGCCAAAGAAAAACGAAACTTTTTAAGAAACTCGAAAATACTTTTCTCAATATCAGCCGCTTTACCCGAACCAATACAAAGATGACCGATGTATTCAGAATTGGGTTCTGATATGATTGAGATATGTTCTTCAACTCTAATCTTCCTTTGGGATATATTATCAGCCTTAGTTATAGTCAAAGTTTTGTCCTTACGACCATCAAAATAAATAGCCGTTAAAGGTTCATGTTCTTTTATAGATTGCAATTCTGTACGAACCTTCTGCCATTTTCTGCGTATTTTGCTTCTGTCTGAGTCCTCAGTACTGATAAAATTTAAGTCATGTAAAGCAGCATTTACTATTAATATCACACGTTGTAGCAAGATTTTTCAGCTTATCTCTCATCTGTTGAGTTTTTGTAAGGGATGGTTTAGATACTACTACTTCTGCAGTGCGAAATTCATCGTCCTCATCTGATGTTTCAGCAGAAGAACTGTCAGAGGGTGATGTAGAATCTACATCTAGTTTATTGATAGTTTTTAAGTAATACCAACATATTTATTACAAAATATATACATAAAAAACGCGTGTAATGCTGTATTGCAGTGCAAAGTGCTATTCTACTATTCCAAAACTAAATATGTATTACAGTTTTATAAGAAAATACTTTATTTGTGTACGAGATAACACTTAGACGAAGTTAAAAACAGTATATCTAGAGGCAAAGTATGTAAGGATAACTATTTTATGAGGGTAAGCGTATAAGTAAAAATATTAGTTTTTTAGAAACAATTTTCTCGATGCGCCACCTGAAGATAAAGTCGTAAGGCTTTGATATTTTGCATGAATTAAGCTTTTTTATAGGGTCATCGATTGGCAATACAGGAGATTTAAAAAAATTAAAAAATTTTTTTTTGCCATTTTCACTCCACCCTAGTATGCATATGATAAATACTTTGTGAAAAATAAATACTATGTAAAACCCGCTATAATCCGTAACGAAAGACTATGATAGGACACTGGAATAATTAGCGATAGTCTTCGTTCTACCTATAAACATATTAAATTAGGTATTTTTCTAAGTTTCATAGCTGATAAGATATCAGTCAACCCAAGAAATGTCGATTAATAGACTTTTCCTACAAAAAAAATGGTAAACAAATTTAGTCAACTTTGCAAAATTACAAATGTTGAAAAATTTATGAAAGATACGCATTGACATACATATTAATTTTACTACGTCCAGTACATTGTTAACACCAAGGTTTATGTATACATAAACCTTGGTTAACACAATCCCCCTTCTTAATGAAATTTCCGTCATCAGCAATTTCATCACAATGCCCCGCTGTAGAACAAATCGGGTTGTTCGCCGCCACCATGTTTTTGAATTTCTAATGGTATTTAATTACGTTGCCAATTAACTAACTACTTATATAATTAGCAAACAACAATCTTCAACACAGAATTAAATTTAAAAACAAAAGATGTAGTCAATATCGATTTTAAAATTCAATATCTAAAGGACATCCACAATTCGTTCTGAAAAAGTATTTATCAAAATCTGCGATTGCCTACGATCCCCATTTCATGTTTCCTTATATAGGTAGAATATCATATATTTCTGTATATTCAAAATTTTAGTGGGTAAGAGGCAGTTTGCCGGGTCAGCTTTCAGTTTCACAATAAAAATATAAATATAACGCTTTTTAATACAAGTACACCCTTAACTTGTATTATTTCTACAGTGCGTCCAATCTAACAAACGACAAAATTGTACATATTTTTCATATTGTTTTGAGTAAACAACCAACTTTTTTGATTTCGTTTTTCTGTTTTGGATTCTATGGACCTCTTTTTTCTATTAGTACTGTTTTACAATTACAACACGTTTGTAGTTTAGCAACAAGTGCGTCTAACCTAATGAACATATCTATAAAATATAAACTTATTTTAAAAAACACTTGACATGTATTTAAATAATTTGTATTGTCTTGTTTCATTCAGGAATTCTCTGGTGGACTACCTACTGGATGGCACTGCTATTAAGGAGGCACTAGAGCAGGGCAGAAATCTAAATACCAAAGCTTGTGAAGATGTGTACACCAATTGTCCAGTGGATAGTACAACGGCAACAAATATTTTGATAAAATTATTGCCCAAGAAATCGGGATCACGCACGAAAACGGCTTAGTAGTCTTCAGCAGCTCTTATGCCAAGCCGATTTTAGTGTCAATCTTTATTAAAAATATACGTAAAAAATATAAATATGAATATGTCACATGCAGATGTACAAAACAAGACATGTCTATAAATAAAAAGAATACCCATTATTTTAATGCAACCTACACAAAACAGAAGAATATAAACTGATATCCCATCGACGACTTTTTACTCCGACATTTTGTACTTTTTATACCCTCACCCTACGGGTAGGAGGGTATATATCATTTGATACGACCCAAAAGTGTAACACCTAGAAATATTCACATTAGACCCCAGGTGTCTTTGAACCAAATTCGATTCATGACTTTCTGAATCGTTTGAGCCATGTCCGTCTGTCCGTCCGTCTGTCCTGCTGGTACGCACGATAACTTTCGAAAGAGTTAAGCAATCACTCTGAAATTTGGCATGGCTTAATATTTTCCCAAAACTGCTTATGGGATTGCATATGGCCTATATAGCCACACCCCTTCGGGTACATCCCATACGAATGTACCATCCCGCCTACCTTAGAAATCGTGTAATAACACCAATATGCCCAACGCGATCTTGCCCAAATTCTGTATTTAGTAAATCTATAGCTAGACAAAGTTTTGGACAAAAACTTGGAAGTCTGGCAACTCCCCTTCTGGTACCTCCCGTACAAATGAGCCATCCCGCCTATCTTAGAAATCGTGTAATAATACCAATATGCCCAACGCGATCTTGCCCAAATTCTGTATTTAGTGAAGGTATAACTGAACAAAGTTTCGGACAAAAACTTTGAAGTCTGGCAACTCCCCTTCTGGTACCTCCCATACAAATGTACCATCCCGCCTACCTTAGAAATAGTGTAATAACACCAATATGACCAACGCGATCTTGCCCAAATTCTGTATTTAGTAAAGGTATAACTGGACAAAGTTTCCGACAAAAACTTGGAAGTCTGGCAACTCCACTTCTGGTACCTCCCATACAAATGTACCATCCCGCCTACCTTAGAAATCGTGTAATAACACCAATATGCCCAACGCGATCTTGCCCAAAATCTGTATTTAGTAAAGCTGTAGCAAGACAAAGTTTTGGACAAAAACTTGGAAGACTGGCAACTCTCCTTCTGGTACCTCCCATACAAATGTACCATATCGCCTACATTAGAAATCGTGTATCAATATCAATATGCCCAACGCGATCCTGCCCAAATTTTGTACTTAGTAAACCTATAGCTAGACAAAGTTTTGGACAAAAACTTGGAACTCCCCTTATGGTACCTCCCATACAAATGTACCATCCCGCCTATCTTAGAAATCGTGTAATAATACCAATATGCCCAACGCGATCTTGCCCAAATTCTGTATTTAGTAAAGGTATAACTGGACAAAGTTTCCGACAAAAACTTGGAAGTCTGGCAACTCCACTTCTGGTACCTCCCGTACAAATGAGCCATCCCGCCTATCTTAGAAATCGTGTAATAATACCAATATGCCCAACGCGATCTTGCCCAAATTCTGTATTTAGTAAAGGTATAACTGAACAAAGTTTCGGACAAAAACTTGGAAGTCTGGCAACTCTCCTTCTGGTACCTCCCATACAAATGTACCATTCCACCCACTTTAGAAATCTAGTAATTATATAATTTCGCTCAACGAATCTTTCCGAAATTCTATATTTAGTAAAGCTTTAGCTATATAAAATTTTCTAGTAAAAACTCTGCTTTATATTCCGCCCGTTTTGTAAAAACGTGTAATACAATATTTATACCCTCACCCTACGGGTAGGAGGGTATATATCATTTGATACGACCCAAAAGTGTAACACCTAGAAATATTCACATTAGACCCCAGGTGTCTTTGAACCAAATTCGATTCATGACGTTCTGAATCGTTTGAGCCATGTCCGTCCGTCTGTCCTGCTGGTACGCACGATAACTTTCGAAAGAGTTAAGCAATCACTCTGAAATTTGGCATGGCTTAATATTTTCCCAAAACTAATTATGGGATTGCATATGGGCTATATAAATGTACCATCCCGCCTACCTTAGAAATCGTGTAATAACACCAATATGCCCAACGCGATCTTGCCCAAATTCTGTATTTAGTAAATCTATAGCTAGACAAAGTTTTGGACAAAAACTTGGAAGTCTGGCAACTACCCTTCTGGTACCTCCCGTACAAATGAGCCATCCCGCCTATCTTAGAAATCGTGTAATAATACCAATATGCCCAACGCGATCTTGCCCAAATTCTGTATTTAGTAAAGGTATAACTGAACAAAGTTTCAGACAAAAACTTGGAAGTCTGGCAACTCCCCTTCTGGTACCTCCCATACAAATGTACCATCCCGCCTACATTAAAAATCGTGTATTAATATCAATATGCCCAACGCGATCTTGCCCAAATTCTGTATTTAGTAAAGCTATAGCAAGACAAAGTTTTGGACAAAAACTTGGAAGTCTGGCAACTCCCCTTATGGTACCTCCCATACAAATGTACCATCCCGCCCAGATAAACCGTCTAATACTATCAGTATGCCCAACGCGATCTTGCCCAAATTCTGTATTTAGTAAATCTATAGCTAGACAAAGTTTTGGACAAAAACTTGGAAGTCTGGCAACTACCCTTCTGGTACCTCCCGTACAAATGAGCCATCCCGCCTATCTTAGAAATCGTGTAATAATACCAATATGCCCAACGCGATCTTGCCCAAATTCTGTATTTAGTAAAGATATAACTGAACAAAGTTTGAGACAAAAACGTGGAAGTCTGGCAACTCCCCTTCTGGTACCTCCCATACAAATGTACCATCCCGCCTACCTTAGAAATAGTGTAATAACACCAATATGCCCAACGCGATCTTGCCCAAATTCTGTATTTAGTAAAGCTATAGCAAGACAAAGTTTTGGACAAAAACTTGGAAGTCTGGCAACTCTCATTCTGGTACCTCCCATACAAATGTACCATATCGCCTACATTAGAAATCGTGTATCAATATCAATATGCCCAACGAGATCCTGCCCAAATTTTGTACTTAGTAAACCTATAGCTAGACAAAGTTTTGGACAAAAACTTGGAAGTCTGGCAACTCCCCTTATGGTACCTCCCATACAAATGTACCATCCCGCCCCAGATAAACCGTCTAATACTATCAGTATGCCCAACGCGATCTTGCCCAAATTCTGTATTTAGTAAATCTATAGCTAGACAAAGTTTTGGACAAAAACTTGGAAGTCTTGCAACTCCCCTCTGGTACCTCCCATACAAATGTACCATCCCGCCTACCTTAGAAATAGTGTAATAACACCAATATGACCAACGCGATCTTGCCCAAATTTTGTACTTAGTAAACCTATAGCTAGACAAAGTTTTGGACAAAAACTTGGAAGTCTGGCAACTCCCCTTATGGTACCTCCCATACAAATGTACCATCCCGCCCCAGATAAACCGTCTAATACTATCAGTATGCCCAACGCGATCTTGCCCAAATTCTGTATTTAGTAAATCTATAGCTAGACAAAGTTTTGGACAAAAACTTGGAAGTCTTGCAACTCCCCTCTGGTACCTCCCATACAAATGTACCATTCCACCCACTTTAGAAATCTAGTAATTATATAATTTCGCTCAACGAATCTTTCCGAAATTCTATATTTAGTAAAGCTTTAGCTACATAAAATTTTCTAGTAAAAACTCTGCTTTATATTCCGCCCGTTTTGTAAAAACGTGTAATACAATATTTATACCCTCACCCTACGGGTAGGAGGGTATATATCATTTGATACGACCCAAAAGTGTAACACCTAGAAATATTCACATTAGACCCCAGGTGTCTTTGAACCAAATTCGATTCATGACGTTCTGAATCGTTTGAGCCATGTCCGTCCGTCTGTCCGTCTGTCCTGCTGGTACGCACGATAACTTTCGAAAGAGTTAAGCAATCACTCTGAAATTTGGCATGGCTTAATATTTTCCCAAAACTAATTATGGGATTGCATATGGGCTATATAAATGTACCATCCCGCCTACCTTAGAAATCGTGTAATAACACCAATATGCCCAACGCGATCTTGCCCAAATTCTGTATTTAGTAAATCTATAGCTAGACAAAGTTTTGGACAAAAACTTGGAAGTCTGGCAACTACCCTTCTGGTACCTCCCGTACAAATCAGCCATCACGCCTATCTTAGAAATCGTGTAATAATACCAATATGCCCAACGCGATCTTGCCCAAATTCTGTATTTAGTAAAGGTATAACTGAACAAAGTTTCAGACAAAAACTTGGAAGTCTGGCAACTCCCCTTCTGGTACCTCCCATACAAATGTACCATCCCGCCTACATTAAAAATCGTGTATTAATATCAATATGCCCAACGCGATCTTGCCCAAATTCTGTATTTAGTAAAGCTATAGCAAGACAAAGTTTTGGACAAAAACTTGGAAGTCTGGCAACTCCCCTTATGGTACCTCCCATACAAATGTACCATCCCGCCCAGATAAACCGTCTAATACTATCAGTATGCCCAACGCGATCTTGCCCAAATTCTGTATTTAGTAAATCTATAGCTAGACAAAGTTTTGGACAAAAACTTGGAAGTCTGGCAACTACCCTTCTGGTACCTCCCGTACAAATGAGCCATCCCGCCTATCTTAGAAATCGTGTAATAATACCAATATGCCCAACGCGATCTTGCCCAAATTCTGTATTTAGTAAAGGTATAACTGAACAAAGTTTGAGACAAAAACGTGGAAGTCTGGCAACTCCCCTTCTGGTACCTCCCATACAAATGTACCATCCCGCCTACCTTAGAAATAGTGTAATAACACCAATATGCCCAACGCGATCTTGCCCAAATTCTGTATTTAGTAAAGCTATAGCAAGACAAAGTTTTGGACAAAAACTTGGAAGTCTGGCAACTCTCATTCTGGTACCTCCCATACAAATGTACCATATCGCCTACATTAGAAATCGTGTATCAATATCAATATGCCCAACGAGATCCTGCCCAAATTTTGTACTTAGTAAACCTATAGCTAGACAAAGTTTTGGACAAAAACTTGGAAGTCTGGCAACTCCCCTTATGGTACCTCCCATACAAATGTACCATCCCGCCCCAGATAAACCGTCTAATACTATCAGTATGCCCAACGCGATCTTGCCCAAATTCTGTATTTAGTAAATCTATAGCTAGACAAAGTTTTGGACAAAAACTTGGAAGTCTTGCAACTCCCCTCTGGTACCTCCCATACAAATGTACCATCCCGCCTACCTTAGAAATAGTGTAATAACACCAATATGACCAACGCGATCTTGCCCAAATTTTGTACTTAGTAAACCTATAGCTAGACAAAGTTTTGGACAAAAACTTGGAAGTCTGGCAACTCCCTTTATGGTACCTCCCATACAAATGTACCATCCCGCCCCAGATAAACCGTCTAATACTATCAGTATGCCCAACGCGATCTTGCCCAAATTCTGTATTTAGTAAATCTATAGCTAGACAAAGTTTTGGACCAAAACTTGGAAGTCTTGCAACTCCCCTCTGGTACCTCCCATACAAATGTACCATCCCGCCTACCTTAGAAATAGTGTAATAACACCAATATGACCAACGCGATCTTGCCCAAATTTTGTACTTAGTAAACCTATAGCTAGACAAAGTTTTGGACAAAAACTTGGAAGTCTTGCAACTCCCCTTCTGGTACCTCCCGTACAAATGAGCCATCCCGCCTATCTTAGAAATCGTGTAATAACACCAATATGACCAACGCGATCTTGCCCAAATTCTGTATTTAGTAAAGGTATAACTGAACAAAGTTTCGGACAAAAACTTGGAAGTCTGGCAACTCTCCTTCTGGTACCTCCCATACAAATGTACCATATCGCCTACATTAGAAATCGTGTATCAATATCAATATTCCCAACGCGATCCTGCCCAAATTTTGTACTTAGTAAACCTATAGCTAGGCAAAGTTTTGGACAAAAACTTGGAAGTCTGGCAACTCTCCTTCTGGTACCTCCCATACAAATGTACCATATCGCCTACATTAGAAATCGTGTATCAATATCAATATGCCCAACGCGATCCTGCCCAAATTTTGTACTTAGTAAACCTATAGCTAGGCAAAGTTTTGGACAAAAACTTGGAAGTCTGGCAAGTCCCCTTCTGGTACCTCCCGTACAAATGAGCCATCCCGCCTATCTTAGAAATCGTGTAATAACACCAATATGACCAACGCGATCTTGCCCAAATTCTGTATTTAGTAAAGGTATAACTGAACAAAGTTTCGGACAAAAACTTGGAAGTCTGGCAACTCTCCTTCTGGTACCTCCCATACAAATGTACCATATCGCCTACATTAGAAATCGTGTATCAATATCAATATGCCCAACGCGATCCTGCCCAAATTTTGTACTTAGTAAACCTATAGCTAGACAAAGTTTTTGACAAAAACTTGGAAGTCTGGCAACTCCCCTTCTGGTACCTCCCGTACAAATGAGCCATCCCGCCTACCTTAGAAATAGTGTAATAACACCAATATGACCAACGCGATCTTGCCCAAATTCTGTATTTAGTAAAGGTATAACTGTACAAAGTTTCCGACAAAAACTTGGAAGTCTGGCAACTCTCCTTCTGGTACCTCCCATACAAATGTACCATATCGCCTACATTAGAAATCGTGTATCAATATCAATATGCCCAACGCGATCCTGCCCAAATTTTGTACTTAGTAAACCTATAGCTAGGCAAAGTTTTGGACAAAAACTTGGAAGTCTGGCAAGTCCCCTTCTGGTACCTCCCGTACAAATGAGCCATCCCGCCTATCTTAGAAATCGTGTAATAACACCAATATGACCAACGCGATCTTGCCCAAATTCTGTATTTAGTAAAGGTATAACTGAACAAAGTTTCGGACAAAAACTTGGAAGTCTGGCAACTCTCCTTCTGGTACCTCCCATACAAATGTACCATATCGCCTACATTAGAAATCGTGTATCAATATCAATATGCCCAACGCGATCCTGCCCAAATTTTGTACTTAGTAAACCTATAGCTAGACAAAGTTTTTGACAAAAACTTGGAAGTCTGGCAACTCCCCTTCTGGTACCTCCCGTACAAATGAGCCATCCCGCCTACCTTAGAAATAGTGTAATAACACCAATATGACCAACGCGATCTTGCCCAAATTCTGTATTTAGTAAAGGTATAACTGAACAAAGTTTCGGACAAAAACTTGGAAGTCTGGCAACTCTCCTTCTGGTACCTCCCATACAAATGTACCATATCGCCTACATTAGAAATCGTGTATCAATATCAATACGCCCAACGCGATCTTGCCCAAATTCTGTATTTAGTAAAGCTATAGCAAGACAAAGTTTTGGACAAAAACTTGGAAGTCTGGCAAATCCCCTTATGGTACCTCCCATACAAATGTACCATCCCGCCCCAGATAAACCGTCTAATACTATCAGTATGCCCAACGCGATCTTGCCCAAATTCTGTATTTAGTAAATCTATAGCTAGACAAAGTTTTGGACAAAAACTTGGAAGTCTTGCAACTCCCCTCTGGTACCTCCCATACAAATGTACCATCCCGCCTACCTTAGAAATAGTGTAATAACACCAATATGACCAACGCGATCTTGCCCAAATTTTTTACTTAGTAAACCTATAGCTAGACAAAGTTTTGGACAAAAACTTGGAAGTCTGGCAACTCCCCTTATGGTACCTCCCATACAAATGTACCATCCCGCCCCAGATAAACCGTATAATACTATCAGTATGCCCAACGCGATCTTGCCCAAATTCTGTATTTAGTAAATCTATAGCTAGACAAAGTTTTGGACAAAAACTTGGAAGTCTTGCAACTCCCCTCTGGTACCTCCCATACAAATGTACCATCCCGCCTACCTTAGAAATAGTGTAATAACACCAATATGACCAACGCGATCTTGCCCAAATTTTGTACTTAGTAAACCTATAGCTAGACAAAGTTTTGGACAAAAACTTGGAAGTCTGGCAACTCCCCTTATGGTACCTCCCATACAAATGTACCATCCCGCCCCAGATAAACCGTCTAATACTATCAGTATGCCCAACGCGATCTTGCCCAAATTCTGTATTTAGTAAATCTATAGCTAGGGCAACTCTCCTTCTGGTACCTCCCATACAAATGTACCATATCGCCTACATTAGAAATCGTGTATCAATATCAATATGCCCAACGAGATCCTGCCCAAATTTTGTACTTAGTAAACCTATAGCTAGACAAAGTTTTGGACAAAAACTTGGAAGTCTGGCAACTCCCCTTATGGTACCTCCCATACAAATGTACCATCCCGCCCCAGATAAACCGTCTAATACTATCAGTATGCCCAACGCGATCTTGCCCAAATTCTGTATTTAGTAAATCTATAGCTAGATAAAGTTTTGGACAAAAACTTGGAAGTCTTGCAACTCCCCTCTGGTACCTCCCATACAAATGTACCATCCCGCCCCAGATAAACCGTCTAATACTATCAGTATGCCCAACGCGATCTTGCCCAAATTCTGTATTTAGTAAATCTATAGCTAGATAAAGTTTTGGACAAAAACTTGGAAGTCTTGCAACTCCCCTCTGGTACCTCCCATACAAATGTACCATCCCGCCTACCTTAGAAATAGTGTAATAACACCAATATGACCAACGCGATCTTGCCCAAATTTTGTACTTAGTAAACCTATAGCTAGACAAAGTTTTGGACAAAAACTTGGAAGTCTGGCAACTCCCCTTATGGTACCTCCCATACAAATGTACCATCCCGCCCCAGATAAACCGTCTAATACTATCAGTATGCCCAACGCGATCTTGCCCAAATTCTGTATTTAGTAAATCTATAGCTAGACAAAGTTTTGGACAAAAACTTGGAAGTCTTGCAACTCCCCTCTGGTACCTTCCATACAAATGTACCATCCCGCCTACCTTAGAAATAGTGTAATAACACCAATATGACCAACGCGATCTTGCCCAAATTTTGTACTTAGTAAACCTATAGCTAGACAAAGTTTTGGACAAAAACTTGGAAGTCTGGCAACTCCCCTTATGGTACCTCCCATACAAATGTACCATCCCGCCCCAGATAAACCTAATACTATCAGTATGCCCAACGCGATCTTGCCCAAATTCTGTATTTAGTAAAGGCATAACTGAACAAAGTTTCGGACAAAAACTTGGAAGTCTGGCAACTCTCCTTCTGGTACCTCCCATACAAATGTACCATATCGCCTACATTAGAAATCGTGTATCAATATCAATATGCCCAACGCGATCCTGCCCAAATTTTGTACTTAGTAAACCTATAGCTAGACAAAGTTTTGGACAAAAACTTGGAAGTCTGGCAACTCCCCTTCTGGTACCTCCCGTACAAATGAGCCATCCCGCCTACCTTAGAAATAGTGTAATAACACCAATATGACCAACGCGATCTTGCCCAAATTCTGTATTTAGTAAAGGTATAACTGGACAAAGTTTCCGACAAAAACTTGGAAGTCTGGCAACTCCACTTCTGGTACCTCCCATACAAATGTACCATCCGCCTACCTTAGAAATCGTGTAATAACACCAATATGCCCAACGCGGTCTTGCTTAGTAAAGCTATAGCAAGACAAAGTTTTGGACAAAAACTTGGAAGTCTGGCAACTCTCCTTCTGGTACCTCCCATACAAATGTACCATATCGCCTACATTAGAAATCGTGTATCAATATCAATACGCCCAACGCGATCTTGCCCAAATTCTGTATTTAGTAAAGCTATAGCAAGACAAAGTTTTGGACAAAAACTTGGAAGTCTGGCAAATCCCCTTATGGTACCTCCCATACAAATGTACTATCCCGCCCCAGATAAACCGTCTAATACTATCAGTATGCCCAACGCGATCTTGCCCAAATTCTGTATTTAGTAAATCTATAGCTAGACAAAGTTTTGGACAAAAACTTGGAAGTCTTGCAACTCCCCTCTGGTACCTCCCATACAAATGTACCATCCCGCCTACCTTAGAAATAGTGTAATAACACCAATATGACCAACGCGATCTTGCCCAAATTTTGTACTTAGTAAACCTATAGCTAGACAAAGTTTTGGACAAAAACTTGGAAGTCTGGCAACTCCCCTTATGGTACCTCCTATACAAATGTACCATCCCGCCCCAGATAAACCGTATAATACTATCAGTATGCCCAACGCGATCTTGCCCAAATTCTGTATTTAGTAAATCTATAGCTAGACAAAGTTTTGGACAAAAACTTGGAAGTCTTGCAACTCCCCTCTGGTACCTCCCATACAAATGTACCATCCCGCCTACCTTAGAAATAGTGTAATAACACCAATATGACCAACGCGATCTTGCCCAAATTTTGTACTTAGTAAACCTATAGCTAGACAAAGTTTTGGACAAAAACTTGGAAGTCTGGCAACTCCCCTTATGGTACCTCCCATACAAATGTACCATCCCGCCCCAGATAAACCGTCTAATACTATCAGTATGCCCAACGCGATCTTGCCCAAATTCTGTATTTAGTAAATCTATAGCTAGACAAAGTTTTGGACAAAAACTTGGAAGTCTGGCAACTCTCCTTCTGGTACCTCCCATACAAATGTACCATATCGCCTACATTAGAAATCGTGTATCAATATCAATATGCCCAACGCGATCCTGCCCAAATTTTGTACTTAGTAAACCTATAGCTAGACAAAGTTTTGGACATAAACATGGAAGTCTGGCAACTCCCCTTATGGTACCTCCCATATAAATGTACCATCCCGCCCCAGATAAACCGTCTAATACTATCAGTATGCCCAACGCGATCTTGCCCAAATTTTGTACTTAGTAAAGCTATAGCAAGACAAAGTTTTGGACAAAAACTTGGAAGTCTGGCAACTCCCCTTATGGTACCTCCCATACAAATGTACCATCCCGCCCCAGATAAACCGTCTAATACTATCAGTATGCCCAACGCGATCTTGCCCAAATTCTGTATTTAGTAAATCTATAGCTAGACAAAGTTTTGGACAAAAACTTGGGAGTCTGGCAACTCCCCTTCTGGTACCTCCCGTACAAATGAGCCATCCCGCCTATCTTAGAAATCGTGTAATAATACCAATATGCCCAACGCGATCTTGCCCAAATTCTGTATTTAGTAAAGGTATAACTGAACAAAGTTTCGGACAAAAACTTGGAAGTCTGGCAACTCTCCTTCTGGTACCTCCCATACAAATGTACCATTCCACCCACTTTAGAAATCTAGTAATTATATAATTTCGCTCAACGAATCTTTCCGAAATTCTATATTTAGTAAAGCTTTAGCTATATAAAATTTTCTAGTAAAAACTCTGCTTTATATTCCGCCCGTTTTGTAAAAACGTGTAATACAATATTTATACCCTCACCCTACGGGTAGGAGGGTATATATCATTTGATACGACCAAAAAGTGTAACACCTAGAAATATTCACATTAGACCCCAGGTGTCTTTGAACCAAATTCGATTCATGACGTTCTGAATCGTTTGAGCCATGTCCGTCTGTCCGTCCGTCTGTCCGTCTGTCCTGCTGGTACGCACGATAACTTTCGAAAGAGTTAAGCAATCACTCTGAAATTTGGCATGGCTTAATATTTTCCCAAAACTAATTATGGGATTGCATATGGGCTATATAAATGTACCATCCCGCCTACCTTAGAAATCGTGTAATAACACCAATATGCAAAACGCGATCTTGCCCAAATTCTGTATTTAGTAAAGCTATAGCAAGACAAAGTTTTGGACAAAAACTTGGAAGTCTGGCAACTCTCCTTCTGGTACCTCCCATACAAATGTACCATATCGCCTACATTAGAAATCGTGTATCAATATCAATATGCCCAACGAGATCCTGCCCAAATTTTGTACTTAGTAAACCTATAGCTAGACAAAGTTTTGGACAAAAACTTGGAAGTCTGGCAACTCCCCTCATGGTACCTCCCATACAAATGTACCATCCCGCCCCAAATACTATCAGTATGCCCAACGCGATCTTGCCCAAATTCTGTATTTAGTAAATCTATAGCTAGACAAAGTTTTGGACAAAAACTTGGAAGTCTTGCAACTCCCCTCTGGTACCTCCCATACAAATGTACCATCCCGCCTACCTTAGAAATAGTGTAATAACACCAATATGACCAACGCGATCTTGCCCAAATTTTGTACTTAGTAAACCTATAGCAAGGCAAAGTTTTGGACAAAAACTTGGAAGTCTGGCAACTCCCCTTATGGTACCTCCCATACAAATGTACCATCCCGCCCCAGATAAACCGTCTAATACTATCAGTATGCCCAACGCGATCTTGCCCAAATTCTGTATTTAGTAAATCTATAGCTAGACAAAGTTTTGGACAAAAACTTGGAAGTCTTGCAACTCCCCTCTGGTACCTCCCATACAAATGTACCATCCCACCTACCTTAGAAATAGTGTAATAACACCAATATGACCAACGCGATCTTGCCCAAATTTTGTACTTAGTAAACCTATAGCTAGACAAAGTTTTGGACAAAAACTTGGAAGTCTGGCAACTCCCATTATGGTACCTCCCATACAAATGTACCATCCCGCCCCAGATAAACCGTATAATACTATCAGTATGCCCAACGTGATCTTGCCCAAATTCTGTATTTAGTAAATCTATAGCTAGACAAAGTTTTGGACAAAAACTTGGAAGTCTTGCAACTCCCCTCTGGTACCTCCCATACAAATGTACCATCCCGCCTACCTTAGAAATAGTGTAATAACACCAATATGACCAACGCGATCTTGCCCAAATTTTGTACTTAGTAAACCTGTAGCTAGACAAAGTTTTGGACAAAAACTTGGAAGTCTGGCAACTCCCCTTATGGTACCTCCCATACAAATGTACCATCCCGCCCCAGATAAACCGTCTAATACTATCAGTATGCCCAACGCGATCTTGCCCAAATTCTGTATTTAGTAAATCTATAGCTAGACAAAGTTTTGGACAAAAACTTGGAAGTCTGGCAACTCTCCTTCTGGTACCTCCCATACAAATGTACCATATCGCCTACATTAGAAATCGTGTATCAATATCAATATGCCCAACGCGATCCTGCCAAAATTTTGTACTTAGTAAACCTATAGCTAGACAAAGTTTTGGACATAAACATGGAAGTCTGGCAACTCCCCTTATGGTACCTCCCATACAAATGTACCATCCCGCCCCAGATAAACCGTCTAATACTATCAGTATGCCCAACGCGATCTTGCCCAAATTCTGTATTTAGTAAATCTATAGCTAGACAAAGTTTTGGACAAAAACTTGGGAGTCTGCCAACTCCCCTTCTGGTACCTCCCGTACAAATGAGCCATCCCGCCTATCTTAGAAATCGTGTAATAATACCAATATGCCCAACGCGATCTTGCCCAAATTCTGTATTTAGTAAAGGTATAACTGAACAAAGTTTCGGACAAAAACTTGGAAGTCTGGCAACTCTCCTTCTGGTACCTCCCATACAAATGTATCATTCCACCCACTTTAGAAATCTAGTAATTATATAATTTCGCTCAACGAATCTTTCCGAAATTCTATATTTAGTAAAGCTTTAGCTATATAAAATTTTCTAGTAAAAACTCTGCTTTATATTCCGCCCGTTTTGTAAAAACGTGTAATACAATATTTATACCCTCACCCTACGGGTAGGAGGGTATATATCATTTGATACGACCAAACAGTGTAACACCTAGAAATATTCACATTAGACCCCAGGTGTCTTTGAACCAAATTCGATTCATGACGTTCTGAATCGTTTGAGCCATGTCCGTCTGTCCGTCCGTCTGTCCGTCTGTCCTGCTGGTACGCACGATAACTTTCGAAAGAGTTAAGCAATCACTCTGAAATTTGGCATGGCTTAATATTTTCCCAAAACTAATTATGGGATTGCATATGGGCTATATAAATGTACCATCCCGCCTACCTTAGAAATCGTGTAATAACACCAATATGCAAAACGCGATCTTGCCCAAATTCTGTATTTAGTAAATCTATAGCTAGACAAAGTTTTGGACAAAAACTTGGAAGTCTGGCAACTACCCTTCTGGTACCTCCCGTACAAATGAGCCATCCCGCCTATCTTAGAAATCGTGTAATAATACCAATATGCCCAACGCGATCTTGCCCAAATTCTGTATTTAGTAAAGGTATAACTGAACAAAGTTTCAGACAAAAACTTGGAAGTCTGGCAACTCCCCTTCTGGTACCTCCCATACAAATGTACCATCCCGCCTACCTTAGAAATAGTGTAATAACACCAATATGCCCAACGCGATCTTGCCCAAATTCTGTATTTAGTAAAGCTATAGCAAGACAAAGTTTTGGACAAAAACTTGGAAGTCTGGCAACTCCCCTTCTGGTACCTCCCATACAAATGTACCATCCCGCCTACCTTAGAAATAGTGTAATAACACCAATATGCCCAACGCGATCTTGCCCAAATTTTGTACTTAGTAAACCTATAGCAAGACAAAGTTTTGGACAAAAACTTGGAAGTCTGGCAACTCCCCTTATGGTACCTCCCATACAAATGTACCATATCGCCTACATTAGAAATCGTGTATCAATATCAATATGCCCAACGCGATCCTGCCCAAATTTTGTACTTAGTAAACCTATAGCTAGACAAAGTTTTGGACAAAAACATGGAAGTCTGGCAACTCCCCTTATGGTACCTCCCATACAAATGTACCATATCGCCTACATTAGAAATCGTGTATCAATATCAATATGCCCAACGCGATCCTGCCCAAATTTTGTACTTAGTAAACCTATAGCTAGACAAAGTTTTGGACAAAAACTTGGAAGTCTGGCAACTCCCCTTCTGGTACCTCCCGTACAAATGAGCCATCCCGCCTATCTTAGAAATCGTGTAATAACACCAATATGCCCAACGCGATATTGCCCAAATTCTGTATTTAGTAAAGGTATAACTGAACAAAGTTTCGGACAAAAACTTGGAAGTCTGGCAACTCTCCTTCTGGTACCTCCCATACAAATGTACCATTCCACCCACTTTAGAAATCTAGTAATTATATAATTTCGCTCAACGAATCTTTCCGAAATTCTATATTTAGTAAAGCTTTAGCTATATAAAATTTTCTAGTAAAAACTCTGCTTTATATTCCGCCCGTTTTATAAAAACGTGTAATACAATATTTATACCCTCACCCTACGGGTAGGAGGGTATATATCATTTGATACGACCCAAAAGTGTAACACCTAGAAATATTCACATTAGACCCCAGGTGTCTTTGAACCAAATTCGATTCATGACTTTCTGAATCGTTTGAGCCATGTCCGTCTGTCCGTCCGTCTGTCCGTCTGTCCTGCTGGTACGCACGATAACTTTCGAAAGAGTTAAGCAATCACTCTGAAATTTGGCATGGCTTAATATTTTCCCAAAACTGCTTATGGGATTGCATATGGGCTATATAGCCGCACCCCTTCGGGTACATCCCATACAAATGAGCCATCCCGCCTATCTTAGAAATCGTGTAATAATACAAATATGCCCAACGCGATCTTGCCCAAATTCTGTATTTAGTGAAGGTATAACTGAACAAAGTTTCGGACAAAAACTTGGAAGTCTGGCAACTCTCCTTCTGGTACCTCCCATACAAATGTACCATATCGCCTACATTAGAAATCGTGTATCAATATCAATATGCCCAACGCGATCCTGCCCAAATTTTGTACTTAGTAAACCTATAGCTAGACAAAGTTTTGGACAAAAACTTGGAAGTCTGGCAACTCCCCTTCTGGTACCTCCCGTACAAATGAGCCATCCCGCCTATCTTAGAAATCGTGTAATAACACCAATATGCCCAACGCGATATTGCCCAAATTCTGTATTTAGTAAAGGTATAACTGAACAAAGTTTCGGACAAAAACTTGGAAGTCTGGCAACTCTCCTTCTGGTACCTCCCATACAAATGTACCATTCCACCCACTTTAGAAATCTAGTAATTATATAATTTCGCTCAACGAATCTTTCCGAAATTCTATATTTAGTAAAGCTTTAGCTATATAAAATTTTCTAGTAAAAACTCTGCTTTATATTCCGCCCGTTTTATAAAAACGTGTAATACAATATTTATACCCTCACCCTACGGGTAGGAGGGTATATATCATTTGATACGACCCAAAAGTGTAACACCTAGAAATATTCACATTAGACCCCAGGTGTCTTTGAACCAAATTCGATTCATGACTTTCTGAATCGTTTGAGCCATGTCCGTCTGTCCGTCCGTCTGTCCGTCTGTCCTGCTGGTACGCACGATAACTTTCGAAAGAGTTAAGCAATCACTCTGAAATTTGGCATGGCTTAATATTTTCCCAAAACTGCTTATGGGATTGCATATGGGCTATATAGCCGCACCCCTTCGGGTACATCCCATACAAATGAGCCATCCCGCCTATCTTAGAAATCGTGTAATAATACAAATATGCCCAACGCGATCTTGCCCAAATTCTGTATTTAGTGAAGGTATAACTGAACAAAGTTTCGGACAAAAACTTGGAAGTCTGGCAACTCTCCTTCTGGTACCTCCCATACAAATGTACCATATCGCCTACATTAGAAATCGTGTATCAATATCAATATGCCCAACGCGATCCTTCCCAAATTTTGTACTTAGTAAACCTATAGCTAGACAAAGTTTTGGACAAAAACATGGAAGTCTGGCAACTCCCCTTATGGTACCTCCCATACAAATGTACCATATCGCCTACATTAGAAATCGTGTATCAATATCAATATGCCCAACGCGATCCTGCCCAAATTTTGTACTTAGTAAACCTATAGCTAGACAAAGTTTTGGACAAAAACTTGGAAGTCTTGCAACTCCCCTCTGGTACCTCCCATACAAATGTACCATCCCGCCTACCTTAGAAATAGTGTAATAACACCAATATGACCAACGCGATCTTGCCCAAATTTTGTACTTAGTAAACCTATAGCTAGACAAAGTTTTGGACAAAAACTTGGAAGTCTGGCAACTCCCCTTATGGTACCTCCCATACAAATGAGCCATCCCGCCTATCTTAGAAATCGTGTAATAATACAAATATGCCCAACGCGATCTTGCCCAAATTCTGTATTTAGAGAAGGTATAACTGAACAAAGTTTCGGACAAAAACTTGGAAGTCTGGCAACTCCACTTCTGGTACCTCCCATACAAATGTACTATCCCGCCTACCTTAGAAATCGTGTAATAACACCAATATGCCCAACGCGATATTGCCCAAATTCTGTATTTAGTAAAGCTATAGCTAGACAAAGTTTTGGACAAAAACTTGGAAGTCTGGCAGCTCCCCTTATGGTACCTCCCATACAAATGTACCATCCCGCCCCAGATAAACCGTCTAATACTATCAGTATGCCCAACGCTATCTTGCCCAAATTCTGTATTTAGTAAATCTATAGCTAGACAAAGTTTTGGACAAAAACTTGGAAGTCTTGCAACTCCCCTCTGGTACCTCCCATACAAATGTACCATCCCGCCTACCTTAGAAATAGTGTAATAACACCAATATGACCAACGCGATCTTGCCCAAATTTTGTACTTAGTAAACCTATAGCTAGACAAAGTTTTGGACAAAAACTTGGAAGTCTTGCAACTCCCCTCTGGTACCTCCCATACAAATGTACCATCCCGCCTACCTTAGAAATAGTGTAATAACACCAATATGACCAACGCGATCTTGCCCAAATTTTGTACTTAGTAAACCTATAGCTAGACAAAGTTTTGGACAAAATCTTGGAAGTCTGGCAACTCTCCTTATGGTACCTCCCATACAAATGTACCATCCCGCCCCAGATAAACCGTCTAATACTATCAGTATGCCCAACGCGATCTTGCCCAAATTCTGTATTTAGTAAATCTATAGCTAGACAAAGTTTTGGACAAAAACTTGGAAGTCTGGCAACTCTCCTTCTGGTACCTCCCATACAAATGTACCATATCGCCTACATTAGAAATCGTGTATCAATATCAATATGCCCAACGCGATCCTGCCCAAATTTTGTACTTAGTAAACCTATAGCTAGACAAAGTTTTGGACATAAACATGGAAGTCTGGCAACTCCCCTTATGGTACCTCCCATACAAATGTACCATCCCGCCCCAGATAAACCGTCTAATACTATCAGTATGCCCAACGCGATCTTGCCCAAATTTTGTACTTAGTAAAGCTATAGCAAGACAAAGTTTTGGACAAAAACTTGGAAGTCTGGCAACTCTCCTTCTGGTACCTCCCATACAAATGTACCATTCCACCCACTTTAGAAATCTAGTAATTATATAATTTCGCTCAACGAATCTTTCCGAAATTCTATATTTAGTAAAGCTTTAGCTATATAAAATTTTCTAGTAAAAACTCTGCTTTATATTCCGCCCGTTTTGTAAAAACGTGTAATACAATATTTATACCCTCACCCTACGGGTAGGAGGGTATATATCATTTGATACGACCCAAAAGTGTAACACCTAGAAATATTCACATTAGACCCCAGGTGTCTTTGAACCAAATTCGATTCATGACGTTCTGAATCGTTTGAGCCATGTCCGTCTGTCCGTCCGTCTGTCCTGCTGGTACGCACGATAACTTTCGAAAGAGTTAAGCAATCACTCTGAAATTTGGCATGGCTTAATATTTTCCCAAAACTAATTATGGGATTGCATATGGGCTATATAAATGTACCATCCCGCCTACCTTAGAAATCGTGTAATAACACCAATATGCAAAACGCGATCTTGCCCAAATTCTGTATTTAGTAAATCTATAGCTAGACAAAGTTTTGGACAAAAACTTGGAAGTCTGGCAACTACCCTTCTGGTACCTCCCGTACAAATGAGCCATCCCGCCTATCTTAGAAATCGTGTAATAATACCAATATGCCCAAAGCGATCTTGCCCAAATTCTGTATTTAGTTAAGGTATAACTGATCAAAGTTTCAGACAAAAACTTGGAAGTCTGGCAACTCCCCTTCTGGTACCTCCCATACAAATGTACCATCCCGCCTACCTTAGAAATAGTGTAATAACACCAATATGCCCAACGCGATCTTGCCCAAATTCTGTATTTAGTAAAGCTATAGCAAGACAAAGTTTTGGACAAAAACTTGGAAGTCTGGCAACTTTCCTTCTGGTACCTCCCATACAAATGTACCATATCGCCTACATTAGAAATCGTGTATCAATATCAATATGCCCAACGAGATCCTGCCCAAATTTTGTACTTAGTAAACCTATAGCTAGACAAAGTTTTGGACAAAAACTTGGAAGTCTGGCAACTCCCCTTATGGTACCTCCCATACAAATGTACCATCCCGCCCCAGATAAACCGTCTAATACTATCAGTATGCCCAACGCGATCTTGCCCAAATTCTGTATTTAGTAAATCTATAGCTAGACAAAGTTTTGGACAAAAACTTGGAAGTCTTGCAACTCCCCTCTAGTACCTCCCATACAAATGTACCATCCCGCCTACCTTAGAAATAGTGTAATAACACCAATATGACCAACGCGATCTTGCCCAAATTTTGTACTTAGTAAACCTTGTACTTAGTAGACAAAGTTTTGGACAAAAACTTGGAAGTCTGGCAACTCCCCTTATGGTACCTCCCATACAAATGTACCATCCCGCCCCAGATAAACCGTATAATACTATCAGTATGCCCAACGCGATCTTGCCCAAATTCTGTATTTAGTAAATCTATAGCTAGACAAAGTTTTGGACAAAAACTTGGAAGTCTTGCAACTCCCCTCTGGTACCTCCCATACAAATGTACCATCCCGCCTACCTTAGAAATAGTGTAATAACACCAATATGACCAACGCGATCTTGCCCAAATTTTGTACTTAGTAAACCTATAGCTAGACAAAGTTTTGGACAAAATCTTAGAAGTCTGGCAACTCCCCTTATGGTACCTCCCATACAAATGTACCATCCCGCCCCAGATAAACCGTCTAATACTATCAGTATGCCCAACGCGATCTTGCCCAAATTCTGTATTTAGTAAATCTATAGCTAGACAAAGTTTTGGACAAAAACTTGGAAGTCTGGCAACTCTCCTTCTGGTACCTCCCATACAAATGTACCATATCGCCTACATTAGAAATCGTGTATCAATATCAATATGCCCAACGCGATCCTGCCCAAATTTTGTACTTAGTAAACCTATAGCTAGACAAAGTTTTGGACAAAAACATGGAAGACTGGCAACTCCCCTTATGGTACCTCCCATACAAATGTACCATATCGCCTACATTAGAAATCGTGTATCAATATCAATATGCCCAACGCGATCCTGCCCAAATTTTGTACTTAGTAAACCTATAGCTAGACAAAGTTTTGGACAAAAACTTGGAAGTCTGGCAACTCCCCTTCTGGTACCTCCCGTACAAATGAGCCATCCCGCCTATCTTAGAAATCGTGTAATAACACCAATATGCCCAACGCGATATTGCCCAAATTCTGTATTTAGTAAAGGTATAACTGAACAAAGTTTCGGACAAAAACTTGGAAGTCTGGCAACTCTCCTTCTGGTACCTCCCATACAAATGTACCATTCCACCCACTTTAGAAATCTAGTAATTATATAATTTCGCTCAACGAATCTTTCCGAAATTCTATATTTAGTAAAGCTTTAGCTATATAAAATTTTCTAGTAAAAACTCTGCTTTATATTCCGCCCGTTTTATAAAAACGTGTAATACAATATTTATACCCTCACCCTACGGGTAGGAGGGTATATATCATTTGATACGACCCAAAAGTGTAACACCTAGAAATATTCACATTAGACCCCAGGTGTCTTTGAACCAAATTCGATTCATGACTTTCTGAATCGTTTGAGCCATGTCCGTCTGTCCGCCTGTCCTGCTGGTACGCACGATAACTTTCGAAAGAGTTAAGCAATCACTCTGAAATTTGGCATGGCTTAATATTTTCCCAAAACTGCTTATGGGATTGCATATGGGCTATATAGCCACACCCCTTCGGGTACATCCCATACAAATGTACCATCCCGTCTAACTTAGAAATCGTGTAATAACACCAATATGCCCAACGCGATCTTGCCCAATCGCGATCTGTATTTAGTAAATCTATTGCTAGACAAAGTTTTGGACAAAAACTTGGAAGTCTGGCAACTCTCCTTCTGGTACCTCCCATACAAATGTACCATTCCACCCACTTTAGAAATCTAGTAATTATATAATTTCGCTCAACGAATCTTTCCGAAATTCTGCTTTATATTCCGCCCGTTTTGTAAAAACGTGTAATACAATATTTATACCCTCACCCTACGGGTAGGAGGGTATATATCATTTGATACGACCCAAAAGTGTAACACCTAGAAATATTCACATTAGACCCCAGGTGTCTTTGAACCAAATTCGATTCATGACTTTCTGAATCGTTTGAGCCATGTCCGTCTGTCTGTCCTGCTGGTACGCACGATAACTTTCGAAAGAGTTAAGCAATCACTCTGAAATTTGGCATGGCTTAATATTTTCCCAAAACTGCTCATGGGATTGCATATGGGCTATATAGCCACACCCCTTCGGGTACATCCCATACAAATGTACCATCCCGTCTACCTTAGAAATCGTGTAATAACACCAATATGCCCAACGCGATCTTGCCCAAATTCTGTATTTAGTAAAGGTATAACTGAACAAAGTTTCGGACAAAAACTTGGAAGTCTGGCAACTCTCCTTCTGGTACCTCCCATACAAATGTACCATTCCACCCACTTTAGAAATCTAGTAATTATATAATTTCGCTCAACGAATCTTTCCGAAATTCTGCTTTATATTCCGCCCGTTTTGTAAAAACGTGTAACACAATATTTATACCCTCACCCTAAGGGTAGGAGGGTATATATCATTTGATACGACCCAAAAGTGTAACACCTAGAAATATTCACATTAGACCCCAGGTGTCTTTGAACCAAATTCGATTCATGACTTTCTGAATCGTTTGAGCCATGTCCGTCTGTCTGTCCTGCTGGTACGCACGATAACTTTCGAAAGAGTTAAGCAATCACTCTGAAATTTGGCATGGCTTAATATTTTCCCAAAACTGCTTATGGGATTGCATATGGGCTATATGGCCACACCCCTTCGGGTACCTCCCATACAAATCTGCTATTTCGCCCACTTTAGTAAACGTGTAATAATATCAATATGCCCACTCCGATCTTGGCAAAAATCCGTATTTAGTAAAAGTATAACTGAACAAAGTTTCTGACAAAAACTTGGAAGTCTGGCAACTCCCCTTCTGGTACCTCCCATACAAATGTACCATCCCGCCCCTATAAACCGTCTAATACTATCAGTATGATCAACGCTATCTTGCCCACATTTTGTATTTACTAAATTTATAGCTAGACAAAGTTTTGGACAAAAACTTGGAAGTCTGGCAACTCCCCTTCTGGTACCTCCCATACAAATGTACCATCCCGCCCTTGATAAACCGTATAATACTATCAGTATAACCATTGTATTTAGTACAGTTATAGCTAGACAAAGTTTTGGACAAAAACTTGAAAGTCTGGCAACTCCCCTTCTAGTACCTCCCATACAAATGTACCATCCCGCCCCTGATAAACCGTCTAATACTATCAGTATGACCAACGCGATCTTGCCCAAATTTTGTATTTACTAAATTTATAGCTAGACAACATTTTTGACAAAAACTTGGAAGTCTGGCAACTCCCCTTCTGGTACCTCCCATACAAATGTACCATCCCGCCCCTGATAAACCGTCTAATACTATCAGTATGACCAAAGCTATCTTGCCCAAATTTTGTATTTACTAAATTTATAGCTAGACAAAATTTTTGACAAAAACTTGGAAGTCTGGCAACTCCCCTTCTGGTACCTCCCATACAAATGTACCATCCCGCCTACCTTAGAAATCGTGTAGTAACACCAATATGACCAACGCGATCTTGCCCAAATTCTGTATTTAGTAAATCTATATCTAGACAAAGTTTTGGACAAAAACTTGGAAGTCTGGCAACTCCCCTTCTGGTACCTCCCATACAAATGTACCATCCCGCCCTTGATAAACCGTATAATACTATCAGTATAACCATTGTATTTAGTACAGTTATAGCTAGACAAAGTTTTGGACAAAAACTTGAAAGTCTGGCAACTCCCCTTCTAGTACCTCCCATACAAATGTACCATCCCGCCCCTGATAAACCGTCTAATACTATCAGTATGACCAACGCGATCTTGCCCAAATTTTGTATTTACTAAATTTATAGCTAGACAACATTTTTGACAAAAACTTGGAAGTCTGGCAACTCCCCTTCTGGTACCTCCCATACAAATGTACCATCCCGCCCCTGATAAACCGTCTAATACTATCAGTATGACCAAAGCTATCTTGCCCAAATTTTGTATTTACTAAATTTATAGCTAGACAAAATGTTTGACAAAAACTTGGAAGTCTGGCAACTCCCCTTCTGGTACCTCCCATACAAATGTACCATCCCGCCTACCTTAGAAATCGTGTAGTAACACCAATATGACCAACGCGATCTTGCCCAAATTCTGTATTTAGTAAATCTATAGCTAGACAAAATTTTTGACAAAAACTTGGAAGTCTGGCAACTCCCCTTCTGGTGCCTCCCATGCAAATGTACCATCCCGCCTACCTTAGAAATCGTGTAATAATACAAATATGTCCAGCGCGATCTGGCCCAAATTTTGTATTTGGGAAACGCATAGTTAGAACCAGTGGAAAAGTTGCAGTCGTGATCGAGAACGTATCTAGTTCGATGCCTCAGATATTTTTTCGAACACGTGGAGTTAAAAGGGTTCTTGCAGATCTCAACGTAAACAAAACTCCGGGCCCGGATGGTATTTCAGCACTTGTCCTATGTAAGTGCTCTTCGACGCTAGCTCGTCCATTGCGCAATCTTTTCAACATGTCGTATCGTGCAGGTATTTACCCGTCACGTTGGAAAGTTGCCCATGTTCAGACGATCCCCAAGAAAGGTGAGTTTACATATCCTGCGAATTACCGTCCAATTGCAATTTGTTCTGCGCTCTCGAAGGTTATGGAGAGCATGGTTAATCACCATCTTTTAAGGTATCTAGAGTCAAACGGCCTTCTGAATGATAGACAGTATAGCTTACATAAACATCGATCTACTGGAGAGCTGATGGCGTTCCTTTCGGAGCGATGGAGTCGATCCATTCACCGCCTTGGTGAAAGTAAGGTCGTGGCTCTGGATATTTCCAAGGCGTTCGATAGGGTCTGGCACGGAGCACTCATATCAAAACTTATTGCATTTGGTGTCGGTAATACATTCTCTCGATTCATATCGAGTTTTCTCAGTTTTCTCCGTATTTAGTAAAAGTATAACTGAACAAAGTTTCTGACAAAAACTTGGAAGTCTGGCAACTCCCCTTCTGGTACCTCCCATACAAATGTACCATCCCGCCCCTATAAACCGTCTAATACTATCAGTATGATCAACGCTATCTTGCCCACATTTTGTATTTACTAAATTTATAGCTAGACAAAGTTTTGGACAAAAACTTGGAAGTCTGGCAACTCCCCTTCTGGTACCTCCCATACAAATGTACCATCCCGCCCTTGATAAACCGTATAATACTATCAGTATAACCATTGTATTTAGTACAGTTATAGCTAGACAAAGTTTTGGACAAAAACTTGAAAGTCTGGCAACTCCCCTTCTAGTACCTCCCATACAAATGTACCATCCCGCCCCTGATAAACCGTCTAATACTATCAGTATGACCAACGCGATCTTGCCCAAATTTTGTATTTACTAAATTTATAGCTAGACAACATTTTTGACAAAAACTTGGAAGTCTGGCGACTCCCCTTCTGGTACCTCCCATACAAATGTACCATCCCGCCCCTGATAAACCGTCTAATACTATCAGTATGACCAAAGCTATCTTGCCCAAATTTTGTATTTACTAAATTTATAGCTAGACAAAATTTTTGACAAAAACTTGGAAGTCTGGCAACTCCCCTTCTGGTACCTCCCATACAAATGTACCATCCCGCCTACCTTAGAAATCGTGTAGTAACACCAATATGACCAACGCGATCTTGCCCAAATTCTGTATTTAGTAAATCTATATCTAGACAAAGTTTTGGACAAAAACTTGGAAGTCTGGCAACTCCCCTTCTGGTACCTCCCATACAAATGTACCATCCCGCCCTTGATAAACCGTATAATACTATCAGTATAACCATTGTATTTAGTACAGTTATAGCTAGACAAAGTTTTGGACAAAAACTTGAAAGTCTGGCAACTCCCCTTCTAGTACCTCCCATACAAATGTACCATCCCGCCCCTGATAAACCGTCTAATACTATCAGTATGACCAACGCGATCTTGCCCAAATTTTGTATTTACTAAATTTATAGCTAGACAACATTTTTGACAAAAACTTGGAAGTCTGGCAACTCCCCTTCTGGTACCTCCCATACAAATGTACCATCCCGCCCCTGATAAACCGTCTAATACTATCAGTATGACCAAAGCTATCTTGCCCAAATTTTGTATTTACTAAATTTATAGCTAGACAAAATTTTTGACAAAAACTTGGAAGTCTGGCAACTCCCCTTCTGGTACCTCCCATACAAATGTACCATCCCGCCTACCTTAGAAATCGTGTAGTAACACCAATATGACCAACGCGATCTTGCCCAAATTCTGTATTTAGTAAATCTATATCTAGACAAAGTTTTGGACAAAAACTTGGAAGTCTGGCAACTCCCCTTCTGGTACCTCCCATACAAATGTACCATCCCGCCCTTGATAAACCGTATAATACTATCAGTATAACCATTGTATTTAGTACAGTTATAGCTAGACAAAGTTTTGGACAAAAACTTGAAAGTCTGGCAACTCCCCTTCTAGTACCTCCCATACAAATGTACCATCCCGCCCCTGATAAACCGTCTAATACTATCAGTATGACCAACGCGATCTTGCCCAAATTTTGTATTTACTAAATTTATAGCTAGACAACATTTTTGACAAAAACTTGGAAGTCTGGCAACTCCCCTTCTGGTACCTCCCATACAAATGTACCATCCCGCCCCTGATAAACCGTCTAATACTATCAGTATGACCAAAGCTATCTTGCCCAAATTTTGTATTTACTAAATTTATAGCTAGACAAAATTTTTGACAAAAACTTGGAAGTCTGGCAACTCCCCTTCTGGTACCTCCCATACAAATGTACCATCCCGCCTACCTTAGAAATCGTGTAGTAACACCAATATGACCAACGCGATCTTGCCCAAATTCTGTATTTAGTAAATCTATAGCTAGACAAAATTTTTGACAAAAACTTGGAAGTCTGGCAACTCCCCTTCTGGTGCCTCCCATGCAAATGTACCATCCCGCCTACCTTAGAAATCGTGTAATAATACAAATATGTCCAGCGCGATCTGGCCCAAATTTTGTATTTGGGAAACGCATAGTTAGAACCAGTGGAAAAGTTGCAGTCGTGATCGAGAACGTATCTAGTTCGATGCCTCAGATATTTTTTCGAACACGTGGAGTTAAAAGGGTTCTTGCAGATCTCAACGTAAACAAAACTCCGGGCCCGGATGGTATTTCAGCACTTGTCCTATGTAAGTGCTCTTCGACGCTAGCTCGTCCATTGCGCAATCTTTTCAACATGTCGTATCGTGCAGGTATTTACCCGTCACGTTGGAAAGTTGCCCATGTTCAGACGATCCCCAAGAAAGGTGAGTTTACATATCCTGCGAATTACCGTCCAATTGCAATTTGTTCTGCGCTCTCGAAGGTTATGGAGAGCATGGTTAATCACCATCTTTTAAGGTATCTAGAGTCAAACGGCCTTCTGAATGATAGACAGTATAGCTTACATAAACATCGATCTACTGGAGAGCTGATGGCGTTCCTTTCGGAGCGATGGAGTCGATCCATTCACCGCCTTGGTGAAAGTAAGGTCGTGGCTCTGGATATTTCCAAGGCGTTCGATAGGGTCTGGCACGGAGCACTCATATCAAAACTTATTGCATTTGGTGTCGGTAATACATTCTCTCGATTCATATCGAGTTTTCTCAGAGATCGCTCTATACGAGTTGTTATAGATGGGGTCTCATCCAACGAGCATAGGTTGACCGCAGGAGTGCCACATTGACGACCTGTTGGGTCAGACTGTGAACCCGATCTACTCCTTTGCGGATGACAGTAACCTCTGTCATTCATACTCATTTGATCATCGGCCAGGTCCTCTGGAGGTCGAGGACAAAAGGCGAATGATGAATGACTCACTTAACCGCGATTTGGCGACGATTTGTGAGTGGGGTTTGTTGTCACACAAACGTTCACCAGATCCAGCATCGTCGTCAATTTCTATGGGTGGTGTGGATATCGACGAATCAGACACTCTTGATGTTCTGGGCATGAAGATACAGGGTGATGCTCGCTGGGCTAGCCATATATTCCAAGTGTCGAAAGAAGCATTCAAGTGTTTAGGCTTTTTGAAGCGGTGCAAGAAATATTTCACTCCATCTGATCTCGTAAATATTTACACCACTTACATCCGGCCTAAAATGGAATACAACTCGCATATATGGGCAGGGGCTCCATTAACATCTTTGAAGCTTCTGGACCGTGTACAGAGGAGAGCGGTGGTGATGATAGGGGATGGTAGGGTATCCAGCTCTATTGTCTCCCTACAGCATCGCCGAAATGTGGGTTGTGTATCGCTATTCTATAGATATTTTAATGGTATCTGATCAGAAGATATCCGTCGTCTGGTCCCTGACGTTAGAACATTTAGCCGGAATACTCGGCTATCCAGGGTCTCTCATCCGTTCATTGTCAAATGGCCGGTTGACCGGACGACGCACTATAGAGAAAATTCGTTCTTCAGCCGTACTGTTCGCATGTGGAATAATCTTCCAGCAAGTGTTTTTCCTGCCTGCTATGACATTATCAAATTCAAGGCAAACATCAACAAACACTACTCCCTCTTTCCTCCCTCCAATACCCTCATTTCCCGTCGCTAACACAGTGCATTGCATTTATAGGGGGCATCACCTGAGTGTTAGTCCAAAAAAAAAAAAAAAAAAAAAAAAATATATATACCCTCACCCTCAGTAAAATCATACAAGTCTCATACTCATAAGTATCGGAAAGTCAAAAGTGACCGTAGCTACCATCATTTGATGTAACATCTGATGAAGTCATAATAGCAACCTAAAATACCGAATGCTATAGAAAACCAGTGAAAAAGTTGCAGTCGGGTAAACCGACTTATATATACCCTCACCCTCAGTAAAAACATATAACTCCCTGTTTCCATAAATAGAATTTGTTCGTTCGTTGCAAATTGTCAAAAATAAATGCCCAATAAAATGGATTTTTATCAGTGATGAGAGCATCTTCGTGTGGGATTGTGTTCCATATGTCGATATCTAAAATATATCTGAAAATCACAATTCAATAATGTCTCACATCCATGTTATAACGCTTTCAAAATTGACGATTTGTAACGAACGAACAAATTCGTTTTATGGAAACAGGCAATAAGTCTCATATACCCTAATAGGAACCTCAAAATACCGAATGTAATAGATAACAAGTCTCATACTCATAAGTATCGGAAAGTCAAAAGTGACCGTAGCTACCATCATTTGATGTAACATCTGAAAATTCATAATAGCAACCTAAAATACCGAATGCTATAGAAAAAAATATTTGATGGTACATTTGTATGGGAGGTACCAGAAGGGGAGTTGCCAGACTTCCAAGTTTTTGTCCAAAACTTTGTATAGCTATAGGTTTACTAAGTACAAAATTTGGGAAGGATCGCGTTGGGCATACTGATAGTATTAGACGGTTTATCAGGGGCGGGATGGTACATTTGTATGGGAGGTACGAGAAGGGGAGTTGCCAGACTTCCAAGATTTTGTCCAAAACTTAGTCTAGCTATAGATTTACTAAATACAAAATTTGGGCAAGATAGCTTTGGTCATACTGATAGTATTAGACGGTTTATCAGGGGCGGGATGGTACATTTGTATGGGAGGTACCAGAAGGGGAGTTGCCAGACTTCCAAGTTTTTGTCCAAAACTTTGTATAGCTATAGGTTTACTAAGTACAAAATTTGGGAAGGATCGCGTTGGGCATACTGATAGTATTAGACGGTTTATCAGGGGCGGGATGGTACATTTGTATGGGAGGTACCAGAAGGGGAGTTGCCAGACTTCCAAGATTTTGTCCAAAACTTAGTCTAGCTATAGATTTACTAAATACAAAATTTGGGCAAGATAGCGTTGGTCATACTGATAGTATTAGACGTCTTATCAGGGGCGGGATGGTACATTTGTATGGGAGGTACCAGAAGGGGAGTTGCCAGACTTCCAAGTTTTTGTCAAAAACTTTGTCTAGCTATAGCTTTACTAAATACAAAATTTGGGCAAGATAGCGTTGGTCATACTGATAGTATTAGAGGGTTTTTAAGGGCGGGATGGTACATTTGTATGGGAGGTACCAGAAGCGGAGTTGCCAGACTTCCAACTTTTTGTCCAAAACTTTGTCTAGCTATTGATTTACTAAGTACAAAATTTGGGCAGGATCGCGTTTGGCATATTGATATTAATACACGATTTCTGATGTAGGCGATATGGTACATTTGTATAGGAGGTACCAGAAGGGGAGTTGCCAGACTTCCAAGTTTTTGTCCGAAACTTTATCCAGTTGTACTTTTACCATATACGGAATTTGGCCAAGATCGGAGTGGGCGTATTGATATTATTACACGATTTCTAAAGTGGGCGAAATAGCAGATTTGTGTGGGAGGTACCCGAAGGGGTGTGGCCATATAGCCCATATGCAATCCCATAAGCAGTTTTGGGAAAATATTAACCCATGCCAAATTTCAGAGCGATTGTTTAACTCTTTCGAAAGTTATCGTGCGTACCAGCAGGACAGACAGACAGACGGACAGACGGACAGACGGACGGACGGACAGACGGACATGGCTCACACGATTCAGAAAGTCATGAATCGAATTTGGTTCAAAGAGACTTGGGTTCTAATGTGAATATTTCTAGGTGTTACACTTTTCAGCCGTATCAAATGATATATACCCTCCTACCCGTAGGGTGAGGGTATAAATATTGGATGGTACATTTGTATGGGAGGTACCAGAAGGGGAGTTGCCAGACTTCCAAGTTTTTGTCCAAAACTTTGTCTAGCTATAGATTTACTAAATACAGAATTTGAGCAAGATCGCGTTGGTCATATTGGTGTTACTACACGATTTCTAAGGTAGGCGGGATGGTACATTTGTATGGGAGGTACCAGAAGGGGAGTTGCCAGACTTCCAAGTTTTTGTCAAAAATTTTGTCTAGCTATAAATTTAGTAAATACAAAATTTGGGCAAGATAGCTTTGGTCATACTGATAGTATTAGACGGTTTATCAGGGGCGGGATGGTACATTTGTATGGGAGGTACCAGAAGGGGAGTAGCCAGACTTCCAAGTTTTTGTCCAAAACTTTGTCTAGCTATAGATTTACTAAATACAGAATTTGGGCAAGATCGCGTTGGTCATACTGATAGTATTAGACGGTTTATCAGGGGCGGGATGGTACATTTGTATGGGAGGTACCAGAAGGGGAGTTGCCACACTTCCAAGTTTTGCCCAAAACTTTGTCTAGCTATAGATTTACTAAATACAGAATTTGGGCAAGATCGCGTTGGTCATATTGGTGTTACTACACGATTTCTAAGGTAGGCGGGATGGTACATTTGTATGGGAGGTACCAGAAGGGGAGTTGCCAGACTTCCAAGTTTTTGTCAAAAATTTTGTCTATCTATAGATTTCCTAAATACAGAATTTGGCAAGATAGCGTTGGTCATACTGATAGTATTAGACGGTTTATCAGGGGCGGGATGGTACATTTGTATGGGAGGTACCAGAAGGGGAGTTGCCAGACTTCCAAGTTTTTGTCCAAAACTTTGTCTAGCTATAACTTTACTAAATACAAAATTTGGGCAAGATAGCTTTGGTCATACTGATAGTATTAGACGGTTTATCAGGGGCGGGATGGTACATTTGTATGGGAGGTACCAGAAGGGGAGTTGCCAGACTTCCAAGTTTTTGTCCAAAACTTTGTATAGCTATAACTTTACTAAATACAAAATTCGGGCAAGATAGCGTTGGTCATACTGATAGTATTAGACGGTTTATCAGGGGCGGGATGGTACATTTGTATGGGAGGTACCAGAAGGGGAGTTGCCAGACTTCCAAGTTTTTGTCCAAAACTTTGTCTAGCTATAACTTTACTAAATACAAAATTTGGGCAAGATAGCTTTGGTCATACTGATAGTATTAGACGGTTTATCAGGGGCGGGATGGTACATTTGTATGGGAGGTACCAGAAGGGGAGTTGCCAGACTTCCAAGTTTTTGTCCAAAACTTTGTATAGCTATAGGTTTACTAAGTACAAAATTTGGGAAGGATCGCGTAGGGCATACTGATAGTATTAGACGGTTTATCAGGGGCGGGATGGTACATTTGTATGGGAGGTACCAGAAGGGGAGTTGCCAGACTTCCAAGATTTTGTCCAAAACTTAGTCTAGCTATAGATTTACTAAATACAAAATTCGGGCAAGATAGCGTTGGTCATACTGATAGTATTAGACGGTTTATCAGGGGCGGGATGGTACATTTGTATGGGAGGTACCAGAAGGGGAGTTGCCAGACTTCCAAGTTTTTGTCAACAACTTTGTCTAGCTATAACTTTACTAAATACAAAATTTGGGCAAGATAGCGTTGGTCATACTGATAGTATTAGAGGGTTTTTTAAGGGCGGGATGGTACATTTGTATGGGAGGTACCAGAAGCGGAGTTGCCAGACTTCCAACTTTTTGTCCAAAACTTTGTCTAGCTATTGATTTACTAAGTACAAAATTTGGGCAGGATCGCGTTTGGCATATTGATATTAATACACGATTTCTGATGTAGGCGATATGGTACATTTGTATAGGAGGTACCAGAAGGGGAGTTGCCAGACTTCCAAGTTTTTGTCCGAAACTTTATCCAGTTGTACTTTTACCATATACGGAATTTGGCCAAGATCGGAGTGGGCGTATTGATATTATTACACGATTTCTAAAGTGGGCGAAATAGCAGATTTGTGTGGGAGGTACCCGAAGGGGTGTGGCCATATAGCCCATATGCAATCCCATAAGCAGTTTTGGGAAAATATTAATCCATGCCAAATTTCAGAGCGATTGTTTAACTCTTTCGAAAGTTATCGTGCGTACCAGCAGGACAGACAGACAGACGGACAGACGGACAGACGGACGGACAGACGGACATGGGTCAAACGATTCAGAAAGTCATGAATCGAATTTGGTTCAAAGAGACTTGGGTTCTAATGTGAATATTTCTAGGTGTTACACTTTTCAGCCGTATCAAATGATATATACCCTCCTACCCGTAGGGTGAGGGTATAAATATTGGATGGTACATTTGTATGGGAGGTACCAGAAGGGGAGTTGCCAGACTTCCAAGTTTTTGTCCAAAACTTTGCCTAGCTATAACTGTACTAAATACAAAATGTGGGCAAGATAGCGTTGGTTATACTGATAGTATTAGACGGTTTATCAAGGGCGGGATGGTACATTTGTATGGGAGGTACCAGAAGGGGAGTTGCCAGACTTCCAAGTTTTTGTCCAAAACTTTGTCTAGCTATAACTGTACTAAATACAAAATGTGGGCAAGATAGCGTTGATCATACTGATAATATTAGACGGTTTATCAGGGGCGGGATGGTACATTTGTATGGGAGGTACTATAAGGGGAGTTGCCAGACTTTCAAGTTTTTGTCCAAAACTTTGTCTAGCTATAACTGTACTAAATACAAAATGTGGGCAAGATAGCGTTCATCATACTGATAGTATTAGACGGTTTATCAGGGGCGGGATGGTACATTTGTATGGGAGGTACCAGAAGGGGAGTTGCCAGACTTCCAAGTTTTTGTCCAAAACTTTGTCTAGCTATAGATTTACTAAATACAGTGCATTGCATTTATAGGGGGCATCACCTGAGTGTTAGTCCAAAAAAAAAAAAAAAAATATATATACCCTCACCCTCAGTAAAATCATACAAGTCTCATACTCATAAGTATCGGAAAGTCAAAAGTGACCGTAGCTACCATCATTTGATGTAACATCTGATGAAGTCATAATAGCAACCTAAAATACCGAATGCTATAGAAAAATATTGGATGGTACATTTGTATGGGAGGTACCAGAAGGGGAGTTGCCAGACTTCCAAGTTTTTGTCCAAAACTTTGCCTAGCTATAACTGTACTAAATACAAAATGTGGGCAAGATAGCGTTGGTTATACTGATAGTATTAGACGGTTTATCAAGGGCGGGATGGTACATTTGTATGGGAGGTACCAGAAGGGGAGTTGCCAGACTTCCAAGTTTTTGTCCAAAACTTTGTCTAGCTATAACTGTACTAAATACAAAATGTGGGCAAGATAGCGTTGATCATACTGATAGTATTAGACGGTTTATCAGGGGCGGGATGGTACATTTGTATGGGAGGTACTATAAGGGGAGTTGCCAGACTTTCAAGTTTTTGTCCAAAACTTTGTCTAGCTATAACTGTACTAAATACAAAATGTGGGCAAGATAGCGTTGATCATACTGATAGTATTAGACGGTTTATCAGGGGCGGGATGGTACATTTGTATGGGAGGTACCAGAAGGGGAGTTTCCAGACTTCCAAGTTTTTGTCCAAAACTTTGTCTAGCTATAGATTTACTAAATACAGAATTTGGGCAAGATCGCGTTGGGCATACTGATAGTATTAGACGGTTTATCTGGGGCGGGATGGTACATTTGTATGGGAGGTACCATAAGGGGAGTTGCCAGACTTCCAAGTTTTTGTCCAAAACTTTGTCTAGTTATAGGTTTACTAAGTACAAAATTTGGGCAAGATCGCGTTGGGCATATTGGTGTTATTACACGATTTCTAAGGTAGGCGGGATGGTACATTTGTATGGGAGGTACCAGAAGGGGAGTTGCCAGACTTCCAAGTTTTTGTCCAAAACTTTGTCTAGCTATAGGTTTACTAAGTACAAAATTTGGGCAAGATCGCGTTGGGCATATTGGTGTTATTACACGATTTCTAAGGTAGGCGTGATGGTACATTTGTATGGGAGGTACCAGAAGGGGAGTTGCCAGACTTCCAAGTTTTTGTCCGAAACTTTGTTAACTTATGCCTTTACTAAATACAGAATTTGGGCAAATTCGCGTTGGGCATATTGGTATTATTACACGATTTCAAAGATAGGCGGGATGGCTCATTTGTACGGGAGGTACCAGAAGGGGAGTTGCCAGACGTCCAAGTTTTTGTCCAAAACTTTGTCTAGCTATAGATTTACTAAATACAGAATTTTGGCAAGATCGCGTTGGTCATATTGGTGTTATTACACTATTTCTAAGGTAGGCGGGATGGTACATTTGTATGGGAGGTACCAGAAGGGGAGTTGCCAGACTTCCAAGTTTTTGTCCAAAACTTTGACTAGCTATAGATTTACTAAATACAGAATTTTGGCTAGATCGCGTTGGGCATACTGATAGTATTAGACGGTTTATCTGGGGCGGGATGGTACATTTGTATGGGAGGTACCATAAGGGGAGTTGCCAGACTTCCAAGTTTTTGTCCAAAACTTTGTCTAGTTATAGGTTTACTAAGTACAAAATTTGGGCAAGATCGCGTTGGGCATATTGGTGTTATTACACGATTTCTAAGGTAGGCGGGATGGTACATTTGTATGGGAGGTACCAGAAGGGGAGTTGCCAGACTTCCAAGTTTTTGTCCAAAACTTTGTCTAGCTATAGGTTTACTAAGTACAAAATTTGGGCAAGATCGCGTTGGGCATATTGGTGTTATTACACGATTTCTAAGGTAGGCGGGATGGTACATTTGTATGGGAGGTACCAGAAGGGGAGTTGCCAGACTTCCAAGTTTTTGTCCAAAACTTTGTCTAGCTATAGGTTTACTAAGTACAAAATTTGGGCAAGATCGCGTTGGGCATATTGGTGTGATTACACGATTTCTAAGGTAGGCGGGATGGTACATTTGTATGGGAGGTACCAGAAGGGGAGTTGCCAGACTTCCAAGTTTTTGTCCAAAACTTTGTCTAGCTATAGGTTTACTAAGTACAAAATTTGGGCAAGATCGCGTCGGGCATATTGGTGTTATTACACGATTTCTAAGGTAGGCGGGATGGTACATTTGTATGGGAGGTACCAGAAGGGGAGTTGCCAGACTTCCAAGTTTTTGCCTAAAACTTTGTCTAGCTATAGATTTACTAAATACAGAATTTGGGCAAGATCGCGTTGGGCATACTGATAGTATTAGACGGTTTATCAGGGGCGGGATGGTACATTTGTATGGGAGGTACCAGAAGGGGAGTTGCCAGACTTCCAAGTTTTTGTCCGAAACTTTGTTCACTTATGCCTTTACTAAATACAGAATTTGGGCAAATTCGCGTTGGGCATATTGGTGTTATTACACGATTTCTAAGGTAGGCGGGATGGTACATTTGTATGGGAGGTACCAGAAGGGGAGTTGCCAGACTTCCAAGTTTTTGTCCAAAACTTTGTCTAGCTATAGGTTTACTAAGTACAAAATTTGGGCAAGATCGCGTTGGGCATATTGGTGTTATTACACGATTTCTAAGGTAGGCGGGATGGTACATTTGTATGGGAGGTACCAGAAGGGGAGTTGCCAGACTTCCAAGTTTTTGCCCAAAACTTTGTCTAGCTATAGATTTACTAAATACAAAATGTGGACAAGATAGCGTTGGTCATATTGGTGTTATTACACGATTTCTAAGGTAGGCGGGATGGTACATTTGTATGGGAGGTACCAGAAGGGGAGTTGCCAGACTTCCAAGTTTTTGTCCAAAACTTTGTCTAGCTATAGATTTACTAAATACAGAATTTTGGCAAGATCGCGTTGGTCATATTGGTGTTATTACACTATTTCTAAGGTAGGCGGGATGGTACATTTGTATGGGAGGTACCAGAAGGGGAGTTGCCAGACTTCCAAGTTTTTGTCCAAAACTTTGTTCACTTATGCCTTTACTAAATACAGAATTTGGGCAAATTCGCGTTGGGCATATTGGTATTATTACACGATTTCAAAGATAGGCGGGATGGCTCATTTGTACGGGAGGTACCAGAAGGGGAGTTGCCAGACTTCCAAGTTTTTGTCCAAAACATTGTCTAGCTATAGATTTACTAAATACAGAATTTTGGCAAGATCGCGTTGGTCATATTGGTGTTATTACACTATTTCTAAGGTAGGCGGGATGGTACATTTGTATGGGAGGTACCAGAAGGAGAGTTGCCAGACTTCCAAGTTTTTGTCCGAAACTTTGTTCACTTATGCCTTTACTAAATACAGAATTTGGGCAAATTCGCGTTGGGCATATTGGTATTATTACATGATTTCAAAGATAGGCGTGATGGCTCATTTGTACGGGAGGTACCAGAAGTGGAGTTGTCAGACTTCCAAATTTTTGTCCAAAACTTTGTCTAGCTATGACTGTACTAAATACAAAATGTGGGCAAGATAGCGTTGATCATACTGATAGTATTAGACGGTTTATCAGGGGCGGGATGGTACATTTGTATGGGAGGTACTAGAAGGGGAGTTGCCAGACTTTCAAGTTTTTGTCCAAAACTTTGTCTAGCTATAACTGTACTAAATACAAAATGTGGGCAAGATAGCGTTGATCATACTGATAGTATTAGACGGTTTATCAGGGGCGGGATGGTACATTTGTATGGGAGGTACCAGAAGGGGAGTTGCCAGACTTCCAAGTTTTTGTCCAAAACTTTGTCTAGCTATAACTGTACTAAATACAAAATGTGGGCAAGATAGCGTTGATCGTACTGATAGTATTAGACGGTTTATCAGGGGCGGGATGGTACATTTGTATGGGAGGTACCAGAAGGAGAGTTGCCAGACTTCCAAGTTTTTGTCCGAAACTTTGTTCACTTATGCCTTTACTAAATACAGAATTTGGGCAAATTCGCGTTGGGCATATTGGTATTATTACACGATTTCAAAGATAGGCGGGATGGCTCATTTGTACGGGAGGTACCAGAAGGGGAGTTGCCAGACTTCCAAGTTTTTGTCCAAAACTTTGTTCACTTATGCCTTTACTAAATACAGAATTTGGGCAAATTCGCGTTGGGCATATTGGTGTTATTACACTATTTCTAAGGTAGGCGGGATGGTACATTTGTATGGGAGGTACCAGAAGGAGAGTTGCCAGACTTCCAAGTTTTTGTCCGAAACTTTGTTCACTTATGCCTTTACTAAATACAGAATTTGGGCAAATTCGCGTTGGGCATATTGGTATTATTACATGATTTCAAAGATAGGCGTGATGGCTCATTTGTACGGGAGGTACCAGAAGTGGAGTTGTCAGACTTCCAAATTTTTGTCCAAAAATTTGTCTAGCTATGACTGTACTAAATACAAAATGTGGGCAAGATAGCGTTGATCATACTGATAGTATTAGACGGTTTATCAGGGGCGGGATGGTACATTTGTATGGGAGGTACTATAAGGGGAGTTGCCAGACTTTCAAGTTTTTGTCCAAAACTTTGTCTAGCTATAACTGTACTAAATACAAAATGTGGGCAAGATAGCGTTGATCATACTGATAGTATTAGACGGTTTATCAGGGGCGGGATGGTACATTTGTATGGGAGGTACCAGAAGGGGAGTTGCCAGACTTCCAAGTTTTTGTCCAAAACTTTGTCTAGCTATAACTGTACTAAATACAAAATGTGGGCAAGATAGCGTTGATCGTACTGATAGTATTAGACGGTTTATCAGGGGCGGGATGGTACATTTGTATGGGAGGTACCAGAAGGAGAGTTGCCAGACTTCCAAGTTTTTGTCCGAAACTTTGTTCACTTATGCCTTTACTAAATACAGAATTTGGGCAAATTCGCGTTGGGCATATTGGTATTATTACACGATTTCAAAGATAGGCGGGATGGCTCATTTGTACGGGAGGTACCAGAAGGGGAGTTGCCAGACTTCCAAGTTTTTGTCCAAAACTTTGTTCACTTATGCCTTTACTAAATACAGAATTTGGGCAAATTCGCGTTGGGCATATTGGTGTTATTACACGATTTCTAAGGTAGGCGGGATGGTACATTTGTATGGGAGGTACCAGAAGGGGAGTTGCCAGACTTCCAAGTTTTTGTCCAAAACTTTGTCTAGCTATAGGTTTACTAAGTACAAAATTTGGGCAAGATCGCGTTGGGCATATTGGTGTTATTACACGATTTCTAAGGTAGGCGGGATGGTACATTTGTATGGGAGGTACCAGAAGGGGAGTTGCCAGACTTCCAAGTTTTTGTCCAAAACTTTGACTAGCTATAGATTTACTAAATACAGAATTTTGGCAAGATCGCGTTGGGCATACTGATAGTATTAGACGGTTTATCTGGGGCGGGATGGTACATTTGTATGGGAGGTACCATAAGGGGAGTTGCCAGACTTCCAAGTTTTTGTCCAAAACTTTGTCTAGCTATAGGTTTACTAAGTACAAAATTTGGGCAAGATCGCGTTGGGCATATTGGTGTTATTACACGATTTCTAAGGTAGGCGGGATGGTACATTTGTATGGGAGGTACCAGAAGGGGAGTTGCCAGACTTCCAAGTTTTTGTCCAAAACTTTGTCTAGCTATAGGTTTACTAAGTACAAAATTTGGGCAAGATCGCGTTGGGCATATTGGTGTTATTACACGATTTCTAAGGTAGGCGGGATGGTACATTTGTATGGGAGGTACCAGAAGGGGAGTTGCCAGACTTCCAAGTTTTTGCCCAAAACTTTGTCTAGCTATAGATTTACTAAATACAAAATGTGGACAAGATAGCGTTGGTCATATTGGTGTTATTACACGATTTCTAAGGTAGGCGGGATGGTACATTTGTATGGGAGGTACCAGAAGGGGAGTTGCCAGACTTCCAAGTTTTTGTCCAAAACTTTGTCTAGCTATAGATTTACTAAATACAGAATTTTGGCAAGATCGCGTTGGTCATATTGGTGTTATTACACTATTTCTAAGGTAGGCGGGATGGTACATTTGTATGGGAGGTACCAGAAGGGGAGTTGCCAGACTTCCAAGTTTTTGTCCAAAACTTTGTTCACTTATGCCTTTACTAAATACAGAATTTGGGAAAATTCGCGTTGGGCATATTGGTATTATTACACGATTTCAAAGATAGGCGGGATGGCTCATTTGTACGGGAGGTACCAGAAGGGGAGTTGCCAGACTTCCAAGTTTTTGTCCAAAACATTGTCTAGCTATAGATTTACTAAATACAGAATTTTGGCAAGATCGCGTTGGTCATATTGGTGTTATTACACTATTTCTAAGGTAGGCGGGATGGTACATTTGTATGGGAGGTACCAGAAGGAGAGTTGCCAGACTTCCAAGTTTTTGTCCGAAACTTTGTTCACTTATGCCTTTACTAAATACAGAATTTGGGCAAATTCGCGTTGCGCATATTGGTATTATTACATGATTTCAAAGATAGGCGTGATGGCTCATTTGTACGGGAGGTACCAGAAGCGGAGTTGTCAGACTTCCAAATTTTTGTCCAAAACTTTGTCTAGCTATGACTGTACTAAATACAAAATGTGGGCAAGATAGCGTTGATCATACTGATAGTATTAGACGGTTTATCAGGGGCGGGATGGTACATTTGTATGGGAGGTACTATAAGGGGAGTTGCCAGACTTTCAAGTTTTTGTCCAAAACTTTGTCTAGCTATAACTGTACTAAATACAAAATGTGGGCAAGATAGCGTTGATCATACTGATAGTATTAGACGGTTTATCACGGGCGGGATGGTACATTTGTATGGGAGGTACCAGAAGGGGAGTTGCCAGACTTCCAAGTTTTTGTCCAAAACTTTGACTAGCTATAACTGTACTAAATACAAAATGTGGGCAAGATAGCGTTGATCGTACTGATAGTATTAGACGGTTTATCAGGGGCGGGATGGTACATTTGTATGGGAGGTACCAGAAGGAGAGTTGCCAGACTTCCAAGTTTTTGTCCGAAACTTTGTTCACTTATGCCTTTACTAAATACAGAATTTGGGCAAATTCGCGTTGGGCATATTGGTATTATTACACGATTTCAAAGATAGGCGGGATGGCTCATTTGTACGGGAGGTACCAGAAGGGGAGTTGCCAGACTTCCAAGTTTTTGTCCAAAACTTTGTCTAGCTATAGATTTACTAAATACAGAATTTTGGCAAGATCGCGTTGGTCATATTGGTGTTATTACACTATTTCTAAGGTAGGCGGGATGGTACATTTGTATGGGAGGTACCAGAAGGGGAGTTGCCAGACTTCCAAGTTTTTGTCCAAAACTTTGTTCACTTATGCCTTTACTAAATACAGAATTTGGGCAAATTCGCGTTGGGCATATTGGTATTATTACACGATTTCAAAGATAGGCGGGATGGCTCATTTGTACGGGAGGTACCAGAAGGGGAGTTGCCAGACTTCCAAGTTTTTGTCCAAAACATTGTCTAGCTATAGATTTACTAAATACAGAATTTTGGCAAGATCGCGTTGGTCATATTGGTGTTATTACACTATTTCTAAGGTAGGCGGGATGGTACATTTGTATGGGAGGTACCAGAAGGAGAGTTGCCAGACTTCCAAGTTTTTGTCCGAAACTTTGTTCACTTATGCCTTTACTAAATACAGAATTTGGGCAAATTCGCGTTGGGCATATTGGTATTATTACATGATTTCAAAGATAGGCGGGATGGCTCATTTGTACGGGAGGTACCAGAAGTGGAGTTGTCAGACTTCCAAATTTTTGTCCAAAACTTTGTCTAGCTATGACTGTACTAAATACAAAATGTGGGCAAGATAGCGTTGATCATACTGATAGTATTAGACGGTTTATCAGGGGCGGGATGGTACATTTGTATGGGAGGTACTATAAGGGGAGTTGCCAGACTTTCAAGTTTTTGTCCAAAACTTTGTCTAGCTATAACTGTACTAAATACAAAATGTGGGCAAGATAGCGTTGATCATACTGATAGTATTAGACGGTTTATCAGGGGCGGGATGGTACATTTGTATGGGAGGTACCAGAAGGAGAGTTGCCAGACTTCCAAGTTTTTGTCCGAAACTTTGTTCAGTTATGCCTTTACTAAATACAGAATTTGGGCAAGATCGCGTTGGGCATATTGGTGTTATTACACTATTTCTAAGGTAGGCGGGATGGTACATTTGTATGGGAGGTACCAGAAGTGGAGTTGTCAGACTTCCAAGTTTTTGTCCGACACGTTGTTCAGTTATACCTTTACTAAATACAGAATTTGGGCAAGATCGCGTTGGGCATATTGGTGTTATTACACGATTTCTAAGGTAGGCGGGATGGTACATTTGTATGGGAGGTACCAGAAGTGGAATTGCCAGACTTCCAAGTTTTTGTCCGAAACATTGTTCAGTTATGCCTTTACTAAATACAGTATTTGGGCAAATTCGCGTTGGGCATATTGGTATTATTACACGATTTCTAAGATAGGCGGGATGGCTCATTTGTACGGGAGGTACCAGAAGGGGAGTTGCCAGACTTCCAAGTTTTTGTCCGAAACTTTGTTCATTTATGCCTTTACTAAATACAGAATTTGGGCAAATTCGCGTTGGGCATATTGGTGTTATTACACTATTTCTAAGGTAGGCGGGATGGTACATTTGTATGGGAGGTACCAGAAGGAGAGTTGCCAGACTTCCAAGTTTTTGTCCGAAACTTTGTTCAGTTATGCCTTTACTAAATACAGAATTTGGGCAAGATCGCGTTGGGCATATTGGTGTTATTACACTATTTCTAAGGTAGGCGGGATGGTACATTTGTATGGGAGGTACCAGAAGGGGAGTTGCCAGACTTCCAAGTTTTTGTCCAAGACTTTGTCTAGCTATAGATTTACTAAATACAGAATTTTGGCAAGATCGCGTTGGTCATATTGGTGTTATTACACGATTTCTAAGGTAGGCGGGATGGTACATTTGTATGGGAGGTACCAGAAGGGGAGTTGCCAGACTTCCAAGTTTTTGTCCAAAACTTTGACTAGCTATAGATTTACTAAATACAGAATTTTGGCAAGATCGCGTTGGGCATACTGATAGTATTAGACGGTTTATCTGGGGCGGGATGGTACATTTGTATGGGAGGTACCATAAGGGGAGTTGCCAGACTTCCAAGTTTTTGTCCAAAACTTTGTCTAGTTATAGGTTTACTAAGTACAAAATTTGGGCAAGATCGCGTTGGGCATATTGGTGTTATTACACGATTTCTAAGGTAGGCGGGATGGTACATTTGTATGGGAGGTACCAGAAGGGGAGTTGCCAGACTTCCAAGTTTTTGTCCAAAACTTTGTCTAGCTATAGGTTTACTAAGTACAAAATTTGGGCAAGATCGCGTTGGGCATATTGGTGTTATTACACGATTTCTAAGGTAGGCGGGATGGTACATTTGTATGGGAGGTACCAGAAGGGGAGTTGCCAGACTTCCAAGTTTTTGTCCAAAACTTTGTCTAGCTATAGGTTTACTAAGTACAAAATTTGGGCAAGATCGCGTTGGGCATATTGGTGTTATTACACGATTTCTAAGGTAGGCGGGATGGTACATTTGTATGGGAAGTACCAGAAGGGGAGTAGCCAGACTTCCAAGTTTTTGTCCGAAACTTTGTTCATTTATGCCTTTACTAAATACAGAATTTGGGCAAATTCGCGTTGGGCATATTGGTATTATTACACGATTTCAAAGATAGGCGGGATGGCTCATTTGTACGGGAGGTACCAGAAGGGGAGTTGCCAGACTTCCAAGTTTTTGTCTAAGACTTTGTCTAGCTATAGATTTACTAAATACAGAATTTTGGCAAGATCGCGTTGGTCATATTGGTGTTATTACACGATTTCTAAGGTAGGCGGGATGGTACATTTGTATGGGAGGTACCAGAAGGGGAGTTGCCAGACTTCCAAGTTTTTGTCCAAAACTTTGACTAGCTATAGATTTACTAAATACAGAATTTTGGCAAGATCGCGTTGGGCATACTGATAGTATTAGACGGTTTATCTGGGGCGGGATGGTACATTTGTATGGGAGGTACCATAAGGGGAGTTGCCAGACTTCCAAGTTTTTGTCCAAAACTTTGTCTAGTTATAGGTTTACTAAGTACAAAATTTGGGCAAGATCGCGTTGGGCATATTGGTGTTATTACACGATTTCTAAGGTAGGCGGGATGGTACATTTGTATGGGAGGTACCAGAAGGGGAGTTGCCAGACTTCCAAGTTTTTGTCCAAAACTTTGTCTAGCTATAGGTTTACTAAGTACAAAATTTGGGCAAGATCGCGTTGGGCATATTGGTGTTATTACACGATTTCTAAGGTAGGCGGGATGGTACATTTGTATGGGAGGTACCAGAAGGGGAGTTGCCAGACTTCCAAGTTTTTGTCCAAAACTTTGTCTAGCTATAGGTTTACTAAGTACAAAATTTGGGCAAGATCGCGTTGGGCATATTGGTGTTATTACACGATTTCTAAGGTAGGCGGGATGGTACATTTGTATGGGAAGTACCAGAAGGGGAGTAGCCAGACTTCCAAGTTTTTGTCCAAAACTTTGTCTAGCTATAGGTTTACTAAGTACAAAATTTGGGCAAGATCGCGTTGGGCATATTGGTGTTATTACACGATTTCTAAGGTAGGCGGGATGGTACATTTGTATGGGAGGTACCAGAAGGGGAGTAGCCAGACTTCCAAGTTTTTGTCCAAAACTTTGTCTAGCAATAGATTTACTAAATACAGAATTTGGACAATATCGCGTTGGTCATATTGGTGTTACTACACGATTACTAAGGAAGGCGGGATGGTACATTTGTATGGGAGGTACCAGAAGGGGAGTTGCCAGACTTCCAAGTTTTTGTCCAAAACTTTGTCTATCTATAACTGTACTAAATACAAAATGTGGACAAGATAGCATTGGTTATACTGATAGTATTATACGGTTTATCAAGGGCGGGATGGTACATTTGTATGGGAGGTACCAGAAGGGGAGTTGCCAGACTTCCAAGTTTTTGTCCAAAACTTTGTCTAGCTATAACTGTACTAAATACAAAATGTGGACAAGATAGCGTTGGTTATACTGATAGTATTATACGGTTTATCAAGGGCGGGATGGTACATTTGTATGGGAGGTACCAGAAGGGGAGTTGCCAGACTTCCAAGTTTTTGTCCAAAACTTTGTCTAGCTATAACTGTACTAAATACAAAACGTGGGCAAGATAGCGTTGATCGTACTGATAGTATTAGACGGTTTATCAGGGGCGGGATGGTACATTTGTATGGGAGGTACCAGAACGAGAGTTGCCAGACTTCCAAGTTTTTGTCCGAAACTTTGTTCACTTATGCCTTTACTAAATACAGAATTTGGGCAAATTCGCGTTGGGCATATTGGTATTATTACACGATTTCAAAGATAGGGGGGATGGCTCATTTGTACGGGAGGTACCAGAAGGGGAGTTGCCAGACTTCCAAGTTTTTGTCCAAAACATTGTCTAGCTATAGATTTACTAAATACAGAATTTTGGCAAGATCGCGTTGGTCATATTGGTGTTATTACACTATTTCTAAGGTAGGCGGGATGGTACATTTGTATGGGAGGTACCAGAAGGAGAGTTGCCAGACTTCCAAGTTTTTGTCCGAAACTTTGTTCACTTATGCCTTTACTAAATACAGAATTTGGGCAAATTCGCGTTGGGCATATTGGTATTATTACACGATTTCAAAGATAGGCGGGATGGCTCATTTGTACGGGAGGTACCAGAAGTGGAGTTGTCAGACTTCCAAGTTTTTGTCGGAAACTTTGTCCAGTTATACCTTTACTAAATACAGAATTTGGGCAAGATCGCGTTGGTCATATTGGTGTTATTACACTATTTATAAGGTAGGCGGGATGGTACATTTGTACGGGAGGTACCAGAAGTGGAGTTGTCAGACTTCCAAGTTTTTGTCGGAAACTTTGTCCAGTTATACCTTTACAAAATACAGAATTTGGGCAAGATCGCGTTGGGCATACTGATAGTATTAGACGGTTTATCAGGGGCGGGATGGTACATTTGTATGGGAGGTACCAGAAGGGGAGTTGCCAGACTTCCAAGTTTTTGTCCAAAACTTTGTCTAGCAATTGATTTACTAAATACAGAATTTGGACAAGATCGCGTTGGTCATATTGGTGTTACTACACGATTTCTAAGGTAGGCGGGATGGTACATTTGTATGGGAGGTACCAGAAGGGGAGTTGCCAGACTTCCAAGTTTTTGTCCAAAACTTTGACTAGCTATAGATTTACTAAATACAGAATTTTGGCAAGATCGCGTTGGGCATACTGATAGTATTAGACGGTTTATCTGGGGCGGGATGGTACATTTGTATGGGAGGTACCATAAGGGGAGTTGCCAGACTTCCAAGTTTTTGTCCAAAACTTTGTCTCGTTATAGGTTTACTAAGTACAAAATTTGGGCAAGATCGCGTTGGGCATATTGGTGTTATTACACGATTTCTAAGGTAGGCGGGATGGTACATTTGTATGGGAGGTACCAGAAGGGGAGTTGCCAGACTTCCAAGTTTTTGTCCAAAACTTTGTCTAGCTATAGGTTTACTAAGTACAAAATTTGGGCAAGATCGCGTTGGGCATATTGGTGTTATTACACGATTTCTAAGGTAGGCGGGATGGTACATTTGTATGGGAGGTACCAGAAGGGGAGCTGCCAGACTTCCAAGTTTTTGTCCAAAACTTTGTCTAGCTATAGGTTTACTAAGTACACAATTTGGGCAAGATCGCGTTGGGCATATTGGTGTTATTACACGATTTCTAAGGTAGGCGGGATGGTACATTTGTATGGGAAGTACCAGAAGGGGAGTAGCCAGACTTCCAAGTTTTTGTCCAAAACTTTGTCTAGCTATAGGTTTACTAAGTACAAAATTTGGGCAAGATCGCGTTGGGCATATTGGTGTTATTACACGATTTCTAAGGTAGGCGGGATGGTACATTTGTATGGGAGGTACCAGAAGGGGAGTTGCCAGACTTCCAAGTTTTTGTCCAAAACTTTGTCTAGCAATAGATTTACTAAATACAGAATTTGGACAATATCGCGTTGGTCATATTGGTGTTACTACACGATTACTAAGGAAGGCGGGATGGTACATTTGTATGGGAGGTACCAGAAGGGGAGTTGCCAGACTTCCAAGTTTTTGTCCAAAACTTTGTCTATCTATAACTGTACTAAATACAAAATGTGGACAAGATAGCATTGGTTATACTGATAGTATTATACGGTTTATCAAGGGCGGGATGGTACATTTGTATGGGAGGTACCAGAAGGGGAGTTGCCAGACTTCCAAGTTTTTGTCCAAAACTTTGTCTAGCTATAACTGTACTAAATACAAAATGTGGACAAGATAGCGTTGGTTATACTGATAGTATTATACGGTTTATCAAGGGCGGGATGGTACATTTGTATGGGAGGTACCAGAAGGGGAGTTGCCAGACTTCCAAGTTTTTGTCCAAAACTTTGTCTAGCTATAACTGTACTAAATACAAAACGTGGGCAAGATAGCGTTGATCGTACTGATAGTATTAGACGGTTTATCAGGGGCGGGATGGTACATTTGTATGGGAGGTACCAGAAGGAGAGTTGCCAGACTTCCAAGTTTTTGTCCGAAACTTTGTTCACTTATGCCTTTACTAAATACAGAATTTGGGCAAATTCGCGTTGGGCATATTGGTATTATTACACGATTTCAAAGATAGGGGGGATGGCTCATTTGTACGGGAGGTACCAGAAGGGGAGTTGCCAGACTTCCAAGTTTTTGTCCAAAACATTGTCTAGCTATAGATTTACTAAATACAGAATTTTGGCAAGATCGCGTTGGTCATATTGGTGTTATTACACTATTTCTAAGGTAGGCGGGATGGTACATTTGTATGGGAGGTACCAGAAGGAGAGTTGCCAGACTTCCAAGTTTTTGTCCGAAACTTTGTTCACTTATGCCTTTACTAAATACAGAATTTGGGCAAATTCGCGTTGGGCATATTGGTATTATTACACGATTTCAAAGATAGGCGGGATGGCTCATTTGTACGGGAGGTACCAGAAGTGGAGTTGTCAGACTTCCAAGTTTTTGTCGGAAACTTTGTCCAGTTATACCTTTACTAAATACAGAATTTGGGCAAGATCGCGTTGGTCATATTGGTGTTATTACACTATTTATAAGGTAGGCGGGATGGTACATTTGTATGGGAGGTACCAGAAGGGGAGTTGAAAGACTTCCAAGTTTTTGTCCAAAACTTTGTCTAGCTATAGATTTACAAAATACAGAATTTGGGCAAGATCGCGTTGGGCATACTGATAGTATTAGACGGTTTATCAGGGGCGGGATGGTACATTTGTATGGGAGGTACCAGAAGGGGAGTTGCCAGACTTCCAAGTTTTTGTCCAAAACTTTGTCTAGCAATTGATTTACTAAATACAGAATTTGGACAAGATCGCGTTGGTCATATTGGTGTTACTACACGATTTCTAAGGTAGGCGGGATGGTACATTTGTATGGGAGGTACCAGAAGGGGAGTTGCCAGACTTCCAAGTTTTTGTCCAAAACTTTGACTAGCTATAGATTTACTAAATACAGAATTTTGGCAAGATCGCGTTGGGCATACTGATATTATTAGACGGTTTATCTGGGGCGGGATGGTACATTTGTATGGGAGGTACCATAAGGGGAGTTGCCAGACTTCCAAGTTTTTGTCCAAAACTTTGTCTAGTTATAGGTTTACTAAGTACAAAATTTGGGCAAGATCGCGTTGGGCATATTGGTGTTATTACACGATTTCTAAGGTAGGCGGGATGGTACATTTGTATGGGAGGTACCAGAAGGGGAGTTGCCAGACTTCCAAGTTTTTGTCCAAAACTTTGTCTAGCTATAGGTTTACTAAGTACAAAATTTGGGCAAGATCGCGTTGGGCATATTGGTGTTATTACACGATTTCTAAGGTAGGCGGGATGGTACATTTGTATGGGAGGTACCAGAAGGGGAGTTGCCAGACTTCCAAGTTTTTGTCCAAAACTTTGTCTAGCTATAGGTTTACTAAGTACAAAATTTGGGCAAGATCGCGTTGGGCATATTGGTGTTATTACACGATTTCTAAGGTAGGCGGGATGGTACATTTGTATGGGAAGTACCAGAAGGGGAGTAGCCAGACTTCCAAGTTTTTGTCCAAAACTTTGTCTAGCTATAGGTTTACTAAGTACAAAATTTGGGCAAGATCGCGTTGGGCATATTGGTGTTATTACACGATTTCTAAGGTAGGCGGGATGGTACATTTGTATGGGAGGTACCAGAAGGGGAGTTGCCAGACTTCCAAGTTTTTGTCCAAAACTTTGTCTATCTATAACTGTACTAAATACAAAATGTGGACAAGATAGCATTGGTTATACTGATAGTATTATACGGTTTATCAAGGGCGGGATGGTACATTTGTATGGGAGGTACCAGAAGGGGAGTTGCCAGACTTCCAAGTTTTTGTCCGAAACTTTGTTCATTTATGCCTTTACTAAATACAGAATTTGGGCAAGATCGCGTTGGGCATATTGGTATTATTACACGATTTCTAAGATAGGCGGGATGGCTCATTTGTACGGGAGGTACCAGAAGGGGAGTTGCCAGACTTCCAAGTTTTTGTCCGAAACTTTGTTCATTTATGCCTTTACTAAATACAGAATTTGGGCAAATTCGCGTTGGGCATATTGGTATTATTACACGATTTCAAAGATAGGCGGGATGGCTCATTTGTACGGGAGGTACCAGAAGGGGAGTTGCCAGACTTCCAAGTTTTTGTCCAAGACTTTGTCTAGCTATAGATTTACTAAATACAGAATTTTGGCAAGATCGCGTTGGTCATATTGGTGTTATTACACGATTTCTAAGGTAGGCGGGATGGTACATTTGTATGGGAGGTACCAGAAGGGGAGTTGCCAGACTTCCAAGTTTTTGTCCAAAACTTTGACTAGCTATAGATTTACTAAATACAGAATTTTGGCAAGATCGCGTTGGGCATACTGATATTATTAGACGGTTTATCTGGGGCGGGATGGTACATTTGTATGGGAGGTACCATAAGGGGAGTTGCCAGACTTCCAAGTTTTTGTCCAAAACTTTGTCTAGTTATAGGTTTACTAAGTACAAAATTTGGGCAAGATCGCGTTGGGCATATTGGTGTTATTACACGATTTCTAAGGTAGGCGGGATGGTACATTTGTATGGGAGGTACCAGAAGGGGAGTTGCCAGACTTCCAAGTTTTTGTCCAAAACTTTGTCTAGCTATAGGTTTACTAAGTACAAAATTTGGGCAAGATCGCGTTGGGCATATTGGTGTTATTACACGATTTCTAAGGTAGGCGGGATGGTACATTTGTATGGGAGGTACCAGAAGGGGAGTTGCCAGACTTCCAAGTTTTTGTCCAAAACTTTGTCTAGCTATAGGTTTACTAAGTACAAAATTTGGGCAAGATCGCGTTGGGCATATTGGTGTTATTACACGATTTCTAAGGTAGGCGGGATGGTACATTTGTATGGGAGGTACCAGAAGGGGAGTTGCCAGACTTCCAAGTTTTTGTCCAAAACTTTGTCTATCTATAACTGTACTAAATACAAAATGTGGACAAGATAGCATTGGTTATACTGATAGTATTATACGGTTTATCAAGGGCGGGATGGTACATTTGTATGGGAGGTACCAGAAGGGGAGTTGCCAGACTTCCAAGTTTTTGTCCGAAACTTTGTTCATTTATGCCTTTACTAAATACAGAATTTGGGCAAGATCGCGTTGGGCATATTGGTATTATTACACGATTTCTAAGATAGGCGGGATGGCTCATTTGTACGGGAGGTACCAGAAGGGGAGTTGCCAGACTTCCAAGTTTTTGTCCGAAACTTTGTTCATTTATGCCTTTACTAAATACAGAATTTGGGCAAATTCGCGTTGGGCATATTGGTATTATTACACGATTTCAAAGATAGGCGGGATGGCTCATTTGTACGGGAGGTACCAGAAGGGGAGTTGCCAGACTTCCAAGTTTTTGTCCAAGACTTTGTCTAGCTATAGATTTACTAAATACAGAATTTTGGCAAGATCGCGTTGGTCATATTGGTGTTATTACACGATTTCTAAGGTAGGCGGGATGGTACATTTGTATGGGAGGTACCAGAAGGGGAGTTGCCAGACTTCCAAGTTTTTGTCCAAAACTTTGACTAGCTATAGATTTACTAAATACAGAATTTTGGCAAGATCGCGTTGGGCATACTGATATTATTAGACGGTTTATCTGGGGCGGGATGGTACATTTGTATGGGAGGTACCATAAGGGGAGTTGCCAGACTTCCAAGTTTTTGTCCAAAACTTTGTCTAGTTATAGGTTTACTAAGTACAAAATTTGGGCAAGATCGCGTTGGGCATATTGGTGTTATTACACGATTTCTAAGGTAGGCGGGATGGTACATTTGTATGGGAGGTACCAGAAGGGGAGTTGCCAGACTTCCAAGTTTTTGTCCAAAACTTTGTCTAGCTATAGGTTTACTAAGTACAAAATTTGGGCAAGATCGCGTTGGGCATATTGGTGTTATTACACGATTTCTAAGGTAGGCGGGATGGTACATTTGTATGGGAGGTACCAGAAGGGGAGTTGCCAGACTTCCAAGTTTTTGTCCAAAACTTTGTCTAGCTATAGGTTTACTAAGTACAAAATTTGGGCAAGATCGCGTTGGGCATATTGGTGTTATTACACGATTTCTAAGGTAGGCGGGATGGTACATTTGTATGGGAGGTACCAGAAGGGGAGTTGCCAGACTTCCAAGTTTTTGTCCAAAACTTTGTCTATCTATAACTGTACTAAATACAAAATGTGGACAAGATAGCATTGGTTATACTGATAGTATTATACGGTTTATCAAGGGCGGGATGGTACATTTGTATGGGAGGTACCAGAAGGGGAGTTGCCAGACTTCCAAGTTTTTGTCCAAAACTTTGTCTAGCTATAACTGTACTAAATACAAAATGTGGACAAGATAGCGTTGGTTATACTGATAGTATTATACGGTTTATCAAGGGCGGGATGGTACATTTGTATGGGAGGTACCAGAAGGGGAGTTGCCAGACTTCCAAGTTTTTGTCCAAAACTTTGTCTAGCTATAACTGTACTAAATACAAAATGTGGGCAAGATAGCGTTGATCGTACTGATAGTATTAGACGGTTTATCAGGGGCGGGATGGTACATTTGTATGGGAGGTACCAGAAGGAGAGTTGCCAGACTTCCAAGTTTTTGTCTGAAACTTTGTTCACTTATGCCTTTACTAAATACAGAATTTGGGCAAATTCGCGTTGGGCATATTGGTATTATTACACGATTTCAAAGATAGGCGGGATGGCTCATTTGTACGGGAGGTACCAGAAGGGGAGTTGCCAGACTTCCAAGTTTTTGTCCAAAACTTTGTCTAGCAATTGATTTACTAAATACAGAATTTGGACAAGATCGCGTTGGTCATATTGGTGTTACTACACGATTTCTAAGGTAGGCGGGATGGTACATTTGTATGGGAGGTACCAGAAGGGGAGTTGCCAGACTTCCAAGTTTTTGTCAGCAACTTTGTTCAGTTATACTTTTACTAAATACGGATTTTTGCCAAGATCGGAGTGGGCATATTGATATTATTACACGTTTACTAAAGTGGGCGAAATAGCAGATTTGTATGGGAGGTACCCGAAGGGGTGTGGCCATATAGCCCATATGCAATCCCATAAGCAGTTTTGGGAAAATATTAAGCCATGCCAAATTTCAGAGTGATCGTTTAACTCTTTCGAAAGTTATCGTGCGTACCAGCAGGACAGACAGACGGACGGACAGACGGACATGGCTCAAACGATTCAGAAAGTCATTAATCGAATTTGGTTCAAAGACACCTGGGGTCTAATGTGAATATTTCTAGGTGTTACACTTTTGGGTCGTATCAAATGATATATACCCTCCTACCCGTAGGATGAGGGTATAAATATTGTATTACACGTTTTTACAAAACGGGCGGAATATAAAGCAGAATTTCGGAAAGATTCGTTGAGCGAAATTATATAATTACTAGATTTCTAAAGTGGGTGGAATGGTACATTTGTATGGGAGGTACCAGAAGGGGAGTTGCCAGACTTCCAAGTTTTTGTCCGAAACTTTGTTCAGTTATACCTTTACTAAATACAGAATTTGGGCAAGATCGCGTTGGGCATATTGGTATTATTACACGATTTCTAAGATAGGCGGGATGGCTCATTTGTACGGGAGGTACCAGAAGGGGAGTTGCCAGACTTCCAAGTTTTTGTCCAAAACTTTGTCTAGCTATAGGTTTACTAAGTACAAAATTTGGGCAGGATCGCGTTGGGCATATTGATATTGATACACGATTTCTAATGTAGGCGATATGGTACATTTGTATGGGAGGTACCAGAAGGAGAGTTGCCAGACTTCCAAGTTTTTGTCCAAAACTTTGTCTTGCTATAGCTTTACTAAATACAGAATTTGGGCAAGATCGCGTTGGTCATATTGGTGTTATTACACTATTTCTAAGGTAGGCGGGATGGTACATTTGTATGGGAGGTACCAGAAGGGGAGTTGCCAGACTTCCAAGTTTTTGTCCGAAACTTTGTTCATTTATGCCTTTACTAAATACAGAATTTGGGCAAATTCGCGTTGGGCATATTGATAGTATTAGACGGTTTATCTGGGGCGGGATGGTACATTTGTATGGGAGGTACCATAAGGGGAGTTGCCAGACTTCCAAGTTTTTGTCCAAAACTTTGTATAGTTATAGGTTTACTAAGTACAAAACTTGGGCAAGATCGCGTTGGGCATATTGGTGTTATTACACGATTTCTAAGGTAGACGGGATGGTACATTTATATGGGAGGTACCAGAAGGGGAGTTGCCAGACTTCCAAGTTTTTGTCCAAAACTTTGTCTAGCTATAGGTTTACTAAGTACAAAATTTGGGCAAGATCGCGTTGGGCATATTGGTGTTATTACACGATTTCTAAGGTAGGCGGGATGGTACATTTGTATGGGAGGTACCAGAAGGGGGGTTGCCAGACTTCCAAGTTTTTGTCCAAAACTTTGTCTAGCTATAGGTTTACTAAGTACAAAATTTGGGCAAGATCGCGTTGGGCATATTGGTGTTATTACACGATTTCTAAGGTAGGCGGGATGGTACATTTGTATGGGAGGTACCAGAAGGGGAGTAGCCAGACTTCCAAGTTTTTGTCCAAAACTTTGTCTAGCTATAGGTTTACTAAGTACAAAATTTGGGCAAGATCGCGTTGGGCATATTGGTGTTATTACACGATTTCTAAGGTAGGCGGGATGGTACATTTGTATGGGAGGTACCAGAAGGGGAGTTGCCAGACTTCCAAGTTTTTGTCCAAAACTTTGTCTAGCAATAGATTTACTAAATACAGAATTTGGACAATATCGCGTTTATTCATATTGGTGTTACTACACGATTACTAAGGAAGGCGGGATGGTACATTTGTATGGGAGGTACCAGAAGGGGAGTTGCCAGACTTCCAAGTTTTTGTCCAAAACTTTGTCTATCTATAACTGTACTAAATACAAAATGTGGACAAGATAGCATTGGTTATACTGATAGTATTATACGGTTTATCAAGGGCGGGATGGTACATTTGTATGGGAGGTACCAGAAGGGGAGTTGCCAGACTTCCAAGTTTTTGTCCAAAACTTTGTCTAGCTATAACTGTACTAAATACAAAATGTGGACAAGATAGCGTTGGTTATACTGATAGTATTATACGGTTTATCAAGGGCGGGATGGTACATTTGTATGGGAGGTACCAGAAGGGGAGTTGCCAGACTTCCAAGTTTTTGTCCAAAACTTTGTCTAGCTATAACTGTACTAAATACAAAATGTGGGCAAGATAGCGTTGATCGTACTGATAGTATTAGACGGTTTATCAGGGGCGGGATGGTACATTTGTATGGGAGGTACCAGAAGGAGAGTTGCCAGACTTCCAAGTTTTTGTCCGAAACTTTGTTCACTTATGCCTTTACTAAATACAGAATTTGGGCAAATTCGCGTTGGGCATATTGGTATTATTACACGATTTCAAAGATAGGCGGGATGGCTCATTTGTACGGGAGGTACCAGAAGGGGAGTTGCCAGACTTCCAAGTTTTTGTCCAAAACATTGTCTAGCTATAGATTTACTAAATACAGAATTTTGGCAAGATCGCGTTGGTCATATTGGTGTTATTACACTATTTCTAAGGTAGGCGGGATGGTACATTTGTATGGGAGGTACCAGAAGGAGAGTTGCCAGACTTCCAAGTTTTTGTCCGAAACTTTGTTCACTTATGCCTTTACTAAATACAGAATTTGGGCAAATTCGCGTTGGGCATATTGGTATTATTACACGATTTCAAAGATAGGCGGGATGGCTCATTTGTACGGGAGGTACCAGAAGTGGAGTTGTCAGACTTCCAAGTTTTTGTCGGAAACTTTGTCCAGTTATACCTTTACTAAATACAGAATTTGGGCAAGATCGCGTTGGTCATATTGGTGTTATTACACTATTTATAAGGTAGGCGGGATGGTACATTTGTATGGGAGGTACCAGAAGGGGAGTTGAAAGACTTCCAAGTTTTTGTCCAAAACTTTGTCTAGCTATAGATTTACTAAATACAGAATTTGGGCAAGATCGCGTTGGGCATACTGATAGTATTAGACGGTTTATCAGGGGCGGGATGGTACATTTGTATGGGAGGTACCAGAAGGGGAGTTGCCAGACTTCCAAGTTTTTGTCCAAAACTTTGTCTAGCAATTGATTTACTAAATACAGAATTTGGACAAGATCGCGTTGGTCATATTGGTGTTACTACACGATTTCTAAGGTAGGCGGGATGGTACATTTGTATGGGAGGTACCAGAAGGGGAGTTGCCAGACTTCCAAGTTTTTGTCAGCAACTTTGTTCAGTTATACTTTTACTAAATACGGATTTTTGCCAAGATCGGAGTGGGCATATTGATATTATTACACGTTTACTAAAGTGGGCGAAATAGCAGATTTGTATGGGAGGTACCCGAAGGGGTGTGGCCATATAGCCCATATGCAATCCCATAAGCAGTTTTGGGAAAATATTAAGCCATGCCAAATTTCAGAGTGATCGTTTAACTCTTTCGAAAGTTATCGTGCGTACCAGCAGGACAGACAGACGGACAGACGGACATGGCTCAAACGATTCAGAAAGTCATTAATCGAATTTGGTTCAAAGACACCTGGGGTCTAATGTGAATATTTCTAGGTGTTACACTTTTGGGTCGTATCAAATGATATATACCCTCCTACCCGTAGGATGAGGGTATAAATATTGTATTACACGTTTTTACAAAACGGGCGGAATATAAAGCAGAATTTCGGAAAGATTCGTTGAGCGAAATTATATAATTACTAGATTTCTAAAGTGGGTGGAATGGTACATTTGTATGGGAGGTACCAGAAGGAGAGTTGCCAGACTTCCAAGTTTTTGTCAGAAACTTTGTTCAGTTATACCTTTACTAAATACAGAATTTGGGCAAGATCGCGTTGGGCATATTGGTATTATTACACGATTTCTAAGATAGGCGGGATGGCTCATTTGTACGGGAGGTACCAGAAGGGGAGTTGCCAGACTTCCAAGTTTTTGTCCAAAACTTTGTCTAGCTATAGATTTACTAAATACAGAATTTGGGCAAGATCGCGTTGGTCATATTGGTGTTATTATACTATTTCTAAGGTAGGCTGGATGGTACATTTGCATGGGAGGTACCATAAGGGGAGTTGCCAGACTTCCAAGTTTTTGTCCGAAACTTTGTCTTGCTATAGCTTTACTAAATACAGAATTTGGGCAAGATCGCGTTGGTCATATTGGTGTTATTACACTATTTCTAAGGTAGGCGGGATGGTACATTTGTATGGGAGGTACCAGAAGGGGAGTTGCCAGACTTCCAAGTTTTTGTCCGAAACTTTGTTCAGTTATACCTTTACTAAATACAGAATTTAAGCAAGATCGCGTTGGGAATATTGGTGTTATTACACGATTTCTAAGGTAGGCGGGATGGTACATTTGTATGGGAGGTACCAGAAGTGGAGTTGCCAGACTTCCAAGTTTTTGTCCGAAACTTTGTTCAGTTATACCTTTACTAAATACAGAATTTGGGCAAGATCGCGTTGGGCATATTGGTATTATTACACGATTTCTAAGGTAGGCGGGATGGTCCATTTGTATGGGAGGTACCAGAAGGGGAGTTGCCAGACTTCCAAGTTTTTGTCCGAAACTTTGTTCAGTTATACCTTTACTAAATACAGAATTTGGGCAAGATCGCGTTGGGCATATTGGTGTTATTACACGATTTCTAAGGTAGGGGCGGATGGTACATTCGTATGGGATGTACCCGAAGGGGTGTGGCTATATAGCCCATATGCAATCCCATAAGCAGTTTTGGGAAAATATTAAGCCATGCCAAATTTCAGAGTGATTGCTTAACTCTTTCGAAAGTTATCGTGCGTACCAGCAGGACAGACGGACATGGCTCAAACAATTCAGAAAGTCATGAATCGAATTTGGTTCAAAGACACCTGGGGTCTAATGTGAATATTTCTAGGTGTTACACTTTTGGGTCGTATCAAATGATATATACCCTCCTACCCGTAGGGTGAGGGTATAAATATTGTATTACACGTTTTTACAAAACGGGCGGAATATAAAGCAGAGTTTTTACTAGAAAATTTTATATAGCTAAAGCTTTACTAAATATACAATTTCGGAAAGATTCGTTGAACGAAATTATATAATTACTAGATTTCTAAAGTGGGTGGAATGGTACATTTGTATGGGAGGTACCAGAAGGAGAGTTGCCAGACTTCCAAGTTTTTGTCCGAAACTTTGTTCACTTATGCCTTTACTAAATACAGAATTTGGGCAAATTCGCGTTGGGCATATTGGTATTATTACACGATTTCAAAGATAGGCGGGATGGCTCATTTGTACGGGAGGTACCAGAAGGGGAGTTGCCAGACTTCCAAGTTTTTGTCCAAAACTTTGTCTAGCTATAGATTTACTAAATACAGAATTTTGGCAAGATCGCGTTGGTCATATTGGTGTTATTACACTATTTCTAAGGTAGGCGGGATGGTACATTTGTATGGGAGGTACCAGAAGGGGAGTTGCCAGACTTCCAAGTTTTTGTCCAAAACTTTGTTCAGTTATACCTTTACTAAATACAGAATTTGGGCAAATTCGCGTTGGGCATATTGGTATTATTACACGATTTCAAAGATAGGCGGGATGGCTCATTTGTACGGGAGGTACCAGAAGGGGAGTTGCCAGACTTCCAAGTTTTTGTCCAAAACTTTGTCTAGCTATAGATTTACTAAATACAGAATTTTGGCAAGATCGCGTTGGTCATATTGGTGTTATTACACTATTTCTAAGGTAGGCGGGATGGTACATTTGTATGGGAGGTACCAGAAGGGGAGTTGCCAGACTTCCAAGTTTTTGTCCAAAACTTTGTCTAGCTATAGATTTACTAAATACAGAATTTTGGCAAGATCGCGTTGGGCATACTGATAGTATTAGACGGTTTATCTGGGGCGGGATGGTACATTTGTATGGGAGGTACCATAAGGGGAGTTGCCAGACTTCCAAGTTTTTGTCCAAAAATTTGTCTAGCTATAGGTTTACTAAGTACAAAATTTGGGAAGATCGCGTTGGTCATATTGGTGTTATTACACGATTTCTAAGGTAGGCGGGATGGTACATTTGTATGGGAGGTACCAGAAGGGGAGTTGCCAGACTTCCAAGTTTTTGTCCAAATCTTTGTCTAGCTATAACTGTACTAAATACAAAATGTGGACAAGATAGCGTTGGTTATACTGATAGTATTATACGGTTTATCAAGGGCGGGATGGTACATTTGTATGGGAGGTACCAGAAGGGGAGTTGCCAGACTTCCAAGTTTTTGTCCAAAACTTTGTCTAGCTATAACTGTACTAAATACAAAATGTGGGCAAGATAGCGTTGATCGTACTGATAGTATTAGACGGTTTATCAGGGGCGGGATGGTACATTTGTATGGGAGGTACCAGAAGGAGAGTTGCCAGACTTCCAAGTTTTTGTCCGAAACTTTGTTCACTTATGCCTTTACTAAATACAGAATTTGGGCAAATTCGCGTTGGGCATATTGGTATTATTACACGATTTCAAAGATAGGCGGGATGGCTCATTTGTACGGGAGGTACCAGAAGGGGAGTTGCCAGACTTCCAAGTTTTTGTCCAAAACATTGTCTAGCTATAGATTTACTAAATACAGAATTTTGGCAAGATCGCGTTGGTCATATTGGTGTTATTACACTATTTCTAAGGTAGGCGGGATGGTACATTTGTATGGGAGGTACCAGAAGGAGAGTTGCCAGACTTCCAAGTTTTTGTCCGAAACTTTGATCACTTATGCCTTTACTAAATACAGAATTTGGGCAAATTCGCGTTGGGCATATTGGTATTATTACACGATTTCAAAGATAGGCGGGATGGCTCATTTGTATGGGAGGTACCAGAAGTGGAGTTGTCAGACTTCCAAGTTTTTGTCGGAAACTTTGTCCAGTTATACCTTTACTAAATACAGAATTTGGGCAAGATCGCGTTGGTCATATTGGTGTTATTACACTATTTATAAGGTAGGCGGGATGGTACATTTGTATGGGAGGTACCAGAAGGGGAGTTGAAAGACTTCCAAGTTTTTGTCCAAAACTTTGTCTAGCTATAGATTTACTAAATACAGAATTTGGGCAAGATCGCGTTGGGCATACTGATAGTATTAGACGGTTTATCAGGGGCGGGATGGTACATTTGTATGGGAGGTACCAGAAGGGGAGTTGCCAGACTTCCAAGTTTTTGTCCAAAACTTTGTCTAGCAATTGATTTACTAAATACAGAATTTGGGCAAGATCGCGTTGGTCATATTGGTGTTACTACACGATTTCTAAGGTAGGCGGGATGGTACATTTGTATGGGAGGTACCAGAAGGGGAGTTGCCAGACTTCCAAGTTTTTGTCAGCAACTTTGTTCAGTTATACTTTTACTAAATACGGATTTTTGCCAAGATCGGAGTGGGCATATTGATATTATTACACGTTTACTAAAGTGGGCGAAATAGCAGATTTGTATGGGAGGTACCCGAAGGGGTGTGGCCATATAGCCCATATGCAATCCCATAAGCAGTTTTGGGAAAATATTAAGCCATGCCAAATTTCAGAGTGATCGTTTAACTCTTTCGAAAGTTATCGTGCGTACCAGCAGGACAGACAGACGGACAGACGGACATGGCTCAAACGATTCAGAAAGTCATTAATCGAATTTGGTTCAAAGACACCTGGGGTCTAATGTGAATATTTCTAGGTGTTACACTTTTGGGTCGTATCAAATGATATATACCCTCCTACCCGTAGGATGAGGGTATAAATATTGTATTACACGTTTTTACAAAACGGGCGGAATATAAAGCAGAATTTCGGAAAGATTCGTTGAGCGAAATTATATAATTACTAGATTTCTAAAGTGGGTGGAATGGTACATTTGTATGGGAGGTACCAGAAGGAGAGTTGCCAGACTTCCAAGTTTTTGTCCGAAACTTTGTTCAGTTATACCTTTACTAAATACAGAATTTGGGCAAGATCGCGTTGGGCATATTGGTATTATTACACGATTTCTAAGATAGGCGGGATGGCTCATTTGTACGGGAGGTACCAGAAGGGGAGTTGCCAGACTTCCAAGTTTTTGTCCAAAACTTTGTCTAGCTATAGATTTACTAAATACAGAATTTGGGCAAGATCGCGTTGGTCATATTGGTGTTATTATACTATTTCTAAGGTAGGCGGGATGGTACATTTGTATGGGAGGTACCAGAAGGGGAGTTGCCAGACCTCCAAGTTTTTGTCCAAAACTTTGTCTAGCTATAGATTTACTAAATACAGAATTTGGGCAAGATCGCGTTGGGCATACTGATAGTATTAGACGGTTTATCTGGGGCGGGATGGTACATTTGCATGGGAGGTACCATAAGGGGAGTTGCCAGACTTCCAAGTTTTTGTCCGAAACTTTGTCTTGCTATAGCTTTACTAAATACAGAATTTGGGCAAGATCGCGTTGGTCATATTGGTGTTATTACACTATTTCTAAGGTAGGCGGGATGGTACATTTGTATGGGAGGTACCAGAAGGGGAGTTGCCAGACTTCCAAGTTTTTGTCCGAAACTTTGTTCAGTTATACCTTTACTAAATACAGAATTTGGGCAAGATCGCGTTGGGCATATTGGTATTATTACACGATTTCTAAGATAGGCGGGATGGCTCATTTGTACGGGAGGTACCAGAAGGGTAGTTGCCAGACCTCCAAGTTTTTGTCCAAAACTTTGTCTAGCTATAGATTTACTAAATACAGAATTTGGGCAAGATCGCGTTGGGCATACTGATAGTATTAGACGGTTTATCTGGGGCGGGATGGTACATTTGCATGGGAGGTACCATAAGGGGAGTTGCCAGACTTCCAAGTTTTTGTCCAAAACTTTGTCTAGCTATAGATTTACTAAATACAGAATTTGGGCAAGATCGCGTTGGGCATATTGGTGTTATTACACGATTTCTAAGGTAGGCGGGATGGTACATTTGTATGGGAGGTACCAGAAGGGGAGTTGCCAGACTTCCAAGTTTTTGTCCGAAACTTTGTTCAGTTATACCTTTACTAAATACAGAATTTGGGCAAGATCGCGTTGGGAATATTGGTGTTATTACACGATTTCTAAGGTAGGCGGGATGGTACATTTGTATGGGAGGTACCAGAAGTGGAGTTGCCAGACTTCCAAGTTTTTGTCCGAAACTTTGTTCAGTTATACCTTTACTAAATACAGAATTTGGGCAAGATCGCGTTGGGAATATTGGTGTTATTACACGATTTCTAAGGTAGGCGGGATGGTACATTTGTATGGGAGGTACCAGAAGGAGAGTTGCCAGACTTCCAAGTTTTTGTCCGAAACTTTGTTCACTTATGCCTTTACTAAATACAGAATTTGGGCAAATTCGCGTTGGGCATATTGGTATTATTACACGATTTCAAAGATAGGCGGGATGGCTCATTTGTACGGGAGGTACCAGAAGGGGAGTTGCCAGACTTCCAAGTTTTTGTCCAAAACTTTGTCTAGCTATAGATTTACTAAATACAGAAGTTTGGCAAGATCGCGTTGGTCATATTGGTGTTATTACACTATTTCTAAGGTAGGCGGGATGGTACATTTGTATGGGAGGTACCAGAAGGGGAGTTGCCAGACTTCCAAGTTTTTGTCCAAAACTTTGTTCAGTTATACCTTTACTAAATACAGAATTTTGGCAAATTCGCGTTGGGCATATTGGTATTATTACACGATTTCAAAGATAGGCGGGATGGCTCATTTGTACGGGAGGTACCAGAAGGGGAGTTGCCAGACTTCCAAGTTTTTGTCCAAAACTTTGTCTAGCTATAGATTTACTAAATACAGAATTTTGGCAAGATCGCGTTGGTCATATTGGTGTTATTACACGATTTCTAAGGTAGGCGGGATGGTACATTTGTATGGGAGGTACCAGAAGGGGAGTTGCCAGACTTCCAAGTTTTTGTCCAAAACTTTGTCTAGCTATAGATTTACTAAATACAGAATTTTGGCAAGATCGCGTTGGGCATACTGATAGTATTAGACGGTTTATCTGGGGCGGGATGGTACATTTGTATGGGAGGTACCATAAGGGGAGTTGCCAGACTTCCAAGTTTTTGTCCAAAAATTTGTCTAGCTATAGGTTTACTAAGTACAAAATTTGGGAAGATCGCGTTGGGCATATTGGTGTTATTACACGATTTCTAAGGTAGGCGGGATGGTACATTTGTATGGGAGGTACCAGAAGGGGAGTTGCCAGACTTCCAAGTTTTTGTCCGAAACTTTGTTCAGTTATACCTTTACTAAATACAGAATTTGGGCAAGATCGCGTTGGGCATGTTGGTGTTATTACACTATTTCTAAGGTAGGCGGGATGGTACATTTGTATGGGAGGTACCAGAAGTGGAGTTGCCAGACTTCCAAGTTTTTGTCCGAAACTTTGTTCAGTTATACCTTTACTAAATACAGAATTTGGGCAAGATCGCGTTGGGCATATTGGTGTTATTACACGATTTCTAAGGTAGGCGGGATGGTACATTTGTATGGGAGGTACCAGAAGTGGAGCTGCCAGACTTCCAAGTTTTTGTCCGAAACTTTGTTCAGTTATACCTTTACTAAATACAGAATTTGGGCAAGATCGCGTTGGGCATATTGGTGTTATTACACGATTTCTAAGGTAGGCGGGATGGTACATTTGTATGGGAGGTACCAGAAGGGGAGTTGCCAGACTTCCAAGTTTTTGTCCGAAACTTTGTCTAGATATAACTGTACTAAATACAAAATGTGGGCAAGATAGCGTTGATCATACTGATAGTCTTAGACGGTTTATCAGGGGCGGGATGGTACATTTGTATGGGAGGTACTAGAAGGGGAGTTGCCAGACTTTCAAGTTTTTGTCCAAAACTTTGTCTAGCTATAGGTTTACTAAGTACAAAATTTGGGCAAGATCGCGTTGGGCATATTGGTGTTATTACACGATTTCTAAGGTAGGCGGGATGGTACATTTGTATGGGAGGTACCAGAAGGGGAGTTGCCAGACTTCCAAGTTTTTGTCCAAAACTTTGTCTAGCTATAGGTTTACTAAGTACAAAATTTGGGCAAGATCGCGTTGGGCATATTGGTGTTATTACACGATTTCTAAGGTAGGCGGGATGGTACATTTGTATGGGAGGTACCAGAAGGGGAGTTGCCAGACTTCCAAGTTTTTGTCCAAAGCTTTGTCTAGCTATAGGTTTACTAAGTACAAAATTTGGGCAAGATAGCGTTGATCATACTGATAGTCTTAGACGGTTTATCAGGGGCGGGATGGTACATTTGTATGGGAGGTACCAGAAGGGGAGTTGCCAGACTTCCAAGTTTTTGTCCAAAACTTTGTCTAGCAATAGATTTACCAAATACAGAATTTGGACAAGATCGCGTTGGTAATATTGGTGTTACTACACGATTTCTAAGGTAAGCGGGATGGTACATTTGTATGGGAGGTACCAGAAGGGGAGTTGCCAGACTTCCAAGTTTTTGTCAGAAACTTTGTTCAGTTATATTTTACTAAATACGGATTTTTGCCAAGATCGGAGTGGGCATATTGATATTATTACACGTTTACTAAAGTGGGCGAAATAGCAGATTTGTATGGGAGGTACCCGAAGGGGTGTGGCCATATAGCCCATATGCAATCCCATAAGCAGTTTTGGGAAAATATTAAGCCATGCCAAATTTCAGAGTGATCGTTTAACTCTTTCGAAAGTTATCGTGCGTACCAGCAGGACAGACAGACGGACAGACGGACATGGCTCAAACGATTCAGAATGATATATCGTATCAAATGATATATACCCTACTACCCGTAGGGTGAATGTATAAATATTGTATTAAACGTTTTTACAAAACGGGCGGAATATAAAGCAGAGTTTTTACTAGAAAATTTTATATATATACAGCTTTACTAAATATAGAATTTCGGAAAGATTCGTTGAGCGAAATTATATAATTACTAGATTTCTAAAGTGGGTGGAATGGTACATTTGTATGGGAGGTACCAGAAGGAGAGTTGCCAGACTTCCAAGTTATTGTCCGAAACTTTGTTCACTTATACCTTTACTAAATACAGAATTTGGGCAAGATCGCGTTGGGCATATTGGTGTTATTACACTATTTCTAAGGTAGGCGGGATGGTACATTTGTATGGGAGGTACTAGAAGGGGAGTTGCCAGACTTTCAAGTTTTTGTCCAAAACTTTGTTCAGTTATACCTTTACTAAATACAGAATTTGGGCAAGATCGCGTTGGGCATATTGGTGTTATTACACTATTTCTAAGGTAGGCGGGATGGTACATTTGTATGGGAGGTACCAGAAGGGGAGTTGCCAGACTTCCAAGTTTTTGTCCGAAACTTTGTTCACTTATACCTTTACTAAATACAGAACTTGGGCAAGATCGCGTTGGTCGTATTGGTGTTATTACACTATTTCAAAGATAGGCGGGATGGCTCATTTGTACGGGAGGTACCAGAAGGGGAGTTGCCAGACTTCCAAGTTTTTGTCCAAAACTTTGTCTAGCTATAACTGTACTAAATACAAAATGTGGGCAAGATAGCGTTGATCATACTGATAGTCTTAGACGGTTTATCACGGGCGGGATGGTACATTTGTATGGGAGGTACTAGAAGGGGAGTTGCCAGACTTTCAAGTTTTTGTCCAAAACTTTGTTCAGTTATACCTTTACTAAATACAGAATTTGGGCAAGATCGCGTTGGTCATATTGGTGTTATTACACTATTTCTAAGGTAGGCGGGATGGTACATTTGTATGGGAGGTACCAGAAGGGGAGTTGCCAGACTTCCAAGTTTTTGTCCAAAACTTTGTCTAGCTATAGATTTACTAAATACAGAATTTTGGCAAGATCGCGTTGGTCATATTGGTGTTATTACACTATTTCTAAGGTAGGCGGGATGGTACATTTGTATGGGAGGTACCAGAAGGGGAGTTGCCAGACTTCCAAGATTTTGTCCGAAACTTTGTTCAGTTATACCTTTACTAAATACAGAATTTGGGCAAGATCGCGTTGGGCATATTGGTGTTATTACGCGATTTCTAAGGTAGGCGGGATGGTACATTTGTATGGGAGGTACCAGAAGGGGAGTTGCCAGACTTCCAAGTTTTTGTCCAAAACTTTGTCTAGCTATAGATTTACTAAATACAGAATTTGGGCAAGATCGCGTTGGGCATATTGGTGTTATTACACGATTTCTAAGGTAGGCGGGATGGTACATTTGTATGGGAGGTACCAGAAGGGGAGTTGCCAGACTTCCAAGTTTTTGTCCGAAACTTTGTTCACTTATACCTTTACTAAATACAGAATTTGGGCAAGATCGCGTTGGTCATTTTGGTGTTATTACACTATTTCAAAGATAGGCGGGATGGCTCATTTGTACGGGAGGTACCAGAAGGGGAGTTGCCAGACTTCCAAGTTTTTGTCCAAAACTTTGTCTAGCTATAGATTTACTAAATACAGAATTTTGGCAAGATCGCGTTGGTCATATTGGTGTTATTACACTATTTCTAAGGTAGGCGGGATGGTACATTTGTATGGGAGGTACCAGAAGGGGAGTTGCCAGACTTCCAAGTTTTTGTCCAAAACTTTGTCTAGCTATAACTGTACTAAATACAAAATGTGGGCAAGATAGCGTTGATCATACTGATAGTCTTAGACGGTTTATCACGGGCGGGATGGTACATTTGTATGGGAGGTACTAGAAGGGGAGTTGCCAGACTTTCAAGTTTTTGTCCAAAACTTTGTTCAGTTATACCTTTACTAAATACAGAATTTGGGCAAGATCGCGTTGGGCATATTGGTGTTATTACACGATTTCTAAGGTAGGCGGGATGGTACATTTGTATGGGAGGTACCAGAAGGGGAGTTGCCAGACTTCCAAGTTTTTGTCCAAAACTTTGTCTAGCTATAACTGTACTAAATACAAAATGTGGGCAAGATAGCGTTGATCATACTGATAGTCTTAGACGGTTTATCAGGGGCGGGATGGTACATTTGTATGGGAGGTACTAGAAGGGGAGTTGCCAGACTTTCAAGTTTTTGTCCAAAACTTTGTCTAGCTATGACTGTACTAAATACAAAATGTGGGCAAGATAGCGTTGATCATACTGATAGTCTTAGACGGTTTATCAGGGGCGGGATGGTACATTTGTATGGGAGGTACTAGAAGGGGAGTTGCCAGACTTTCAAGTTTTTGTCCAAAACTTTGTCTAGCTATGACTGTACTAAATACAAAATGTGGGCAAGATAGCGTTGATCATACTGATAGTATTAGACGGTTTATCAGGGGCGGGATGGCTCATTTGTATGGGAGGTACCAGAAGGGGAGTTGCCAGACTTCCAAGTTTTTGTCCAAAACTTTGTCTAGCTATAGATTTACTAAATACAGAATTTGGGCAAGATCGCGTTGGTCATATTGGTGTTATTACACTATTTCTAAGGTAGGCGGGATGGTACATTTGTATGGGAGGTACCAGAAGGGGAGTTGCCAGACTTCCAAGTTTTTGTCAGAAACTTTGTTCAGTTATACCTTTACTAAATACAGAATTTGGGCAAGATCGCGTAGGGCATATTGGTGTTATTACACGATTTCTAAGGTAGGCGGGATGGTACATTTGTATGGGAGGTACCAGAAGGGGAGTTGCCAGACTTCCAAGTTTTTGTCCAAAACTTTGTCTAGCTATAACTGTACTAAATACAAAATGTGGGCAAGATAGCGTTGATCATACTGATAGTCTTAGACGGTTTATCAGGGGCGGGATGGTACATTTGTATGGGAGGTACTAGAAGGGGAGTTGCCAGACTTTCAAGTTTTTGTCCAAAACTTTGTCTAGCTATGACTGTACTAAATACAAAATGTGGGCAAGATAGCGTTGATCATACTGATAGTATTAGACGGTTTATCAGGGGCGGGATGGCTCATTTGTATGGGAGGTACCAGAAGGGGAGTTGCCAGACTTCCAAGTTTTTGTCCAAAACTTTGTCTAGCAATAGGTTTACTAAATACAGAATTTGGACAAGATCGCGTTGGTCATATTGGTGTTATTACACTATTTCAAAGATAGGCGGGATGGCTCATTTGTACGGGAGGTACCAGAAGGGGAGTTGCCAGACTTCCAAGTTTTTGTCCAAAACTTTGTTCAGTTATACCTTTACTAAATACAGAATTTGGGCAAGATCGCGTTGGTCATATTGGTGTTATTACACTATTTCTAAGGTAGGCGGGATGGTACATTTGTATGGGAGGTACCAGAAGGGGAGTTGCCAGACTTCCAAGTTTTTGTCCAAAACTTTGTCTAGCTATAGATTTACTAAATACAGAATTTGGGCAAAATCGCGTTGGTCATATTGGTGTTATTACACTATTTCTAAGGTAGGCGGGATGGTACATTTGTATGGGAGGTACCAGAAGGGGAGTTGCCAGACTTCCAAGTTTTTGTACGGGAGGTACCAGAAGGGGAGTTGCCAGACTTCCAAGTTTTTGTCCAAAACTTTGTCTAGCTATAGATTTACTAAATACAGAATTTGGGCAAGATCGCGTTGGTCATATTGGTGTTATTACACTATTTCTAAGGTAGGCGGGATGGTACATTTGTATGGGAGGTACCAGAAGGGGAGTTGCCAGACTTCCATGTTTTTTTCCGAAACTTTGTTCAGTTATACCTTTACTAAATACAGAATTTGGGCAAGATCGCGTTGGGAATATTGGTGTTATTACACGATTTCTAAGGTAGGCGGGATGGTACATTTGTATGGGAGGTACCAGAAGTGGAGTTGCCAGACTTCCAAGTTTTTGTCGGAAACTTTGTCCAGTTATACCTTTACTAAATTTAGAATTTGGGCAAGATCGCGTTGGTCATATTGGTGTTATTACACTATTTCTAAGGTAGGCGGGATGGTACATTTGTATGGGATGTACCCGAAGGGGTGTTGCTATATAGCCCATATGCAATCCCATAAGCAGTTTTGGGAAAATATTAAGCCATGCCAAATTTCAGAGTGATTGCTTAACTCTTTCGAAAGTTATCGTGCGTACCAGCAGGACAGACGGACATGGCTCAAACAATTCAGAAAGTCATGAATCGAATTTGGTTCAAAGACACCTGGGGTCTAATGTGAATATTTCTAGGTGTTACACTTTTGGGTCGTATCAAATGATATATACCCTCCTACCCGTAGGGTGAGGGTATAAATATTGTATTACACGTTTTTACAAAACGGGCGGAATATAAAGCAGAGTTTTTACTAGAAAATTTTATATAGCTAAAGCTTTACTAAATATAGAATTTCGGAAAGATTCGTTGAACGAAATTATATAATTACTAGATTTCTAAAGTGGGTGGAATGGTACATTTGTATGGGAGGTACCAGAAGGAGAGTTGCCAGACTTCCAAGTTTTTGTCCGAAACTTTGTTCACTTATACCTTTACTAAATACAGAATTTGGGCAAGATCGCGTTGGTCATATTGGTGTTATTACACTATTTCTAAGGTAGGCGGGATGGTACATTTGTATGGGAGGTACCAGAAGGGGAGTTGCCAGACTTCCAAGTTTTTGTCCGAAACTTTGTTCAGTTATACCTTTACTAAATACAGAATTTGGGCAAGATCGCGTTGGTCATATTGGTGTTATTACACTATTTCAAAGATAGGCGGGATGGCTCATTTGTACGGGAGGTATCAGAAGGGGAGTTGCCAGACTTCCAAGTTTTTGTCCAAAACTTTGTCTAGCTATAGATTTACTAAATACAGAATTTTGGCAAGATCGGAGTTGCCAGACTTCCAAGTTTTTGTCCGAAACTTTGTTCAGTTATACCTTTACTAAATACAGAATTTGTTCAAGATCGCGTTGGGCATATTGGTGTTATTACACGATTTCTAAGGTAGGCGGGATGGAACATTTGTATGGGAGGTACCAGAAGGGGAGTTGCCAGACTTCCAAGTTTTTGTCGGAATCTTTGTCCAGTTATACCTTTACTAAATACAGAATTTGGGCAAGATCGCGTGGGGCATATTGGTGTTATTACACGATTTCTAAGGTAGGCGGGATGGTACATTTGTATGGGAGGTACCAGAAGGGGAGTTGCCAGACTTCCAAGTTTTTGTCCGAAACTTTGTTCAGTTATACCTTTACTAAATACAGAATTTGGGCAAGATCGCGTTGGGCATATTGGTGTTATTACACGATTTCTAAGGTAGGCGGGATGGTACATTTGTATGGGAGGTATCAGAAGTGGAGTTGCCAGACTTCCAAGTTTTTGTCGGAAACTTTGTCCAGTTATACCTTTACTAAATACAGAATTTGGGCAAGATCGCGTTGGGCATATTGGTGTTATTACACGATTTCTAAGGTAGGCGGGATGGTACATTTGTATGGGAGGTACCAGAAGGGGAGTTGCCAGACTTCCAAGTTTTTGTCGGAAACTTTGTCCAGTTATACCTTTACTAAATACAGAATTTGGGCAAGATCGCGTTGGGCATATTGGTGTTATTACACTATTTCTAAGGTAGGCGGGATGGTACATTTGTATGGGAGGTACCAGAAGTGGAGTTGCCAGACTTCCAAGTTTTTGTCCGAAACTTTGTTCAGTTATACCTTTACTAAATACAGAATTTGGGCAAGATCGCGTTGGGCATATTGGTGTTATTACACGATTTCTAAGGTAGGCGGGATGGTACATTTGTATGGGAGGTACCGGAAGCGGAGTTGCCAGACTTCCAAGTTTTTGTCCGAAACTTTGTTCAGTTATACCTTTACTAAATACAGAATTTGGGCAAGATCGCGTTGGGCATATTGGTGGTATTACACGATTTCTAAGGTAGGCGGGATGGTACATTTGTATGGGAGGTACCAGAAGGGGAGTTGCCAGACTTCCAAGTTTTTGTCGGAAACTTTGTCCAGTTATACCTTTACTAAATACAGAATTTGGGCAAGATCGCGTTGGGCATATTGGTGTTATTACACGATTTCTAAGGTAGGCGGGATGGTACATTTGTATGGGAGGTACCAGAAGGGGAGTTGCCAGACTTCCAAGTTTTTGTCCGAAACTTTGTTCAGTTATACCTTTACGAAATACAGAATTTGGGCAAGATCGCGTGGGCATATTGGTGTTATTACACTTTTTCTAAGGTAGGCGGGATGGTACATTTGTATGGGAGGTACCAGAAGTGGAGTTGCCAGACTTCCAAGTTTTTGTCCGAAACTTTGTTCAGTTATACCTTTACTAAATACAGAATTTGGGCAAGATCGCGTTGGGCATATTGGTGTTATTACACGATTTCTAAGGTAGGCGGGATGGTACATTTGTATGGGAGGTACCAGAAGGGGAGTTGCCAGACTTCCAAGTTTTTGTACGGGAGGTACCAGAAGGGGAGTTGCCAGACTTCCAAGTTTTTGTCCAAAACTTTGTCTAGCTATAGATTTACTAAATACAGAATTTGGGCAAGATCGCGTTGGTCATATTGGTGTTATTACACTATTTCTAAGGTAGGCGGGATGGTACATTTGTATGGGAGGTACCAGAAGGGGAGTTGCCAGACTTCCAAGTTTTTGTCCGAAACTTTGTTCAGTTATACCTTTACTAAATACAGAATTTGGGCAAGATCGCGTTGGGAATATTGGTGTTATTACACGATTTCTAAGGTAGGCGGGATGGTACATTTGTATGGTAGGTACCAGAAGTGGAGTTGCCAGACTTCCAAGTTTTTGTCGGAAACTTTGTCCAGTTATACCTTTACTAAATTTAGAATTTGGGCAAGATCGCGGTGGTCATATTGGTGTTATTACACTATTTCTAAGGTAGGCGGGATGGTACATTTGTATGGGAGGTACCAGAAGGGGAGTTGCCAGACTTCCAAGTTTTTGTCCGAAACTTTGTTCAGTTGTACCTTTACTAAATACAGAATTTGGGCAAGATCGCGTTGGGCATATTGGTACTATTACACGATTTCTAAGATAGGCGGGATGGCTCATTTGTACGGGAGGTACCAGAAGGGGAGTTGCCAGACTTCCAAGTTTTTGTCCAAAACTTTGTCTAGCTATAGATTTACTAAATACAGAATTTGGGCAAGATCGCGTTGGGCATATTGGTGTTATTACACGATTTCTAAGGTAGGGGCGGATGGTACATTTGTATGGGATGTACCCGAAGGGGTGTTGCTATATAGCCCATATGCAATCCCATAAGCAGTTTTGGGAAAATATTAAGCCATGCCAAATTTCAGAGTGATTGCTTAACTCTTTCGAAAGTTATCGTGCGTACCAGCAGGACAGACGGACATGGCTCAAACAATTCAGAAAGTCATGAATCGAATTTGGTTCAAAGACACCTGGGGTCTAATGTGAATATTTCTAGGTGTTACACTTTTGGGTCGTATCAAATGATATATACCCTCCTACCCGTAGGGTGAGGGTATAAATATTGTATTACACGTTTTTACAAAACGGGCGGAATATAAAGCAGAGTTTTTACTAGAAAATTTTATATAGCTAAAGCTTTACTAAATATAGAATTTCGGAAAGATTCGTTGAACGAAATTATATAATTACTAGATTTCTAAAGTGGGTGGAATGGTACATTTGTATGGGAGGTACCAGAAGGAGAGTTGCCAGACTTCCAAGTTTTTGTCCGAAACTTTGTTCACTTATACCTTTACTAAATACAGAATTTGGGCAAGATCGCGTTGGTCATATTGGTGTTATTACACTATTTCAAAGATAGGCGGGATGGCTCATTTGTACGGGAGGTATCAGAAGGGGAGTTGCCAGACTTCCAAGTTTTTGTCCGAAACTTTGTTCACTTATACCTTTACTAAATACAGAATTTGGGCAAGATCGCGTTGGTCATATTGGTGTTATTACACTATTTCAAAGATAGGCGGGATGGCTCATTTGTACGGGAGGTATCAGAAGGGGAGTTGCCAGACTTCCAAGTTTTTGTCCAAAACTTTGTCTAGCTATAGATTTACTAAATACAGAATTTTGGCAAGATCGGAGTTGCCAGACTTCCAAGTTTTTGTCCGAAACTTTGTTCAGTTATACCTTTACGAAATACAGAATTTGGGCAAGATCGCGTGGGCATATTGGTGTTATTACACTTTTTCTAAGGTAGGCGGGATGGTACATTTGTATGGGAGGTACCAGAAGTGGAGTTGCCAGACTTCCAAGTTTTTGTCCGAAACTTTGTTCAGTTATACCTTTACTAAATACAGAATTTGGGCAAGATCGCGTTGGGCATATTGGTGTTATTACACGATTTCTAAGGTAGGCGGGATGGTACATTTGTATGGGAGGTACCAGAAGGGGAGTTGCCAGACTTCCAAGTTTTTGTACGGGAGGTACCAGAAGGGGAGTTGCCAGACTTCCAAGTTTTTGTCCGAAACTTTGTTCACTTATACCTTTACTAAATACAGAATTTGGGCAAGATCGCGTTGGTCATATTGGTGTTATTACACTATTTCAAAGATAGGCGGGATGGCTCATTTGTACGGGAGGTATCAGAAGGGGAGTTGCCAGACTTCCAAGTTTTTGTCCGAAACTTTGTTCACTTATACCTTTACTAAATACAGAATTTGGGCAAGATCGCGTTGGTCATATTGGTGTTATTACACTATTTCAAAGATAGGCGGGATGGCTCATTTGTACGGGAGGTATCAGAAGGGGAGTTGCCAGACTTCCAAGTTTTTGTCCAAAACTTTGTCTAGCTATAGATTTACTAAATACAGAATTTTGGCAAGATCGGAGTTGCCAGACTTCCAAGTTTTTGTCCGAAACTTTGTTCAGTTATACCTTTACGAAATACAGAATTTGGGCAAGATCGCGTGGGCATATTGGTGTTATTACACTTTTTCTAAGGTAGGCGGGATGGTACATTTGTATGGGAGGTACCAGAAGTGGAGTTGCCAGACTTCCAAGTTTTTGTCCGAAACTTTGTTCAGTTATACCTTTACTAAATACAGAATTTGGGCAAGATCGCGTTGGGCATATTGGTGTTATTACACGATTTCTAAGGTAGGCGGGATGGTACATTTGTATGGGAGGTACCAGAAGGGGAGTTGCCAGACTTCCAAGTTTTTGTCCGAAACTTTGTTCACTTATACCTTTACTAAATACAGAATTTGGGCAAGATCGCGTTGGTCATATTGGTGTTATTACACTATTTCTAAGGTAGGCGGGATGGTACATTTGTTTGGGAGGTACCAGAAGGGGAGTTGCCAGACTTCCAAGTTTTTGTACGGGAGGTACCAGAAGGGGAGTTGCCAGACTTCCAAGTTTTTGTCCAAAACTTTGTCTAGCTATAGATTTACTAAATACAGAATTTGGGCAAGATCGCGTTGGGCATATTGGTGTTATTACACGATTTCTAAGGTAGGCGGGATGGTACATTTGTATGGGAGGTACCAGAAGGGGAGTTGCCAGACTTCCAAGTTTTTGTCCGAAACTTTGTTCAGTTATACCTTTACTAAATACAGAATTTGGGCAAGATCGCGTTGGGAATATTGGTGTTATTACACGATTTCTAAGGTAGGCGGGATGGTACATTTGTATGGGAGGTACCAGAAGTGGAGTTGCCAGACTTCCAAGTTTTTGTCGGAAACTTTGTCCAGTTATACCTTTACTAAATTTAGAATTTGGGCAAGATCGCGGTGGTCATATTGGTGTTATTACACTATTTCTAAGGTAGGCGGGATGGTACATTTGTATGGGAGGTACCAGAAGGGGAGTTGCCAGACTTCCAAGTTTTTGTCCGAAACTTTGTTCAGTTGTACCTTTACTAAATACAGAATTTGGGCAAGATCGCGTTGGGCATATTGGTGTTATTACACGATTTCTAAGGTAGGCGGGATGGAACATTTGTATGGGAGGTACCAGAAGGGGAGTTGCCAGACTTCCAAGTTTTTGTCGGAAACTTTGTCCAGTTATACCTTTACTAAATACAGAATTTGGGCAAGATCGCGTTGGGCATATTGGTGGTATTACACGATTTCTAAGGTAGGCGGGATGGTACATTTGTATGGGAGGTACCAGAAGGGGAGTTGCCAGACTTCCAAGTTTTTGTCGGAAACTTTGTCCAGTTATACCTTTACTAAATACAGAATTTGGGCAAGATCGCGTTGGGCATATTGGTGTTATTACACGATTTCTAAGGTAGGCGGGATGGTACATTTGTATGGGAGGTACCAGAAGGGGAGTTGCCAGACTTCCAAGTTTTTGTCCGAAACTTTGTTCAGTTATACCTTTACTAAATACAGAATTTGGGCAAGATCGCGTTGGGCATATTGGTGTTATAACACTATTTCTAAGGTAGGCGGGATGGTACATTTGTTTGGGAGGTACCAGAAGGGGAGTTGCCAGACTTCCAAGTTTTTGTCCGAAACTTTGTTCAGTTGTACCTTTACTAAATACAGAATTTGGGCAAGATCGCGTTGGGCATATTGGTGTTATTACACGATTTCTAAGGTAGGCGGGATGGTACATTTGTATGGGATGTACCCGAAGGGGTGTTGCTATATAGCCCATATGCAATCCCATAAGCAGTTTTGGGAAAATATTAAGCCATGCCAAATTTCAGAGTGATTGCTTAACTCTTTCGAAAGTTATCGTGCGTACCAGCAGGACAGACGGACATGGCTCAAACAATTCAGAAAGTCATGAATCGAATTTGGTTCAAAGACACCTGGGGTCTAATGTGAATATTTCTAGGTGTTACACTTTTGGGTCGTATCAAATGATATATACCCTCCTACCCGTAGGGTGAGGGTATAAATATTGTATTACACGTTTTTACAAAACGGGCGGAATATAAAGCAGAGTTTTTACTAGAAAATTTTATATAGCTAAAGCTTTACTAAATATAGAATTTCGGAAAGATTCGTTGAACGAAATTATATAATTACTAGATTTCTAAAGTGGGTGGAATGGTACATTTGTATGGGAGGTACCAGAAGGAGAGTTGCCAGACTTCCAAGTTTTTGTCCGAAACGTTGTTCACTTATACCTTTACTAAATACAGAATTTGGGCAAGATCGCGTTGGTCATATTGGTGTTATTACACTATTTCAAAGATAGGCGGGATGGCTCATTTGTACGGGAGGTATCAGAAGGGGAGTTGCCAGACTTCCAAGTTTTTGTCCAAAACTTTGTCTAGCTATAGATTTACTAAATACAGAATTTTGGCAAGATCGGAGTTGCCAGACTTCCAAGTTTTTGTCCGAAACTTTGTTCAGTTATACCTTTACTAAATACAGAATTTGGGCAAGATCGCGTTGGGCATATTGGTGTTATTACACGATTTCTAAGGTAGGCGGGATGGAACATTTGTATGGGAGGTACCAGAAGGGGAGTTGCCAGACTTCCAAGTTTTTGTCGGAAACTTTGTCCAGTTATACCTTTACTAAATACAGAATTTGGGCAAGATCGCGTTGGGCATATTGGTGTTATTACACGATTTCTAAGGTAGGCGGGATGGTACATTTGTATGGGAGGTACCGGAAGCGGAGTTGCCAGACTTCCAAGTTTTTGTCCGAAACTTTGTTCAGTTATACCTTTACTAAATACAGAATTTGGGCAAGATCGCGTTGGGCATATTGGTGGTATTACACGATTTCTAAGGTAGGCGGGATGGTACATTTGTATGGGAGGTACCAGAAGGGGAGTTGCCAGACTTCCAAGTTTTTGTCGGAAACTTTGTCCAGTTATACCTTTACTAAATACAGAATTTGGGCAAGATCGCGTTGGGCATATTGGTGTTATTACACGATTTCTAAGGTAGGCGGGATGGTACATTTGTATGGGAGGTACCAGAAGGGGAGTTGCCAGACTTCCAAGTTTTTGTCCGAAACTTTGTTCAGTTATACCTTTACTAAATACAGAATTTGGGCAAGATCGCGTTGGGCATATTGGTGTTATAACACTATTTCTAAGGTAGGCGGGATGGTACATTTGTATGGGAGGTACCAGAAGTGGAGTTGCCAGACTTCCAAGTTTTTGTCCGAAACTTTGTTCAGTTATACCTTTACTAAATACATAATTTGGGCAAGATCGCGTTGGGCATATTGGTGTTATTACACTATTTCTAAGGTAGGCGGGATGGTACATTTGTATGGGAGGTACCAGAAGTGGAGTTGCCAGACTTCCAAGTTTTTGTCCGAAACTTTGTTCAGTTATACCATTACTAAATACAGAATTTGGGCAAATCGCGTTGGGCATATTGGTGTTATTACACTATTTCTAAGGTAGGCGGGATGGTACATTTGTATGGGAGGTACCAGAAGTGGAGTTGCCAGACTTCCAAGTTTTTGTCCGAAACTTTGTTCAGTTATACCTTTACTAAATACAGAATATGGGCAAGATCGCGTTGGGCATATTGGTGTTATTACACGATTTCTAAGGTAGGCAGGATGGTACATTTGTATGGGAGGTACCAGAAGGGGAGTTGCCAGACTTCCAAGTTTTTGTACGGGAGGTACCAGAAGGGGAGTTGCCAGACTTCCAAGTTTTTGTCCAAAACTTTGTCTAGCTATAGATTTACTAAATACAGAATTTGGGCAAGATCGCGTTGGTCATATTGGTGTTATTACACTATTTCTAAGGTAGGCGGGATGGTACATTTGTATGGGAGGTACCAGAAGGGGAGTTGCCAGACTTCCAAGTTTTTGTCCGAAACTTTGTTCAGTTATACCTTTACTAAATACAGAATTTGGGCAAGATCGCGTTGGGAATATTGGTGTTATTACACGATTTCTAAGGTAGGCGGGATGGTACATTTGTATGGGAGGTACCAGAAGTGGAGTTGCCAGACTTCCAAGTTTTTGTCGGAAACTTTGTCCAGTTATACCTTTACTAAATTTAGAATTTGGGCAAGATCGCGGTGGTCATATTGGTGTTATTACACTATTTCTAAGGTAGGCGGGATGGTACATTTGTATGGGAGGTACCAGAAGGGGAGTTGCCAGACTTCCAAGTTTTTGTCCGAAACTTTGTTCAGTTGTACCTTTACTAAATACAGAATTTGGGCAAGATCGCGTTGGGCATATTGGTATTATTACACGATTTCTAAGATAGGCGGGATGGCTCATTTGTACGGGAGGTACCAGAAGGGGAGTTGCCAGACTTCCAAGTTTTTGTCCAAAACTTTGTCTAGCTATATATTTACTAAATACAGAATTTGGGCAAGATCGCGTTGGGCATATTGGTGTTATTACACGATTTCTAAGGTAGGGGCGGATGGTACATTTGTATGGGATGTACCCGAAGGGGTGTTGCTATATAGCCCATATGCAATCCCATAAGCAGTTTTGGGAAAATATTAAGCCATGCCAAATTTCAGAGTGATTGCTTAACTCTTTCGAAAGTTATCGTGCGTACCAGCAGGACAGACGGACATGGCTCAAACAATTCAGAAAGTCATGAATCGAATTTGGTTCAAAGACACCTGGGGTCTAATGTGAATATTTCTAGGTGTTACACTTTTGGGTCGTATCAAATGATATATACACTCCTACCCGTAGGGTGAGGGTATAAATATTGTATTACACGTTTTTACAAAACGGGCGGAATATAAAGCAGAGTTTTTACTAGAAAATTTTATATAGCTAAAGCTTTACTAAATATAGAATTTCGGAAAGATTCGTTGAACGAAATTATATAATTACTAGATTTCTAAAGTGGGTGGAATGGTACATTTGTATGGGAGGTACCAGAAGGAGAGTTGCCAGACTTCCAAGTTTTTGTCCGAAACTTTGTTCACTTATACCTTTACTAAATACAGAATTTGGGCAAGATCGCGTTGGTCATATTGGTGTTATTACACTATTTCTAAGGTAGGCGGGATGGTACATTTGTATGGGAGGTACCAGAAGGGGAGTTGCCAGACTTCCAAGTTTTTGTCCGAAACTTTGTTCAGTTATACCTTTACTAAATACAGAATTTGGGCAAGATCGCGTTGGGCATATTGGTGTTATTACACGATTTCTAAGGTAGGCGGGATGGTACATTTGTATGGGAGGTACCAGAAGGGGAGTTGCCAGACTTCCAAGTTTTTGTACGGGAGGTACCAGAAGGGGAGTTGCCAGACTTCCAAGTTTTTGTCCAAAACTTTGTCTAGCTATAGATTTACTAAATACAGAATTTGGGCAAGATCGCGTTGGTCATATTGGTGTTATTACACTATTTCTAAGGTAGGCGGGATGGTACATTTGTATGGGAGGTACCAGAAGGGGAGTTGCCAGACTTCCAAGTTTTTGTCCGAAACTTTGTTCAGTTATACCTTTACTAAATACAGAATTTGGGCAAGATCGCGTTGGGAATATTGGTGTTATTACACGATTTCTAAGGTAGGCGGGATGGTACATTTGTATGGGAGGTACCAGAAGTGGAGTTGCCAGACTTCCATGTTTTTGTCGGAAACTTTGTCCTGTTATACCTTTACTAAATTTAGAATTTGGGCAAGATCGCGGTGGTCATATTGGTGTTATTACACTATTTCTAAGGTAGGCGGGATGGTACATTTGTATGGGAGGTACCAGAAGGGGAGTTGCCAGACTTCCAAGTTTTTGTCCGAAACTTTGTTCAGTTGTACCTTTACTAAATACAGAATTTGGGCAAGATCGCGTTGGGCATATTGATATTATTACACGATTTCTAAGATAGGCGGGATGGCTCATTTGTACGGGAGGTACCAGAAGGGGAGTTGCCAGACTTCCAAGTTTTTGTCCAAAACTTTGTCTAGCTATATATTTACTAAATACAGAATTTGGGCAAGATCGCGTTGGGCATATTGGTGTTATTACACGATTTCTAAGGTAGGGGCGGATGGTACATTTGTATGGGATGTTCCCGAAGGGGTGTTGCTATATAGCCCATATGCAATCCCATAAGCAGTTTTGGGAAAATATTAAGCCATGCCAAATTTCAGAGTGGTTGCTTAACTCTTTCGAAAGTTATCGTGCGTACCAGCAGGACAGACGGACATGGCTCAAACAATTCAGAAAGTCATGAATCGAATTTGGTTCAAAGACACCTGGGGTCTAATGTGAATATTTCTAGGTGTTACACTTTTGGGTCGTATCAAATGATATATACACTCCTACCCGTAGGGTGAGGGTATAAATATTGTATTACACGTTTTTACAAAACGGGCGGAATATAAAGCAGAGTTTTTACTAGAAAATTTTATATAGCTAAAGCTTTACTAAATATAGAATTTCGGAAAGATTCGTTGAACGAAATTATATAATTACTAGATTTCTAAAGTGGGTGGAATGGTACATTTGTATGGGAGGTACCAGAAGGAGAGTTGCCAGACTTCCAAGTTTTTGTCCGAAACTTTGTTCACTTATACCTATACTAAATACAGAATTTGGGCAAGATCGCGTTGGTCATATTGGTGTTATTACACTATTTCTAAGGTAGGCGGGATGGTACATTTGTATGGGAGGTACCAGAAGGGGAGTTGCCAGACTTCCAAGTTTTTGTCCGAAACTTTGTTCACTTATACCTTTACTAAATACAGAATTTGGGCAAGATCGCGTTGGTCATATTGGTGTTATTACACTATTTCAAAGATAGGCGGGATGGCTCATTTGTACGGGAGGTATCAGAAGGGGAGTTGCCAGACTTCCAAGTTTTTGTCCAAAACTTTGTCTAGCTATAGATTTACTAAATACAGAATTTTGGCAAGATCGGTGTTGCCAGACTTCCAAGTTTTTGTCCGAAACTTTGTTCAGTTATACCTTTACTAAATACAGAATTTGGGCAAGATCGCGTTGGGCATATTGGTGTTATTACACGATTTCTAAGGTAGGCGGGATGGTACATTTGTATGGGAGGTACCAGAAGGGGAGTTGCCAGACTTCCAAGTTTTTGTCGGAAACTTTGTTCAGTTATACCTTTACTAAATACAGAATTTGGGCAAGATCGCGTTGGGCATATTGGTGTTATAACACTATTTCTAAGGTAGGCGGGATGGTACATTTGTATGGGAGGTACCAGAAGTGGAGTTGCCAGACTTCCAAGTTTTTGTCCGAAACTTTGTTCAGTTATACCTTTACTAAATACAGAATTTGGGCAAGATCGCGTTGGGCATATTGGTGTTATTACACTATTTCTAAGGTAGGCGGGATGGTACATTTGTATGGGAGGTACCAGAAGTGGAGTTGCCAGACTTCCAAGTTTTTGTCCGAAACTTTGTTCAGTTATACCTTTACTAAATACAGAATTTGGGCAAATCGCGTTGGGCATATTGGTGTTATTACACTATTTCTAAGGTAGGCGGGATGGTACATTTGTATGGGAGGTACCAGAAGTGGAGTTGCCAGACTTCCAAGTTTTTGTCCGAAACTTTGTTCAGTTATACCTTTACTAAATACAGAATTTGGGCAAGATCGCGTTGGGCATATTGGTGTTATTACACTATTTCTAAGGTAGGCGGGATGGTACATTTGTATGGGAGGTACCAGAAGTGGAGTTGCCAGACTTCCAAGTTTTTGTCCGAAACTTTGTTCAGTTATACCTTTACTAAATACAGAATTTGGGCAAGATCGCGTTGGGCATATTGGTGTTATTACACGATTTCTAAGGTAGGCGGGATGGTACATTTGTATGGGAGGTACCAGAAGGGGAGTTGCCAGACTTCCAAGTTTTTGTACGGGAGGTACCAGAAGGGGAGTTGCCAGACTTCCAAGTTTTTGTCCAAAACTTTGTCTAGCTATAGATTTACTAAATACAGAATTTGGGCAAGATCGCGTTGGTCATATTGGTGTTATTACACTATTTCTAAGGTAGGCGGGATGGTACATTTGTATGGGAGGTACCAGAAGGGGAGTTGCCAGACTTCCAAGTTTTTGTCCGAAACTTTGTTCAGTTATACCTTTACTAAATACAGAATTTGGGCAAGATCGCGTTGGGAATATTGGTGTTATTACACGATTTCTAAGGTAGGCGGGATGGTACATTTGTATGGGAGGTACCAGAAGTGGAGTTGCCAGACTTCCAAGTTTTTGTCGGAAACTTTGTCCAGTTATACCTTTACTAAATTTAGAATTTGGGCAAGATCGCGGTGGTCATATTGGTGTTATTACACTATTTCTAAGGTAGGCGGGATGGTACATTTGTATGGGAGGTACCAGAAGGGGAGTTGCCAGACTTCCAAGTTTTTGTCCGAAACTTTGTTCAGTTGTACCTTTACTAAATACAGAATTTGGGCAAGATCGCGTTGGGCATATTGGTATTATTACACGATTTCTAAGATAGGCGGGATGGCTCATTTGTACGGGAGTTACCAGAAGGGGAGTTGCCAGACTTCCAAGTTTTTGTCCAAAACTTTGTCTAGCTATATATTTACTAAATACAGAATTTGGGCAAGATCGCGTTGGGCATATTGGTGTTATTACACGATTTCTAAGGTAGGGGCGGATGGTACATTTGTATGGGATGTACCCGAAGGGGTGTTGCTATATAGCCCATATGCAATCCCATAAGCAGTTTTGGGAAAATATTAAGCCATGCCAAATTTCAGAGTGATTGCTTAACTCTTTCGAAAGTTATCGTGCGTACCAGCAGGACAGACGGACATGGCTCAAACAATTCAGAAAGTCATGAATCGAATTTGGTTCAAAGACACCTGGGGTCTAATGTGAATATTTCTAGGTGTTACACTTTTGGGTCGTATCAAATGATATATACACTCCTACCCGTAGGGTGAGGGTATAAATATTGTATTACACGTTTTTACAAAACGGGCGGAATATAAAGCAGAGTTTTTACTAGAAAATTTTATATAGCTAAAGCTTTACTAAATATAGAATTTCGGAAAGATTCGTTGAACGAAATTATATAATTACTAGATTTCTAAAGTGGGTGGAATGGTACATTTGTATGGGAGGTACAAGAAGGAGAGTTGCCAGACTTCCAAGTTTTTGTCCGAAACTTTGTTCACTTATACCTTTACTAAATACAGAATTTGGGCAAGATCGCGTTGGTCATATTGGTGTTATTACACTATTTCTAAGGTAGGCGGGATGGTACATTTGTATGGGAGGTACCAGAAGGGGAGTTGCCAGACTTCCAAGTTTTTGTCCGAAACTTTGTTCACTTATACCTTTACTAAATACAGAATTTGGGCAAGATCGCGTTGGTCATATTGGTGTTATTACACTATTTCAAAGATAGGCGGGATGGCTCATTTGTACGGGAGGTATCAGAAGGGGAGTTGCCAGACTTCCAAGTTTTTGTCCAAAACTTTGTCTAGCTATAGATTTACTAAATACAGAATTTTGGCAAGATCGGAGTTGCCAGACTTCCAAGTTTTTGTCCGAAACTTTGTTCAGTTATACCTTTACTAAATACAGAATTTGGGCAAGATCGCGTTGGGCATATTGGTGTTTTTACACGATTTCTAAGGTAGGCGGGATGGTACATTTGTATGGGAGGTACCAGAAGGGGAGTTGCCAGACTTCCAAGTTTTTGTCCGAAACTTTGTTCAGTTATACCTTTACTAAATACAGAATTTGGGCAAGATCGCGTTGGGCATATTGGTGTTATAACACTATTTCTAAGGTAGGCGGGATGGTACATTTGTATGGGAGGTACCAGAAGTGGAGTTGCCAGACTTCCAAGTTTTTGTCCGAAACTTTGTTCAGTTATACCTTTACTAAATACAGAATTTGGGCAAGATCGCGTTGGGCATATTGGTGTTATTACACTATTTCTAAGGTAGGCGGGATGGTACATTTGTATGGGAGGTACCAGAAGTGGAGTTGCCAGACTTCCAAGTTTTTGTCCGAAACTTTGTTCAGTTATACCTTTACTAAATACAGAATTTGGGCAAGATCGCGTTGGGCATATTGGTGTTATTACACTATTTCTAAGGTAGGCGGGATGGTACATTTGTATGGGAGGTACCAGAAGTGGAGTTGCCAGACTTCCAAGTTTTTGTCCGAAACTTTGTTCAGTTATACCTTTACTAAATACAGAATTTGGGCAAGATCGCGTTGGGCATATTGGTGTTATTACACGATTTCTAAGGTAGGCGGGATGGTACATTTGTATGGGAGGTACCAGAAGGGGAGTTGCCAGACTTCCAAGTTTTTGTCCGAAACTTTGTTCACTTATACCTTTACTAAATACAGAATTTGGGCAAGATCGCGTTGGTCATATTGGTGTTATTACACTATTTCACAGATAGGCGGGATGGCTCATTTGTACGGGAGGTATCAGAAGGGGAGTTGCCAGACTTCCAAGTTTTTGTCCAAAACTTTGTCTAGCTATAGATTTACTAAATACAGAATTTTGGCAAGATCGGAGTTGCCAGACTTCCAAGTTTTTGTCCGAAACTTTGTTCAGTTATACCTTTACTAAATACAGAATTTGGGCAAGATCGCGTTGGGCATATTGGTGTTATTACACGATTTCTAAGGTAGGCGGGATGGTACATTTGTATGGGAGGTACCAGAAGGGGAGTTGCCAGACTTCCAAGTTTTTGTCGGAAACTTTGTTCAGTTATACCTTTACTAAATACAGAATTTGGGCAAGATCGCGTTGGGCATATTGGTGTTATAACACTATTTCTAAGGTAGGCGGGATGGTACATTTGTATGGGAGGTACCAGAAGTGGAGTTGCCAGACTTCCAAGTTTTTGTCCGAAACTTTGTTCAGTTATACCTTTACTAAATACAGAATTTGGGCAAGATCGCGTTGGGCATATTGGTGTTATTACACTATTTCTAAGGTAGGCGGGATGGTACATTTGTATGGGAGGTACCAGAAGTGGAGTTGCCAGACTTCCAAGTTTTTGTCCGAAACTTTGTTCAGTTATACCTTTACTAAATACAGAATTTGGGCAAATCGCGTTGGGCATATTGGTGTTATTACACTATTTCTAAGGTAGGCGGGATGGTACATTTGTATGGGAGGTACCAGAAGTGGAGTTGCCAGACTTCCAAGTTTTTGTCCGAAACTTTGTTCAGTTATACCTTTACTAAATACAGAATTTGGGCAAGATCGCGTTGGGCATATTGGTGTTATTACACTATTTCTAAGGTAGGCGGGATGGTACATTTGTATGGGAGGTACCAGAAGTGGAGTTGCCAGACTTCCAAGTTTTTGTCCGAAACTTTGTTCAGTTATACCTTTACTAAATACAGAATTTGGGCAAGATCGCGTTGGGCATATTGGTGTTATTACACGATTTCTAAGGTAGGCGGGATGGTACATTTGTATGGGAGGTACCAGAAGGGGAGTTGCCAGACTTCCAAGTTTTTGTACGGGAGGTACCAGAAGGGGAGTTGCCAGACTTCCAAGTTTTTGTCCAAAACTTTGTCTAGCTATAGATTTACTAAATACAGAATTTGGGCAAGATCGCGTTGGTCATATTGGTGTTATTACACTATTTCTAAGGTAGGCGGGATGGTACATTTGTATGGGAGGTACCAGAAGGGGAGTTGCCAGACTTCCAAGTTTTTGTCCGAAACTTTGTTCAGTTATACCTTTACTAAATACAGAATTTGGGCAAGATCGCGTTGGGAATATTGGTGTTATTACACGATTTCTAAGGTAGGCGGGATGGTACATTTGTATGGGAGGTACCAGAAGTGGAGTTGCCAGACTTCAAAGTTTTTGTCGGAATTTTTGTCCAGTTATACCTTTACTAAATTTAGAATTTGGGCAAGATCGCGGTGGTCATATTGGTGTTATTACACTATTTCTAAGGTAGGCGGGATGGTACATTTGTATGGGAGGTACCAGAAGGGGAGTTGCCAGACTTCCAAGTTTTTGTCCGAAACTTTGTTCAGTTGTACCTTTACTAAATACAGAATTTGGGCAAGATCGCGTTGGGCATATTGGTATTATTACACGATTTCTAAGATAGGCGGGATGGCTCATTTGTACGGGAGGTACCAGAAGGGGAGTTGCCAGACTTCCAAGTTTTTGTCCGAAACTTTGTTCAGTTGTACCTTTACTAAATACAGAATTTGGGCAAGATCGCGTTGGTCATATTGGTGTTATTACACTATTTCTAAGGTAGGCGGGATGGTACATTTGTATGGGAGGTACCAGAAGTGGAGTTGCCAGACTTCCAAGTTTTTGTCCGAAACTTTGTTCAGTTATGCCTTTACTAAATACAGAATTTGGGCAAGATCGCGTTGGGCATATTGGTGTTATTACACTATTTCTAAGGTAGGCGGGATGGCTCATTTGTACGGGAGGTATCAGAAGGGGAGTTGCCAGACTTCCAAGTTTTTGTCCAAAACTTTGTCTAGCTATAGATTTACTAAATACAGAATTTTGGCAAGATCGGAGTTGCCAGACTTCCAAGTTTTTGTCCGAAACTTTGTTCAGTTATACCTTTACTAAATACAGAATTTGGGCAAGATCGCGTTGGGCATATTGGTGTTATTACACGATTTCTAAGGTAGGCGGGATGGTACATTTGTATGGGAGGTACCAGAAGGGGAGTTGCCAGACTTCCAAGTTTTTGTCCGAAACTTTGTTCAGTTATACCTTTACTAAATACAGAATTTGGGCAAGATCGCGTTGGGCATATTGGTGTTATAACACTATTTCTAAGGTAGGCGGGATGGTACATTTGTATGGGAGGTACCAGAAGTGGAGTTGCCAGACTTCCAAGTTTTTGTCCGAAACTTTGTTCAGTTATACCTTTACTAAATACAGAATTTGGGCAAGATCGCGTTGGGCATATTGGTGTTATTACACTATTTCTAAGGTAGGCGGGATGGTACATTTGTATGGGAGGTACCAGAAGTGGAGTTGCCAGACTTCCAAGTTTTTGTCCGAAACTTTGTTCAGTTATACCTTTACTAAATACAGAATTTGGGCAAATCGCGTTGGGCATATTGGTGTTATTACACTATTTCTAAGGTAGGCGGGATGGTACATTTGTATGGGAGGTACCAGAAGTGGAGTTGCCAGACTTCCAAGTTTTTGTCCGAAACTTTGTTCAGTTATACCTTTACTAAATACAGAATTTGGGCAAGATCGCGTTGGGCATATTGGTGTTATTACACTATTTCTAAGGTAGGCGGGATGGTACATTTGTATGGGAGGTACCAGAAGTGGAGTTGCCAGACTTCCAAGTTTTTGTCCGAAACTTTGTTCAGTTATACCTTTACTAAATACAGAATTTGGGCAAGATCGCGTTGGGCATATTGGTGTTATTACACGATTTCTAAGGTAGGCGGGATGGTACATTTGTATGGGAGGTACCAGAAGGGGAGTTGCCAGACTTCCAAGTTTTTGTCCGAAACTTTGTTCACTTATACCTTTACTAAATACAGAATTTGGGCAAGATCGCGTTGGTCATATTGGTGTTATTACACTATTTCAAAGATAGGCGGGATGGCTCATTTGTACGGGAGGTATCAGAAGGGGAGTTGCCAGACTTCCAAGTTTTTGTCCAAAACTTTGTCTAGCTATAGATTTACTAAATACAGAATTTTGGCAAGATCGGAGTTGCCAGACTTCCAAGTTTTTGTCCGAAACTTTGTTCAGTTATACCTTTACTAAATACAGAATTTGGGCAAGATCGCGTTGGGCATATTGGTGTTATTACACGATTTCTAAGGTAGGCGGGATGGTACATTTGTATGGGAGGTACCAGAAGGGGAGTTGCCAGACTTCCAAGTTTTTGTCCGAAACTTTGTTCAGTTATACCTTTACTAAATACAGAATTTGGGCAAGATCGCGTTGGGCATATTGGTGTTATAACACTATTTCTAAGGTAGGCGGGATGGTACATTTGTATGGGAGGTACCAGAAGTGGAGTTGCCAGACTTCCAAGTTTTTGTCCGAAACTTTGTTCAGTTATACCTTTACTAAATACAGAATTTGGGCAAGATCGCGTTGGGCATATTGGTGTTATTACACTATTTCTAAGGTAGGCGGGATGGTACATTTGTATGGGAGGTACCAGAAGTGGAGTTGCCAGACTTCCAAGTTTTTGTCCGAAACTTTGTTCAGTTATACCTTTACTAAATACAGAATTTGGGCAAATCGCGTTGGGCATATTGGTGTTATTACACTATTTCTAAGGTAGGCGGGATGGTACATTTGTATGGGAGGTACCAGAAGTGGAGTTGCCAGACTTCCAAGTTTTTGTCCGAAACTTTGTTCAGTTATACCTTTACTAAATACAGAATTTGGGCAAGATCGCGTTGGGCATATTGGTGTTATTACACTATTTCTAAGGTAGGCGGGATGGTACATTTGTATGGGAGGTACCAGAAGTGGAGTTGCCAGACTTCCAAGTTTTTGTCCGAAACTTTGTTCAGTTATACCTTTACTAAATACAGAATTTGGGCAAGATCGCGTTGGGCATATTGGTGTTATTACACGATTTCTAAGGTAGGCGGGATGGTACATTTGTATGGGAGGTACCAGAAGGGGAGTTGCCAGACTTCCAAGTTTTTGTACGGGAGGTACCAGAAGGGGAGTTGCCAGACTTCCAAGTTTTTGTCCAAAACTTTGTCTAGCTATAGATTTACTAAATACAGAATTTGGGCAAGATCGCGTTGGTCATATTGGTGTTATTACACTATTTCTAAGGTAGGCGGGATGGTACATTTGTATGGGAGGTACCAGAAGGGGAGTTGCCAGACTTCCAAGTTTTTGTCCGAAACTTTGTTCAGTTATACCTTTACTAAATACAGAATTTGGGCAAGATCGCGTTGGGAATATTGGTGTTATTACACGATTTCTAAGGTAGGCGGGATGGTACATTTGTATGGGAGGTACCAGAAGTGGAGTTGCCAGACTTCAAAGTTTTTGTCGGAATTTTTGTCCAGTTATACCTTTACTAAATTTAGAATTTGGGCAAGATCGCGGTGGTCATATTGGTGTTATTACACTATTTCTAAGGTAGGCGGGATGGTACATTTGTATGGGAGGTACCAGAAGGGGAGTTGCCAGACTTCCAAGTTTTTGTCCGAAACTTTGTTCAGTTGTACCTTTACTAAATACAGAATTTGGGCAAGATCGCGTTGGGCATATTGGTATTATTACACGATTTCTAAGATAGGCGGGATGGCTCATTTGTACGGGAGGTACCAGAAGGGGAGTTGCCAGACTTCCAAGTTTTTGTCCGAAACTTTGTTCAGTTGTACCTTTACTAAATACAGAATTTGGGCAAGATCGCGTTGGTCATATTGGTGTTATTACACTATTTCTAAGGTAGGCGGGATGGTACATTTGTATGGGAGGTACCAGAAGTGGAGTTGTCAGACTTCCAAGTTTTTGTCCGACACGTTGTTCAGTTATACCTTTACTAAATACAGAATTTGGGCAAGATCGCGTTGGGCATATTGGTGTTATTACACTATTTCTAAGGTAGGCGGGATGGTACATTTGTATGGGAGGTACCAGAAGTGGAGTTGTCAGATTTCCAAGTTTTTGTCCGACACGTTGTTCAGTTATACCTTTACTAAATACAGAATTTGGGCAAGATCGCGTTGGGCATATTGGTGTTATTACACGATTTCTAAGGTAGGCGGGATGGTACATTTGTATGGGAGGTACCAGAAGTGGAGTTGCCAGACTTCCAAGTTTTTGTCCGAAACTTTGTTCAGTTATACCTTTACTAAATACAGAATTTGGGCAAGATCGCGTTGGGCATATTGGTGTTATTACACTATTTCTAAGGTAGGCGGGATGGTACATTTGTATGGGAGGTACCAGAAGTGGAGTTGTCAGACTTCCAAGTTTTTGTCCGACACGTTGTTCAGTTATACCTTTACTAAATACAGAATTTGGGCAAGATCGCGTTGGGCATATTGGTGTTATTACACGATTTCTAAGGTAGGCGGGATGGTACATTTGTATGGGAGGTACCAGAAGTGGAGTTGCCAGACTTCCAAGTTTTTGTCCGAAACTTTGTTCAGTTATACCTTTACTAAATACAGAATTTGGGCAAGATCGCGTTGGGCATATTGGTATTATTACACGATTTCTAAGATAGGCGGGATGGCTCATTTGTACGGGAGGTACCAGAAGGGGAGTTGCCAGACTTCCAAGTTTTTGTCCAAAACTTTGTCTAGCTATAGATTTACTAAATACAGAATTTGGGCAAGATCGCGTTGGGCATATTGGTGTTATTACACGATTTCTAAGGTAGACGGAATGGTACATTTGTATGGGATGTACCCGAAGGGGTGTGGCTATATAGCCCATATGCAATCCCATAAGCAGTTTTGGGAAAATATTAAGCCATGCCAAATTTCAGAGTGATTGCTTAACTCTTTCGAAAGTTATCGTGCGTACCAGCAGGACAGACGGACAGACGGACATGGCTCAAACGATTCAGAAAGTCATGAATCGAATTTGGTTCAAAGACACCTGGGGTCTAATGTGAATATTTCTAGGTGTTACACTTTTGGGTCGTATCAAATGATGTATAACCTCCTACCCGTAGGGTGAGGGTATAAATATGTATAATTGTAAGGAAGAATCTATTATTTCACATTAAAAAAATATAATAAACGATTATTCATTTATTGTATTTTCATTGTGGTTTTGACAGATTTGGGCAAGATCGCGTTGGGAATATTGGTGTTATTACACGATTTCTAAGGTAGGCGGGATGGTACATTTGTATGGGAGGTACCAGAAGTGGAGTTGCCAGACTTCCAAGTTTTTGGCGGAAACTTTGTCCAGTTATACCTTTACTAAATACAGAATTTGGGCAAGATCGCGTTGGGCATATTGGTGTTATTACACGATTTCTAAGGTAGGCGGGATGGTACATTTGTATGGGAGGTACCAGAAGCGGAGTTGCCAGACTTCCAAGTTTTTGTCCGAAACTTTGTTCAGTTATACCTTTACTAAATACAGAATTTGGGCAAGATCGCGTTGGGCATATTGGTGTTATTACACTATTTCTAAGGTAGGCGGGATGGTACATTTGTATGGGAGGTACCAGAAGTGGAGTTGCCAGACTTCCAAGTTTTTGTCCGAAACTTTGTTCAGTTATACCTTTACTAAATACAGAATTTGGGCAAGATCGCGTTGGGAATATTGGTGTTATTACACGATTTCTAAGGTAGGCGGGATGGTACATTTGTATGGGAGGTACCAGAAGTGGAGTTGTCAGACTTCCAAGTTTTTGGCCGACACGTTGTTCAGTTATACCTTTACTAAATACAGAATTTGGGCAAGATCGCGTTGGGCATATTGGTGTTATTACACGATTTCTAAGGTAGGCGGGATGGCTCATTTGTACGGGAGGTACCAGAAGGGGAGTTGCCAGACTTCCAAGTTTTTGTCCAAAACTTTGTCTAGCTATAGATTTACTAAATACAGAATTTGGGCAAGATCGCGTTGGGCATATTGGTGTTATTACACGATTTCTAAGGTAGACGGGATGGTACATTTGTATGGGATGTACCCGAAGGGGTGTGGCTATATAGCCCACATGCAATCCCATAAGCAGTTTTGGGAAAATATTAAGCCATGCCAAATTTCAGAGTGATTGCTTAACTCTTTCGAAAGTTATCGTGCGTACCAGCAGGACAGACGGACATGGCTCAAACGATTCAGAAAGTCATGAATCGAATTTGGTTCAAAGACACCTGGGGTCTAATGTGAATATTTCTAGGTGTTACACTTTTGGGTCGTATCAAATGATATATAACCTCCTACCCGTAGGGTGAGGGTATAAATATGTATAATTGTAAGGAAGAATCTATTATTTCACATTAAAACCAGTGGAAAAGTTGCAGTCGGGTAAACCGACTTATATATACCCTCACCCTCAGTAAAAAAATATAAGTCTCATATACCATAATAGCAACCTCAAAATACCGAATGTTATAGATAACAAGTCTCATACTCATAAGTATCGGAAAGTCAAAAGTGACCGTAGCTACCATCATTTGATGTAACATCTGAAAATTCATAATAGCAACCTAAAATACCGAATGCTATAGAAAAAAATATTTGATGGTACATTTGTATGGGAGGTACCAGAAGGGGAGTTGCCAGACTTCCAAGTTTTTGTCCAAAACTTTGTCTAGCTATAACTTTACTAAATACAAAATTCGGGCAAGATAGCGTTGGTCATACTGATAGTATTAGACGGTTTATCAGGGGCGGGATGGTACATTTGTATGAGAGGTACCAGAAGGGCAGTTGCCAGACTTCCAAGTTTTTGTCCAAAACTTTGTCTAGCTATAACTTTACTAAATACAAAATTTGGGCAAGATAGCTTTGGTCATACTGATAGTATTAGACGGTTTATCAGGGGCGGGATGGTACATTTGTATGGGAGGTGCCAGAAGCGGAGTTGCCAGACTTCCAACTTTTTGTCCAAAACTTTGTCTAGCTATTGATTTACTAAGTACAAAATTTGGGCAGGATCGCGTTTGGCATATTGATATTAATACACGATTTCTGATGTAGGCGATATGGTACATTTGTATAGGAGGTACCAGAAGGGGAGTTGCCAGACTTCCAAGTTTTTGTCCGAAACTTTATCCAGTTGTACTTTTACCATATACGGAATTTGGCCAAGATCGGAGTGGGCGTATTGATATTATTACACGATTTCTAAAGTGGGCGAAATAGCAGATTTGTGTGGGAGGTACCCGAAGGGGTGTGGCCATATAGCCCATATGCAATCCCATAAGCAGTTTTGGGAAAATATTAACCCATGCCAAATTTCAGAGCGATTGTTTAACTCTTTCGAAAGTTATCGTGCGTACCAGCAGGACAGACAGACAGACGGACAGACGGACGGACGGACAGACGGACATGGCTCAAACGATTCAGAAAGTCATGAATCGAATTTGGTTCAAAGAGACTTGGGTTCTAATGTGAATATTTCTAGGTGTTACACTTTTCAGCCGTATCAAATGATATATACCCTCCTACCCGTAGGGTGAGGGTATAAAAATATAATAAACGATTATTCATTTATTGTATTTTCATTGTGGTTTTGACAGACACTTTAAGTTTTTGTTTGAGCAAACCATCACAGGATCATATTTTGTGCGGGTTTAAACGATTTACATAGTGGTACTACACGCTGAAAAATCCGTCATTTTTAAATGTTTGTACAGAAGTAAAACGCGTGTTTAGAACATGTAGCAAGTAAAGCTTATTTCCTTGTACACAAAGCTTATTTCAATGTAAATATAACTCATTTGCTATTAATATTACGTATTCGGATATACGCAATAGCGTGTTTGAGAAAACCACGCAATGGACGTGTTTAATTCTATTAAATACAATATTTGCGTTCAAATATTTAAGTATTTGTATCTCTGTTCTCTGAGTAATAATAACCAAGAGAATAAGATAAATTCACAGAGAGAGAACACAAAAAAGGAGTAACACACCATTTTATACATACATGCATACACATGGCAATGCATGTACATCAGGGATGCAAAAGATGATACAATTGTACTATTTTGGTACATTTTCGCCATCGAAAGTACCATGATACAGCACTTTTGGGCCTAATTTAATACAGTTTACAGATTTTCGTATCTATTGTTTTTTGTCAGTAATTTAAAGAAAAAATTTGTGTACTCTGCAAATTTATATATTGTCAAATGGAATGTAACAAAGATGTTCCAATAACATGTCGTTAATGTCACACTAAGACGTGCTATGTGAGAATGTAAAAGTAAAAATAAGAACATTTCAGCCAATGTCGTGAGATCTGACTGAATCAGAAATGAAAATTATTCTCAGGGCATTTGTTGTTCTAGATTGAATAAAAATGTGCGGAAAGTGTTAGAAGTTTTATTATATAAAATGTAAAATCATGTTAAAGAAAAACCGTCAGTAAGTATGAATGAGTATGGCAAATAAAATAATCGGTTCCTTTCAGTAAAAAAAAATGAAAATAAAAAAAAGTCAATGTAATAGTGACAGTTTGGGCAGATACAATTGGTTGGCAGTGAGTTTTTAAGCAGTTCCTTGGACGTTCGTAAGTAATTCGTGCAATGATTAATACGTACATGTTGAACATTTTGTATTTACAGAGTTGAAGACAAACGTCTGCATCGAGATTTTCATTTTTATGCACACGTTAAGCACTCGTCAATAATTACCATTTATGTTCATCAGCAAACAATGTACGAGATTTAGCGTCACAGACAAAAATAATTGTAATAATTTAAGTGCCTTTTGTGTGTATAACAACACATCGTTTTATTTCCAGAATGTTCTCAAATACCGACGGCGTCGCGCAGTCGCCATAGACAACACACATTCCCACGAAATTCCAAGCCCAATGCTTTTGAGCACATCGACACAACAAGCGACCGTAATAAAAGTACGGAATTTGCAACGCAACCGTAATAAAATATTGAACCCTTTTTGTTTGTTACCAAAATCGTTTTATTGCCCTTTATAACTTATTTTGCCAATAGATGTGCGCATTGAGTGCACGCTGAAAAAAATGGTAATTGTAACAAATTTCAGCAAACAAGTTCGCATCAAACATATATATATTTTTCCATACCACAAACATTAACTTGTTTGTAGGTGATAAATATCGAATATATATGTATGCAGTTTTGTGTCATTTTTAATTTTTTTTCAATTTGTGAATTTCTATATAACAATGCATCTCATTCTCTCGGTATTGATATTATTTTAATGAGCGTAAATGCAAAAACAAAATTTACGAAACCAGTTGCAAATACACACTTATTCGCACCCAAATGTTGTGCTTTGTTGAATTTAATAAGTTCGTTGTCTGTTTTTCCCAAACACGCTTTTGCTTATACACAAATACGTAATATTAATAGCAAATGAGTTATATTTATATCCAAATAAGCTTTGTCTAGATGGAAATAAGCTTTACTTGCTACAAACACCAAACACGCGTTTTACTTGTGTGTAAACAAAAAAAAAGACGTATTTTTTAGCGTGTGTAAAGAAGAAAACGCCTTCGGATTCATACGGGAGTTCAAGGTACATACATAATTAGATTTACATATACATGAATTTTGTAAACTAATTTACTTTTCAGCACATCACGACGTTGAAGGAAGAAATAGGAACTGATGACAAGATGCCATAAGAGCGTGTGTAGGAAGGGGTGGGGGGGGGGGGGGGGGGGATAGGTATATACTATCGTTGGCAATAGATGACCTTTATGTTGGCAGTGAATGTGAAGAATTGTTGAAAACGCTTTCAAAAACTAGTTCTCGTCAGATAAAATCTGATTGTCTACAATTCTACATCACTGCACTTGAAGAAACTCAAAACAGATTGCCACTAAATGATAAGTCTATTTTCAAAGAAATGGCGTTTACCAATTTAAATTGTTATGTGATAAGTATAAAATTGACTAACCCAAGAATGGATAACTTTTCTGAATATGAAAAACAAATATTGTGCAAATTAGATACTGAAGCATTTTGGTCTAAAGTCTGCAAATCAAAAAATTTCAATGACAATTTAGTTTTTCCAAATTTTGCAAAACTTTCAAAAGTTGTATTAAGTTTACCACATGCTAATGCAGACGCGGAAAGGATATTTTCTATTGTTGCTGATGTACGTACAAAAAAAAGAAACAAATTAAGCCATGAAATATTAAATTCCGTTTGCATTATTAGATCTCATTTACAAGCTAATGTAATGAACTGTGTAAATTTTAAATGTAAATCTAGTCATTTCCAAAAAATGAATTATGCTGAATTGTATAAATAATACTAATGTAGATACTAAAAAAGAAGTAAACAAAGATTTCTCTTTGCATTATTTGATCTCATATACAAGCTAATGTAATTAACAGTGTACATTTCAAATGTACATCTCGTAATTTGAAACCAATGAACTATGCTAAAACGTAAAACGTATAAATAATTACTTTTCATAATATTTGTTATTTTTTTATGTTGTTTTTAGTTTATTTTTATGCTATTTTTGTTTTTTTTTTTAAATAAACCTGAATTTTGGTACCAAAATTTAAATCTACAAGTTAAAAATAAAGTTTATTGTTTTGAAAAGTTCAAAAAAGTATCGTAGGGAAAATGTAGGGTGGAAAAAAGTGGGTGTAGGGAAAAAAGGGATTTTTTCATAAGCGTAGGGATTTCTGAAAAAAATCTCCTGGCATCACTGGTCAAATATATATATGGTTGATGCATAATTTGTTTGCAAAAATGTTTTAAAATGGCCATTTTTTTTTGCGTGTAGACCTTATTAATATCTTATATTTAGAAAAGACTAACTGACACAGCAAACATTTACACGTCCTATACAAAATTTGACTGAGGTATTTCTTATAAATACACGATGAATAAAATTTGACATTTTAATAAATTTTAGCAAACAAATTATGCATCAACAACATAAATATAGATGCCGAACCACAAACACTTACATGTTTGTAGGTTATGAATAAATGTTTGTTTCCTACGGAATGAGTATAATCTTACGTGTAACAAACATTACTTACCTAGCCGAAAGTATGTACGTATTTCTCCCAATCAGGCATACAATCACGTACATACTTCCTTGCAAACAAGCACTTAATTAAGTGGAAGTACGTGCAGATGCATGTACGTATGGGAAAGTATTTGTATATAATTAGAGAGATCTTCATTTGATAATTAATAACTAACAACCATAGAGTGATTTGGCATCCTTTACCTGTCAATATCAACAGCTGATCGTTTGCTGACATTTGTGTTTTGATTATACCCTCACCCTACGGGTAGGAGGGCATATATCATTTGATACGGCTCAAAAGTGTAACACATAGAAATATAGACATTAAACCCCAGGTGTCTTTGAACCAAATTCGATAAATGACTTTCTGACCTTGCCCACATTTTGCATTTAATAAATCTATAGCTAGACTACAAAAACTTGGACAAAAACTTGGAAGTCGGGTAACTTCCCTTTTGGTACCTCCCATACAAATGTACCATCCCGCCTACCTTAGAAATTGTGTAATAATATCAATATGCCCAACGCGACCTTGCCCAAATTTTGCATTTAATAAATCTATAGCTAGACAAAGTTTTGGACAAAAACTTGGAAGTCTGGCAACTCCCCCTCTTGTACCTCCCATACAAATGTACCATTCCACCCTCTTCAGAAATCGTGAAATTATATAATTTCGCTAATCGAATGTTTCCAAAATGCAATATTTAATAAAGCTTTAACTACATACATTTTTCAAGAAAACCTCTTTTTTATATTCCGTGCTTTTTTGTAAAAACGTGTAATACAATATTTATAACCTTACCCTACGGGTAGGAGGGTATATATCATTTGATACGGCTCAAAAGTGTAACACATAGAAATATAGACATTAAACCCCAGGTGTCTTTGAACCAAATTCGATAAATGACTTTCTGACCTTGCCCACATTTTGCATTTAATAAATCTATAGCTAGACTACAAAAACTTGGACAAAAACTTGGAAGTCGGGTAACTTCCCTTTTGGTACCTCCCATACAAATGTACCATCCCGCCTACCTTAGAAATTGTGTAATAATATCAATATGCCCAACGCGACCTTGCCCAAATTTTGCATTTAATAAATCTATAGCTAGACAAAGTTTCGGACAAAAACTTGGAAGTCTTGCAACTCCCCTTCTGGTACCTCCCATACAAATGTACCATCCCGCCTGACTTAGAAATCGTGTAATAACACCAATATGCCCAACGACATCTTGCCCAAATTTTGTAAACGTATAGTAAAACCCTTCTGGTACCTCCCATACAAATGTACCATTGCATCCACTTTAGAAATCGTGTAATTATATAAACTCGCTCAACGAATCTTTCCGAAATTCTATATTTAGTAAAGCTTTAACTACATACAATTTTCTAGTAAAATCTCTGCCTTATATTCCGTCCTTTTTGTAAAAACATGTAATACAATATTTATACCCTCACCCTACGGGTAGGAGGGTATATATCATTTGATACGGCTGAAAAGTGTAACACCTAGAAATATTCACATTAGAACCCAAGTCTCTTTGAACCAAATTCGATTCATGACTTTCTGAATCGTTTGAGCCATGTCCGTCTGTCCGTCCGTCCGTCTGTCCGTCTGTCTGTCTGTCCTGCTGGTACGCACGATAACTTTCGAAAGAGTTAAACAATCGCTCTGAAATTTGGCATGGGTTAATATTTTCCCAAAACTGCTTATGGGATTGCATATGGGCTATATGGCCACACCCCTTCGGGTACCTCCCACACAAATCTGCTATTTCGCCCACTTTAGAAATCGTGTAATAATATCAATACGCCCACTCCGATCTTGGCCAAATTCCGTATATGGTAAAAGTACAACTGGATAAAGTTTCGGACAAAAACTTGGAAGTCTGGCAACTCCCCTTCTGGTACCTCCTATACAAATGTACCATATCGCCTACATCAGAAATCGTGTATTAATATCAATATGCCAAACGCGATCCTGCCCAAATTGTGTACTTAGTAAATCAATAGCTAGACAAAGTTTTGGACAAAAAGTTGGAAGTCTGGCAACTCCGCTTCTGGCACCTCCCATACAAATGTACCATCCCGCCCTTAAAAAACCCTCTAATACTATCAGTATGACCAACGCTATCTTGCCCAAATTTTGTATTTAGTAAAGTTATAGCTAGACAAACAAGTCTGGCAACTCCCCTTCTGGTACCTCCCATACAAATGTACCATCCCGCCCCTGATAAACCGTCTAATACTATCAGTATGCCCAACGCGATCCTTCCCAAATTTTGTACTTAGTAAACCTATAGCTATACAAAGTTTTGGACAAAAACTTGGAAGTCTGGCAACTCCCCTTCTGGTACCTCCCATACAAATGTACCATCCCGCCCCTGATAAACCGTCTAATACTATCAGTATGACCAAAGCTATCTTGCCCAAATTTTGTATTTAGTAAAGTTATAGCTAGACAAAGTTTTGGACAAAAACTTGGAAGTCTGGCAACTGCCCTTCTGGTACCTCCCATACAAATGTACCATCCCGCCCCTGATAAACCGTCTAATACTATCAGTATGACCAACGCTATCTTGCCCGAATTTTGTATTTAGTAAAGTTATAGCTAGACAAAGTTTTGGACAAAAACTTGGAAGTCTGGCAACTTCCCTTCTGGTACCTCCCATACAAATGTACCATCAAATATTTTTTTCTATAGCATTCGGTATTTTAGGTTGCTATTATGAATTTTCAGATGTTACATCAAATGATGGTAGCTACGGTCACTTTTGACTTTCCGATACTTATGAGTATGAGACTTGTTATCTATAACATTCGGTATTTTGAGGTTGCTATTATGGTATATGAGACTTATATTTTTTTACTGAGGGTGAGGGTATATATAAGTCGGTTTACCCGACTGCAACTTTTCCACTGGTTTTCTATAACATTCGGTATTTTGAGATTGCTATTATGACATTTCATCAGAGGTTACATCCAATGATGGTAGCAACGCTCACTTTTGACTTTCCGATACTTTGGAATATGAGACGTGTATGTTTTTACTGAGGGTGAGGGTATATATAAGTCGGTTTACCCCACTGCAACTTTTTACTGGTTTTCTTACCTTTACATAAAATGCTTCCATTACGCTCCGTATCCTTGGATATGCGGTTGTTCAGCGCTCGTTCCTCTATGTTTGGTAGTGCCAATTGATTTGTCAGCATAAGTAGGAATGACCGTCGTCTGTCACTTATTTTTATTGGCTTCATCTCGTTGTATGAAATAAATGCAGCTAATGCAGCACACCTGAACATAGTGCTATAACGCCTTCGTTGAAGCCGAACAATGTGCTGTTGACGGGACGCGTATGATTTTTTTTGGAATTCCCGAGGCACACATGTCTTATTAATCCAAAAAATAACTAAAATTCAAGGAACACGTTTGTGATGTGTTCAAGCAATAAAACAAGCCAAAAGACAGTGTATTTATTAACGATTTCTTGAAATTTCAGTACAAGGTCCCAGCGGACTTTTTCACACGTTCCCGCACTAAACACATTTAAATCGCAATAGAAAGTAAACTAGTGGTCGGACCGATAAAACAATTCTATATAAAATTGCATTGGAATATATGTGGGGGTCGGGTATACTTCCCATGGAGTAATTTGACTTTGAAAATTAAAAATGTCCCCAGGGACCTTCTCAACCGCCGGAGGGTTAGTCCGATGTTAGGTTTTGTGTTTAATTGTGTGATAAAACCTTTTCAAAAATAAATAATTGTGCAATTCCTACCCTCCAACAAAAATATTAAAGGAAAAAATATATATATATATATTTTATAATACATACTAGATGAACCCGGCGAACGATGTAACGCCTTAGCCCTTGGATTAGCCAAATTTAAGACCCATACTCCTAGAGACTGGCCTTGGGCTTTATTTATTGTCATTATCATTTAATTCAAACGATATGTCAGTCGGTATAATAGGTATACGGGTGAGTAAAACATCGGTTCCCTTATATTATTGTGGCTTTTATTAGATTTGTGAACGTTTTTTTTTACTGTTAGCCGAGTTCCATTGCAAAGCGTTCGTGAGTGTATATTTCGTAATAAAATAATAGGCACCCCAATTTTGATTTCAAGTACGTGCGGCGGAAAGCCTGGAAAATCAAGTTGACAATTTTAAGTATGAACTTTTTTCCACAAAAAGGACGATTTAAAGCAAGAATTCCGCTCGTCAGCGGGAGTTAAACCTGGAATAACCGGCAGTGTTTATCAAAAATATCCGGCTAACAGAACCAAAGCTCCACCGGGTGCTTCAAGAAAATATAATCCTGCAGATTGAGTTGCTATTGCTTCCAGTACAGTTTCATACGCCTTTCGTTGCTCGGTTTGTAATTGTGGTAAATTAGCCTCGAGAAATTCTGTCAATTGATGTGTATTGTAATTCACGTTGTAGATCTCGATTACAGGTGTCATTGGCAGATCGAACTGGAGCAACCATGCCCACTTGATTCAATGTCTTGTTGTTTATTTCTAAGCATTTGTCCACTAACATAATTAAAGCGTCATTGAACTGTCGGGTTCGACGGGAAGCATGTTACCAAAATGATAGCAAACAATGTTTTAATCTGCCGTGGATGATTGGTAGTAGATGCATCTGTCAGTGTTGATTCCCAATGTCTATCGTTTTCAAGCAAATGTAGTTTTTGGCACGCCTGTCCATAGGATTCTTATACTTGGCTATTTACAGTACGTCAGTCCTCGAATGAGGTTGGCCCACAATCATTAATAAGGAGCAATATTAAGTAGAAGCATTCAGCATTTTGGGGATGGACAGTTTAAACTCTACCCAAAGGATCTGTAGAATATAGATTTTCCCATCCTTCAACGGATTTTCCTTGTTTGCGACGTTGGAATTTCTTTGCTGAGGCGTTCCACGTATAATACTTTGGGATTTGTGCATACAGCAAAGTTTTAGCAAAGGGATCATTTGTACAGAGGTGGAAGAAAGAAGATAATGTTGTAGCGGGTGGCGCCATTGCCTTTGCTTGAGCATTTTCTTCTGTAAAATAAATACGGTGGCCATTTTCGAGGGGAACAGATAAATGAACCACAGCGGGATAGCGTTCATGTATAGGGAATCCTAAAATACTCCAAGCAGCTTCGTTGCTACTTATATATCGGGCCATCTGATAATGTGTAATTTCATCATCACAATTTCATCATGGACACTGGAGTCAATGAGAGAAGTTGTGTTGATGTTCCTATTGTTGCTGTGGGTGCTGATGCCAGTGAGAGTAGTGATGTTGGTGCTGTGGATCAGAGAAAAGATTGAGACTATTCGTTTTTATTCCGCATTCATACAATCGTTGCTTTTGCCATGCTATTGCTATCATTCGTTGTTTTTGTTGATTGTCTTATGCACACTCATAGAACCAATCGCACCATTCGCACCATTCGCTTAGTATTCGTTGCTCTGGTGTGTTTATAAGTATGCAGTGTGAAGAAATTTTGGCAAAACTTAATGCTTTACTTTATTTTCCAATTTTTGTTTTTGTTGTTGTTTTAACCGAAAATATATCAAAATGTTCCATTTATTGTTTTATTTGGTTTTATTTCACAAGTTTGATCTTCGTATTTATGTCAAAAAAAAAAAAAGTTTTTTTCAATATGCATGCAGACCATTCGTACCAATCTTTCTATATTCGTTGCTTTTGCGATTGGTATGAATGATAAGCAGAAGGCAAGCAATGCAATGCATGGAATTCGTCATACTCACATTTTCTGAATGGTATCATGAGTTGCTTTACTATAATGATGTCTATTGACAACAATATGCATATATTTTGTGATTGCATTCAAAGGCATTAAATATGCCAATCAAACCGTTCTCTGCTGTGGATTATGCTGATGTTGTTAATGCTCGTACGTCTGGTGGAATGTGTACGAATGATGCCCTGGATGAATTCTCTGATGCTGTTAATTGGAGAAATGTTACAAAAAGAAACAACGAAAGCCTCGAGCTGTTGTTGGCGAAAATAACAACACTGAATTGGATGTTGTTGTCGTGAAGAAGTGGGTACATCTTTCTTCTTTCAAATCTACTGTCACTGAGCATCAAATAGTTTCTTATGTTTGCAAACATTTAGATATAGATGAAAGTCATGTATCTTGTTTTAAGTTAGTGAAAAAAGATGTTTCTGTAAATGAGTTGAAATTCGTAAACTATAAGTTAGGAATATCACCTATATTTTATGGAGAGTTTTTTAAGCCTCAGCTTTGGACTGCCGATGTTAAGGTACGTCCGTTTAAGGTTTTTCAGAGAAAAATGCCTCTGCAAAATGTTGCCTGAAGTTAAAGACTATAAAAATATATTTTCATAAAGTCTCTGGTATGCGATCTAAATCTAATTTATTTAGATTATTCACATCTCAAACTGAGTATGATGTTTTTGTTATAATTGAATCTTGGTTGAACTCAGATTTGTTCGATGAAGAATTTTTGAATACTAGTATGTATAATGTCTATCGTAAGGACAGGGATGTATTGTCTACAGGACTTACTAGAGGTGGTGGTGTTTTTATTGCTGTAAAAAGATGTATCACTTCTAGGGTTATCCCTCTGAGTGACTGTAATGTATTATTCGATCAACTCTGTGTGTTAATTGAATCAGAAAAGGGTAATTTGTATATTTGTGCCTCATATATTCCACCAAATAGTAATGATGAGTTATATTTGGGTCATGTTACAAATATTTCGCATTTGGCTGAAATAATGAACTATGATGATAGATGTTATATATTGGGCGATTATAATTTAAATGGAATTATTTGGTCCGAAATTCAAAATACTGGCAATTTTCTTCCTAGTAATGTCAATAAGTCATTTGAGATTAAGTTCATTGATTCATTATATAGTCTTGATCTACATCAAGTTAATAAAGTTTTTAATAAGCTAAACCGAATGTTGGACTTAGTTTTTGTAAGTTCAGATTTAAAGTATTCTGTTTCTGAATGCGTTTTTGCGATTTCTCCTCCGGGTTCACATCACGTGGCCTTGGAAATTGAAATAGATTTTTATGAATATCTAAGCAATCATAGTCAGTCCGAATTTCAATATGACTATAATTCATGCAACTTTGATGTCATTAGTGCCCTAATTTCTGATATTGATTGGGAAACTATTTTAGATAGTGATATAGTTTCCATATGTTATGAAGAATTTTTAAAAATTGTTAAGAATATTTTCAAAAATAATATTCCACTCTCCAAACCTAGGGTTTACAAATTGCCTTGGTACACTGCAGGTTTAAAAAAGCTAAAAAATTTAAGAAATAAGCATTATAGGAAATTTAAATGCAGTGGTAATGCCAATGATATGAATTTATATTTGCAATACATGAGAGAATTTAATTTCTTAAATAAATTTCTCTACAACCAATTCATAATGGGTTACAGTAACTCTATTAAATCTAATCCAAAATGTTTTTGGAGTTTTGTAAAATCAAGAAGGAAAAGTGCCAGTCTTCCGTCTTCTATGATATATAATGATAATACTTCTAAGTCTGTATTTGAATCTGTTTAAGGATTTCTTTGTATCTAATTTTTATTGTGAACCTTCTAAACTTCATGAAACTGCTTTTGATAACATTGTACCATATGTCGATATTTCTTCCCTGCAGATTTTTGATGAAGATATTGTTACCGGTATTGCAAAACTTTCTAATTCTTTTAGAAATGACCTTGACGGTATTTCTTCGTTCATTCTTAAAAAAATGCTCTGCGGCTTTAATATTACCCCTTAAGATGATTTTTATAAAACCTTATGCTACTATGGCTACTTTATTCAAAACTGGAAATCAGCTACTATTGTCCCTGTTTACAAATCTGGTCGTAAAAATTGTGTTACAAATTATAGGCCTATTTCTAAACTGCCAAATATTGCTAAACTTTTTGAGCATATAGTTTACGATAAAATAATTTTCAATGTAAAATGTCATATTAGCCCCGCACAGCACGGTTTTGTAAATGGAAGATCAACTACTAGTAATTTGGAAGTGTTTACGCATTATTGCATTGATCATTTCGAAAAGGGTGTCCAAGTTCATACAATTTATACTGATTTCTCAAAAGCATTTGATAAAGTGCCACATAATATACTATTATATAAATTGGCTAAGATTGGCTTTCACTCTAAAATGCTTGACTGGTTTCGTACGTACTTATTGAATAGGCAATATTCTGTATGTATTGATGGTGTTTATTCCGATATATACATTCCTACCTCTGGTATTCCACAAGGAAGTGTATTGGGTCCGTTATTATTCAATCTTTATGTTAATGATATTGATTATTGTTTTAAATTTTCCAGACATTTAGCATATGCTGATGATTTAAAAATCTTTAAAGATGTTAGGTCATTAAATGATGCGCAATTGTTGCAGAATGATATTGATAGATTTGTTTGCTTTCAAATGACTTTTCACCGTTGCCGTAACATAATTATTTCACAATATAAAATTTTGAATCATAATTTAGATATCATTTGTGAAAATCTTGACTTGGCCGTTGTCTTTGATTCCAAGTTAACTTTTAATTGCCATTTGAATTATATTATCCCTAAGGCCTATGCTGTACTGTACTTTATTCGAAGAAATACTTCGGAGTTCTCTGATCCTCACTCAAAAAAGTAATTTATTGTTCTTTCGTTCGTTCTAAATTAGAGTATGCATCTTTTATTTGGAGTCCAAACGCTGCTATTCACATTAAGCGCATTGAAAAAGTTCAAAAATCGTTCATGAAATTCGCTTTAAGTTCTTTAAACTTTACAGAACCAATTCCATCATACGAAAGTCGTTGCCTGCTTCTTTCCTTAAAATCACTGAAATCCAGAAGAGATTTTGCATCTCTCATGTTCTTATACGGTTTAATCTGTGGAAATGTTGATTGCTCGGAATTGTTATCACTTATTCGTTTTAACGCGCCACTTCGAGCATTAAGACACTACTTTCCTTTTTATATTGATACACATTTAACTAATTATGCTGTAAATGAACCATTACTTAAATCTATGATACTCTACAATTCTATTTGTGAACATTTAGATTTTAGTCTACCTAGTTTTAAGTTTAAACATTTGTTGATTAATTTGATTAATTAATGTAATTTATCATTAAATTCTTGTTATTTGCTAGTCTGTAAGGAATTTCTGTCCATAGACTCAATAAATAAATTAAATGAAATAATATCATCAATCTTGTCAGTGGTAATTTTTTCATCTAACCAAATTAAAATATGCGCGTGAATTACGTTGTTCCGCTTCAGGGTAACAACGAGTATGAATAATAACAAAGACTAGAGAATTTAGATTTTCCTATCTTTATTAATTAATGTTGGTCTTAAGACTGAATTACAATGATCTTATTCTAGATACTTATAGTAGATCTTACATTTTGGTGCCTCGGTGTTCTACAAAACCAGCGACAATGTGAGTGGCATTGTTGGTGTTTTTGTAGATTTTGTTTACATATTGGTTTATGGATGGTCTACATATGGATTTGGGTTACGTTTGAGTTTATGTAATATGATATCTGTTTCGGTTTTTATTTAATTGACAAAAGCGGCAATAACTAGTGAAGTAAATGGAAGTAGGTTTTTGGGTTTTGTTTAGTTGACATTTAATGAACATGGAATTTTAATTTAAGTGGATTTTTGGGTTTGCAAATGTAGTTCAGTGTTTCATATATTTTTGGACTATGATATTAATATCGTTGTTGTCCGCAATGGTAATTGGTTCGGGTTGCCTGTGGGGCCAGTACGTAACTCCTCCCCCTTTTGATATGGGATTCTCCTGAATTCTGTTGATTTTTATATAGCCATATATTATTGTTATGCTTAGAATTATTATTATAGCTATTAAGCTTGTGTCTGAAATTAAGTTTCTTATTTTTAATTCCCGTATTTCTTTAATATTCTTTATTTCTTTTATTATGATTTCTTTGAATGATGGCTTGTTTGTAAAGTTATAAGTTGTGTTTGTTTTATCTTCGTAGTATTTTTGGATGTATATATCCTGTTTGTTTTCGAATGAGATTGTTTTGTATTTTATAAGTTGTTTCTGTTTCGTTACATTTTGTATTTATTGATATTACTTCTGAATTTTGTATTAGCAATGTGCCATCGTTCACTATTTCTACTCTATTATCAAAATCTTCAATTAGTTTACAATTATTCTTAATTATGCAGTTGTTGCTTAGTCTGAGTTCATTAAGCATTTTATTTTCTACAAAAGAGTATGTTTTATTTTGTATTTCTATAATGTTTTCTATTGTTTCATATATTTTCAAATGGTTTTGGTTCGTAATTGGTATAATTGTGTATTGTGTTACTTGTATGGTATTGGTTGGTAGCTTAATTGCTAATATTATTGAGTCGTTATACATCATGACTCCTATCCAACTAAGTTTTATTTTCAAAAAATCTATTTGGTATTTATTAATTTCCTCTGCCGTTAATATGGATGGATGTAAAGTGTTGTATTTTGCTGAGGCTATGTTGTCGAGTATTTCGTCTACTTTATTTTCTAGGTATTGTAGTTTAAGCAGTTGGTCGTGGTACGTTAGTCTACTGTTTATGTCGTTGTTATGTGTTTGTATATTGTTTACGAATTGTAGAATTTTGTTTCTGTCGTCTAGTATTGTGTTTTTAAGTATTGTAATTGATTCGTTAAAGTTGGTATTTATTTCGACTTGTTTGTTTATTGTCTGTAGATTGTTAATTGTGTTGGTGGTAAGACGTTGTTCAATTTGTTGTCTGTCGTCGTCGTTCATAGTTCCAAACAACCATTTTTGGGCGTCTCCCACAATATTCAAAATACCTCGTTTTTGTCTTGTGCTATTTGGTGTTATGGATCTGATTTTCGCTTTTATTGTTTCTATTTGGGTTATTAGATGTTGTTTTGTATCTATTGATAAAGTTATTATATTTACCTGTATATCGTTCAATATTTTGCTTAATTCACGTGGTTGTATTATGTGTAATATTACACTAGTCTCGTTGACTATTTCCACGGTTTTTGTTGGTAACATGCAATATCCGTTAGTTGCAGAGATTGGTGTTAGTGTTATCGATGCTGTAGTTAGGGGAATTGTCATCATTAGCATTAGTAAGAGTAGTACCTGCGAATTTGGATGGTCGTTTTATATTGTTGGTATGGATATTTTGTAAATTTGCTTTTCTATATTTTGGCTGTTCCTTATGCCTAACACTTTTATAGTTTTTGATAAATCCGATGTCCCTGTCCTCATTATATGTTTCCCTTCTTGCGTTAGCTTTTTCTAACCTCTTTAGTTTTATTGTTTCTAGTCTTTGGAAAATAGTGTTATGGTCTTTTAAATTCTGCACATCGAGTGGTGAGCATTTTATAGTGTTGTGGAAGTTACTATTGTAAAGTGTGACAGCTTTGTTAATTTGTGTTATTATTGGTAATTTCTCTTCGAGGTTGAGTGTTCTGATTTTTTCTGTTAGTGTGTTATTGAGTGTTTCTATGTCGCTATTACCACTGTGACTGTTTGGTTTAGTAGCATGATATTGAATACATTGCTGTTGTAGAAAGTCTTTTATTGTTGCTATATTGAATTCATTATCAAACACAAATTTCTTGGGTTTCCCTTTTAATGCAATAAACTCCTGAATTTTGTTTTCAAGCGTTCTTTGGTTTCTGTCTGGCAGATGAAAACAAGTGACATGTTTTGAAAATTTGTCTATAAAAACGATAAATGAATGCTTGCTATTTACGTAAGTATCTACGTGAATTATTTCATTTATTGTTTGTGGTGTCTCTGTTAAATAATATTTGTTTTTGATCGGATTTCGATCATATTTTCCACCATTGCATATATCGCAATTGTTAATAATTTTGTAGATTTGCGTTTTTAGGTCTGGGTTATATATGAGTAACTTAAGTTTCTCATATGTTGCCGTTATACCGCAATGGCCACCTTTATGTTTATGAAAAAGTGCAATTTGTACTTTTAGTTCGTCTTCTGATTCTATGTCTTCAGCTATATTGGTGCATTTCACAAACTTTATGTGGGGATTTTCCGAATATTCCCTTTCTATAATTTTGTAGAGTTGGTAGTATTCGTGGTCACCGAGGTGAGAGTATATTCCTACCTTTCCTTTTGCTAACTCTCTACGTAGGATATCGAGGGCATAACCTTTGTCCAGATCGTTTTTCTCTACGAAAATTCTTTTGTTTTCGAAAATTGTTTGTACTGTTTCACCTTTATCTTTTATTAGTATTATTTGTGTTTTAAATCTATGAACGACTGTCTCTAGAATAGATACATTATAACCTAAGTCCTCTTCTTGAGAATGGACGGTTTGTACTTCTATTGATGCATTCTCGTTATCTTCTTGCTCTTCTTCGACATATATTATCGTTTTTTATTCTGCTTAAGAAATCAGCATATGCGATTGGGTGTCCCTCCTGAGAGAGTACTGCTCCTATTGCAAAATTACTTGCATCAGTTGTTACTTTAAATTTTTTTGTTAAAATCGGGGTATCTTAATATTGGTGAGTTTGTCACTAGATCTTTAAGTTTTTCGAATGCCAACAGATATGCCGGATCATTAGTGTTAATTCTTTGGTCCTTTTTCAGGCACCTGGACATGGGGTTCGCGATTTTTGCATAATCTCTCACGAATTTTCTGTAAAAGCCAGTCATTCCTAAGAGAGATTTTATCTGCTTTGCGGTTGTTGGTATTTTTAGTTTTTGTATAACTGAGACTTTATTAGGGTTTGGTCGAATACCCTGGGGGGTGAGGACATGACCCAGGAATTGAGTTTCCTTCTTCAGAAAGTCGCATTTATCAATTTGGATCTTTAACTTTGCCTTTCTCAGAAGTTCTAGTATTTTCCCTAAGGTAGTTATGTGTTCCTGTAAGGATGTGCTGAATATAGGGATGTAATCCATATAAACGACACATGTTTTGTTGATGTGATCCCTGAGGACTTCGTTCATTAACCTCTGAAAGGTAGAAGGGGCGTTCTTCAATCCGAATGGCATTCGGATAAATTCATAGTGCCCTGATGGGGTTGAAAAAGCTGTTTTCTTCCTATCCTCTTCTCTGACCAGTATCTGATGAAAGCCTTTGGCCAGATCAAGGGTGGTGAAGTATTGTGATCTGCCAAGTTTGTCCAGCAAAGAGTTTAAATTTGGAATTGGATATTTGTCATCTACCGTGAATTGGTTAAGTTTACGATAGTCGATGACGAGTCGATACTTCTTTGTACCCGAATTATCCAACTTCTTCTCTACAATCCACAATGGGCTATTGTAGGGCGAGTTGCTTTTTTTATTATATTTTGTTGAAGCATTTCCTTGATTTGGCGGCTTATTTCCGCTTCGTGTACTTGGGGATACCTATATATCTTTGAATATAGAGGTTTATCGATTGTTGTTATGATTTCATGGCGTACCTTAGTTGTTGCTGAGAGGATGTCGCCCTCTTTAAAAAAAAGATCATTGAATTTTAGAAGCAATCTTTTTGCCGCTTTGCTCTCCTCCAAATTGAGGTGGTCGAGGTTAAAGTTTTTTATTGTTCCATTATTATTTTTTGGTAGTAATTCTAGTGTACAGATATTTTCAAATTCAGTTGGGTAATTGTATTCTTCGAAGAACCATTTTGTTCCTAATATGTTTAGATATTGTTCTTTGCAATAGATTTTTATCCCTAATGCTTTCAAAAAAATTTTGTCCGACTATGCCCGAAAAGTGGGGGTTAGCGAAGTCTATTAGTTTCCATTTAAGGATCCCTGGGAATTTGAATTCTTTTGGAAATGGAGTGGTCACAACGTATTTCACTTCGTTTAACCCGTTGAGAGTTCTACAATATTGAGGTCTTTCTAATTTTGTTTCAGGGAATTGCCCTGTTAGTAATTAGCTTTTAATATACTAGTTGTAGAGCCTGTATCAATTAGGCATCTGATGTTTTGCTTGCCTATCGTGAGACCTACTATAGGGAGTCTTGATTTCGAGGCAACGCTAGAAAATTTACTTCTTCTGTATCAGAATCAACTTCCTGATTTGTGTCGATCTCCATATACGTAGGTTGACGTGTATCAACGCTCATATGGGATAACCTAGTTTGTGTTGAATTCTTCTTATAATTGCTGTTATTTCCATATTTATTTTTATTATATTCTTGGGGTTGCTGTTGTTTGTCATTGTTGTATTGTTTTTGCTGCGGTTTGTTATTACCGTATTGTGTTTGTTGTGGTTTGTTATTATTGTAGTGTGTCTGTGGGTTTCTTTTCCTGTGATGGTAGTGTATAGTCCTAGGATCGTCTAGAGCCTTAATCCTAGTGTATCTTGTTATGATCTCATTTAGTGTATCGTTTTGGTTGCTATGGCATCTTAGTGGTCCATCAATCTCAATCTTTTCTATTAATATATTAACTAGATCCTTATCTACACGACTTAGCTCATACATTTCTAGCCTTGTGTCATCATACATATAAATTTTATTTAAATCTGCTTTGGATTTTTCAAAATAACAAAAAAGCTCTCTTAGGTTACTCACTTTGATATTTCTGCACTTGCTAAATATGTCTGCATATGTTGTCTTCGGCCTGAAGTGGTCCTTGAGTTTTTCTTTGATTTGTTCCCACGTTGCGTTTGTTCCCAATCCCCGTATATAGTCGCCTGCATCTCCGCTGATCTTTTCATTCTTGATTATGGCTATAGCTAGATCCAGTAGTTGCCGATTCTCCATTGGGCATAGCGCCAATACCGCCTCTACTGATGCTATAAAAGCTGTTGCATCCTGGTCCTTGTCTAGGTTTTTTAACTGACGGAACTGTGTTAGTAATTCTTTAGGTGTTAGCATTAAGCCCTGTTGAAGTTGGCCTTGCATTTGCTGTTGCTGGAGCTGCTGTTGGTGGAGTTGCTGTTGCAACTGGTGAATCGCTGCCTCTTGTCTCCTGATAACCTCGTTGAGTTCATTGTCAGGCATTTTTATTTAATTCACTTTTTCCTGAATTTAACACTTCGTAAAAAAAAATTTCCGTGATTTCTTTCGCACTTCTTACTTATTTTCCACAAAAGGATAATATTATCGGTAAGCTCTTTAATTAAATTTCTTCAGAATTTAATTTCCGCGACTGCGCCAATTACGTTGTTCCGCTTATGAATAATAACAAAGACGAGAGAATTTAGATTTTCCTATCTTTATTAATTAATGTTGGTCTTAAGACTGAATTACAATGATCTTATTCTAGATACTTATAGTAAAGGGTGTTTTTTATTGAGGTATAGAACTTCGAATTGAAATAAAACACAAGAAAATCGTTTTAATGTCCATCAATTTGGCGTTGTTGGAAGGATAATTTTATGCCATTAATGTTTAAATATGATTTCGGGCATGTGGCCGCCGCGGCTGGCTCGAATAAAGCCAATTCTACAGGTCCAATTTTCCAATTGTGATGAAAATCAGCATCGAGATGAATCTCATTTTCGGCCCATACACCAAAATCACGACGCATTGCATGGTCTCGCGGCTTTAATTCTTGCACAAGCTGGATCTTGTAAGGTCGCAAGCCAAGATCTTTGCGCAAAATCTTCCATAAAGTTGATGGACAAAGCTCCAATTGCTGTGCAGGGTGGCGAATCGATTCATTCGGACGGAGCTTGCGGTGAACTTCGCGAACTGAACCATTACTTTCGAAATAAATTTGCAAGCGTTGTTCTTTTGTCAACCTGTTCATGATGAAATGGCAAACCAAACTAAATATTAATCACTTGACAGCTGACAAAATGGCCGCCAGTTAAATAAGTGATGCCAACTTAAAGTTCTATACCCCAATAAAAAACACCCTTTAGATCTTACATTTTGGTTTTCCATAAGCAGCGACGATGCAGAGGCATCGTTTGTTGCTTTGGGTGTTCTACAAAACCAGCGACAATGTGAGTGGCATTGTTGGTGTTTTTGTAGATTTTGTTTACATAGTGGTTTATGGATGGTCTACATATGGATTTGGGTTACGTTTGAGTTTATGTAATATGATATCTGTTTCGGTTTTTATTTAATTGACAAAAGCGGCAATAACTAGTGAAGTAAATGGAAGTAGGTTTTTGGGTTTTGTTTAGTTGACATTTAATGAACATGGAATTTTAATTTAAGTGGATTTTTGGGTTTGCAAATGTAGTTCAGTGTTTCATATATTTTTGGACTATGATATTAATATCGTTGTTGTCCGCAATGGTAATTGGTTCGGGTTGCCTGTGGGGCCAGTACGTAACTCGTGCGGCAATCCCCGTTTTTGTCACTCAACATATGTATGTGTTATACTGTCTTACGGTGTACACGTGTTTTTGTTTTGTGCTGATAAAATTCAAAGTTTTTTGTGTCTTTGTTACAAATATAATCATCTCTAGTGGAAGCTAAGTGATAGTGTTTTTTAAAGATAATTTCCAATTATCTTTTTGTGCTGTTTAACAAGTTTGTTTACTAAGTCTTGTGTCAATAGCTATTTTAACAAACAAAACAATCATTAGTTTTGTGTTGTGTTTGTTTTACAACAACAATAATATCATTGTCTCTGTTAGTGCTTTTCTTTTTGTTTGCTTTGTGTTTATCATTCGTTCTTTGTATAGCAGTTAGAACAGTTGTTATAGTAATTCAGAGTTGTAATTTATATTTGATAATTGTCAGTGATCGTTCACCAAGGCCCGATAATCCCTGTGTATTGTAATCCCTTTCACGTTGTAGATCTCGATTACAGGTGTCATTGGCAGATCGCACTGGAGCAACCATGCCCACTTGATTCAATGTGTTGTCGTTTATTTCTAAGCATTTGTCCACTAACTGTCATTGAACTGTCGGGTTCGACGTGAAGCATGTTACCAAAATGATAGCAAACAATGTTTTAATCTGCCGTGGATGATTGGTAGTAGATGCATCTGTCAGTGTTGATTCCCAATGTCTATCGTTTTCAAGCAAATGTAGTTTTTGGCACGCCTGTCGATAGGATTCTTATACTTGGCTATTTACTCGAATGAGGTTGGTCCACAATCATTAATAAGGAGCAATATTAAGTAGAATCATTCAGCATTGTAGTGTGCGCCTTAAGGGGTTAGGGGTGTGTTAAGTGTGTAAGGGAAGAAGAAGAGGAAAAAAGGGCAAACAGCTGGTTTACCATAAAAAAGCTAAATTGATGGCCGGACGAATGAGTGGGCTAGGAGGGAAGAAAAAGTGAGGGGAAAATGGCCGATTCCTGCAGCTAGATCTTCCTCTGAACTTTAAAGACGTCGGTTTGGTGGTGTGCTCACAAAAAAATTAAAAAGTTGAAAATAAAAGACAAACAGAAGAATTGAACCAAAAAGTTTATTAATCATAAATTATACAGTATACGAGAGACAATCGGCACACATAGTGTATAAAACTAAAATTTATGAAAAAAAAAGGGGGGGGGGGGGGGAGAAACAGCATCGCCATCACCAACCAGCCCAACGTTGGACATTTCGAATCGCAGCATCTCCAAGCCTGATGGCTGCCCGGTAACTATCCGCCACAATTACAATACGACCACGATACAAGCTGCAACAAAAAAAAATATAGTGTGTAGTTAAATATATGTATATCGTAAAAGGGGAAATTTCGGTTAGTAGAAAATCATACCTTTTTAAGAGTGGAAAGTGCGGGGGACCAATCCATAGGAGTTGAGCTCAAGGCCTAGGGGAATCGTTTTGTTAGGGTTATTGCCCCAATTTCAAGCCGTTAGTTCCTCTTCCGTCCTGGAATATTCGAATATTTAAAGTACACGCATGGATATATAGACGAACAAGACAATTCGACGAAACTAATGACATGAAACTATACCAAGACTGAATACGAATACTGCGGATACTTACCCAAATACGTCTGACGAGAACCAGCACCAGCCTGCGCCCATGCTTGCGGCAAATTGGAAGAAGCCGTCCATATTCACGGTACGAGCCATTGCCAGCCCCGAGAAGAATATCCAGCTCTGTTTTCCCAGCGCTCCTAAAACAAATACAAGAAAACGTTGAATAAAAATTTAGAAAACATTTATTAAAACCCATTCTTACGTTTGTAATAAGCCATATACAATTACCGGATGCTCCTTATTTAATTAAGGGCCAATTGTACGGGAATGCCGTGAACGGGAAGAACACTGAAAACTAATAAAAAGAATTTTAATTATAACGTTACACAAAAAAACAATAATGTCTTATGAATAAGTAATTTACCTGTGGTAGAAACGGAGGGATAAAAGTAAGTAGAAGGAGGCATTGGGATACCAATCAAAATGGACAAGGTATCATGGTGGAATCGCTATGTGATTCCAAGAGGGAGGGTATATTCTTGGTATAACAGCTGCCAAGAGAACAGTGCAGTACAGAATGGCGCCCAACATGGGGCCCGAAGCAAGTCTAGTCCATAGTCCGTCCGTTTTTTTTTGGGAATTCGCAATTTCCGTTCCTTCCGAAAATGTAGTCCAGTTAGGTAAATATAAGAGTCCTTAACTCGTTGCACATCGTAGGTGGTATAGGGGATGTTTTCCTGAAATTAAAAACGAGAATTCATTTAGATTTCAAATCAATAGCCTGCTAATTTAACTTTTTCGTAATTTAAGTTATTCTTTTTAGCTTGTCTGTATCTTGAAGTCCGGATCATCGGAAAGGCATCGGTCCCGCTAATCGATTCTTTTTGTCGTAAGCGCGAAGCCAGGCGTCTTTGAGAATGAGAAGAACTTGAAGATTCAGCAATATCATTCCAATCGCCACGCCTAATGTACTGAGTCGTGGAACAAGGTTCGCTTTAAAGGGCGTTTCCATTTGCTTTAGTACAAGGTGGCGCAAAAGTAAACTTCCGATGTTTTTTTTGGCTATAATTAAAAAAAAAATGAAAAACTTTGATTCTTCTTGTGGATTATTTTTATTTGGTCTTTTAATTTTTTTTACATCAAGTCGAGAATATGATGTCATGTAAATGGCCGCCGCCACAGTTGATTGTCACATTAGGGGCCAATCGCAAAATTTATAGCATTTTCTGATAGGAGGATTACTTTTGCGCCACCTTGTACATCAGGTGATGGTCGATTTTAGTTTTATTTCTTTTTTTTGTTTCGTTTAAGACAGTTTTTTTAAGTTAGTAGCTCAGCAAAACATTTAAGAGGACTTACCTTATTTTCATATATACAACAAGGACATAGGGAAAGTTTTCGGCGTCACGTAGCGTGAGAGGCTCTGTCCTAGATCTTCGTTTGCGACCGAAACCTTTTTCTTGTGGCTCCGGCAGCTCTACCTCCATTTTTCATTCTTCTTAATTATTATTTTATTTATTTTCTTTTTTCTTTGTCCTCACGATAGCCGGAAATAGAAAAATTTGTTAAAAAATCACCATACTCTCAGGAAAGACTGTTATTTATTATTACTTACCTCTACGAACTTTGTCTCTCCTCTATAATTCTACCACACAGACAAGTTTGATCTTGGGCAAATTCCGTATTTAGTAAACGTATAACTGGACAAAGTTTCGGACAAAAACTTGGAAGTCTGGCAACTCCACTTCTGGTACCTCCCATACAAATGTACCATCCCTCCTACCTTATAAATCGTGTTATAACACCAATATGCCCAACGCGATCTTGCACAAATTTTGTATTTAGTAAACGAATAGTTAGACTAAGTCTTGGATGGGCTATATGGCCACACCTCTTCGGGTATCTCCCATACAAATCTGCTATTTCGCCCACTTTATAAATCGTGTAATAATATCGACACGCGCAAGTTCGATCTTGGGCAAATTCCGTATTTAGTAAAGGTATAACTGGACAAAGTTTCGGACAAAAACTCTGGAAGTCTGGAAGTGACAAAATTGTCGGCATAAATTGTGCGGCCTATATTCAAATATCTCTCCGAAAGTTGAAGTACAACATTTTGCCCTTGATTCACCTCTCGTGCCAGGTCAGGCAATTTCCCATAGTAAATCATTCCTTTGACAGGATAAAATGATTTTGAGTCGCACAACCACCATATCTTTATACCGTACTTGGCAGGCTTCGATGGAATGTATTGTGTGAAGCGGGTGCGGCCTCTGTATGGAAACAACTCCTCATCAACGGTCACTGCATCATGCGGAGTGTAAGCTGCTGCAAAATTAGACTGCAACATTTGACAAATATCATAAAAAAAGTAAAAAGTAAGGGGTAATTCAAACAACTCAAAAGGGACGGTAACAAAAATTCAAAAAGGGACGGAAAGTATATTATGTTTTAAGGAAAGGCACAATAAAGTAATCCAAAAAATAACTAAAATTCAAGGAACACGTTTGTGATGTGTTCAAGCAATAAAACAAGCCAAAAGACAGTGTATTTATTAACGATTTCTTGAAATTTCAGTACAAGGTCCCAGCGGACTTTTTCACACGTTCCCGCACTAAACACATTTAAATCGCAATAGAAACTAAACTAGTGGTCGGACCGATAAAACAATTCTATATAAAATTGCATTGGAATATATGTGGGGGTCGGGTATACTTCCCATGGAGTAATTTGACTTTGAAAATTAAAAATGTCCCCAGGGACCTTCTCAACCGCCGGAGGGTTAGTCCGATGTTAGGTTTTGTGTTTAATTGTGTGATAAAACCTTTTCAAAAATAAATAATTGTGCAATTCCTACCCTCCAACAAAAATATTAAAGGAAAAAATATATATATATATATTTTATAATACATACTAGATGAACCCGGCGAACGATGTAACGCCTTAGCCCTTGGATTAGCCAAATTTAAGACCCATACTCCTAGAGACTGGCCTTGGGCTTTATTTATTGTCATTTTCATTTAATTCAAACGATAAGTCAGTCGGTATAATAGGTATACGGGTGAGTAAAACATCGGTTCCCTTATATTTCCCAGTTATTATTGTGGCTTTTTATTAGATTTGTGAACGTTTTTTTTTTACTGTTAGCCGAGTTCCATTGCAAAGCGTTCGTGAGTGTATATTTCGTAATAAAATAATAGGCACCCCAATTTTGATTTCAAGTACGTGCGGCGGAAAGCCTGGAAAATCAAGTTGACAATTTTAAGTATGAACTTTTTTCCACAAAAAGGACGATTTAAAGCAAAAATTCAGCTCGTCAGCGGGAGTTAAACCTGGAATAACCGGCAGTGTTTATCAAAAATATCCGGCTAACAGAACCAAAGCTCCACCGGGTGCTTCAAGAAAATATAATCCTGCAGATTGAGTTTCTATTGCTTCCAGTACAGTTTCATACGCCTTTCGTTGCACGGTTTGTAATTGTGGTAAATTAGCCTCGAGAAATTCTGTCAATTGATGTGTATTGTAATCCCTTTCACGTTGTAGATCTCGATTACAGGTGTCATTGGCAGATCGCACTGGAGCAACCATGCCCACTTGATTCATTGTCTTGTTGTTTATTTCTAAGCATTTGTCCACTAACATAATTAAAGCGTCATTGAACGGGTTCGACGGGAAGCAAGTTACCAAAATGATAGAAAACAATGTTTTAATCTGCCGTGGATGATTGGTAGTGTTTGTGTGTCTCTCGTTTAATGTGCACGCACATTTTGTCCGTCCGTCGCGTGTTTGTGCTCTCTGTTCACTGTTTCATCTAAAATAATAATAAAAATAAATAATAAAACATAATTGAATAAACATTAAATCAAAATCACAATAACTTAATTTACAAATAAAAAGAAACAAATAACGAAACAAATCAATAGTGAAATTACAAACTTTACGAAACAAAATAGAAAAAGAAAAAAAAAAATATACCAACAACCTATCAATTCTCTCCACAACAACAAAAACAGTCACCACACAACAGAAAAAATAAACCGGCTAACCATCGCGTTCACGCACCATCATCAACAATAACAACAACCATCACGATCACACACCGTCAACAATAACAACAACCATCGTCACACACGCATCAACACAGAAGACAACACTAAGGGTTTTTTTTATGCCCCCTCGTTGCCTTGTACTTGTGTTTCCCCCCTTCCCTAACTTTTTCGCTTAACACAAATAATACTGCGCTCTTCTTGTCGCTGTTCTGTTAGTTGTTGTAGGTATAACACTGAACAACTAACAGAAATAACAGTGGCGGGAGGTGTGCAGTGTTATTTATGATTTTGCTTTGATGTTGTCTTTTGTTTGGTAGTGTCATGGTAGGTAAATACAAAATTCACTTTGCAAACATTCGCGGGCTGAGGTCGAATTTTTTTGCGGTATACTCTCATATTAGTTTCCATAGGCCAGATGTCCTCGCTCTATGTGAGACCCAGGTCTGTGAGGATTCTGATCCACAGGATTTTCACATTCCTGGTTTTCACATTCCAGATGTCTTGTGTTATATATACGTAACGGTGTTGTGTTCCAGAGTCAGCAACATTTGAACTCACAAGATCCAGAATTTAACCCAGAGGTTAAGTTCAGGATTGGATCGCACCTATTACACTTCGGGTTTCTTTATAGAAGTCCAAATTTGGAAAGGGAGGCTACCCTAAACGGCTTCGACGCCCTTTCCGACTCTATTTCTAAAGTCTTAGAAGATTATAAGGACAGTGAAATTGTAGTTGCTGGGGATTTCAATGCCCACAATAATTCTTGGCTTTCCCATTCGAGCCACACATTTCCGGAGGGTCAGTACGCTGAGCTTTTTGCCGCGCACAATGACTTGGCGCAATTAGTGAATGAACCAACACACATTCCGCGTGTTGAAGGGCAACAACAAAATATTCTTGACCTTTTTTTAACCTCCCACCCTGAAAAGTACGAGGTTAACATACTTGCACCTTTTGGTAACTCAGATCATTGCACCATTTCAGCATCCTTTTCGTTCTCCGATCTTCGAGCCACTTCAAAACCAGTCACGAAGCGGACAATGTATATATACGAAAAGGCACGTTGGGCCGAACTCAACAATTTTTACCAGCAATTTAACTGGAAACTATGTTTCCTAGACAGTAATGTCGATGCTGCTGCTGAAATGGTTGAGAAAATAACTCTTCTTGGTATTAACACATTTATTCCCTCGAAGACTACTTCGATCAAACCACCAAAGTACTGTTGGTTTAATCAGACATGCAAAGAAGCTGTCAGATCCAAAGAGGAAGCGTTCAGAAATTGGCGTATAAGTAAAAACGCCACTACTGAGCTGCTACGCAAACAGGCAAGATCAAGGTGTGCCAGAGTACTTAGGCGCGAAAAACTTCTTTACGAACAGCGTCTTCGTGCTACAGTTCTCTCTTCTCCTAGGGGAAGTAAGAGCTTTTGGTCATTCGTAAAAAGGGTAAGGGACACTTCTTCATCTTCTATCCCAACTCTCGTTAACGCTGACCACATATTCACTGACCCGGTTGACAAAGCTAACCTTCTGGCTGAAATTTTTGCAAAGAATTCATCTTTGCCAGAAAGCAGTCAACCACTCCCCGTGATCGGAAACGTATCTAGTTCGATGCGCCAGATATTTTTTCGAACACGTGGTGTTAAAAGGGTTCTTGCAGATCTTAACGTAAATAAAACTTCGGGCCCGGATGGTATTTCAGCACTTGTCCTATGTAAGTGCTCTTCGACGCTAGCTCGTCCATTGCGCAATCTTTTCAACATGTCGTACTGTGCTGGTATTTACCCTTCACGTTGGAAAGTTGCCAATGTTCAGCCGATCCCCAAGAAAAGTGAGGCTACTAATCCTGTGAATTACCGTCCAATTGCAATATGGCCACAAGGTTCTGTCATCTCTCCTTCTCTATTTCTTATTTTCATTGACGACCTGCTGGGTCAGACTGTGAACCCCATCTACTCATTTGCGGATGACAGCAACCTCTGTCATTCGTACTCATTTGATCATCGGCCAGGTCCTCTGGAGGTCGAGGACAAAAGGCGAACGATGAACGACTCACTTAACCGCGATTTGGCGACGATTTGTGAGTGCGGCCAAATGAACAGAGTAGATTTTAATGCACAAAAGACCCAGTGCTGTTTGTTGTCACACAAATGTTCCACTGATCCAGCACTGTCGTCAATATCTATGGGTGGTGTGGATATTGACGTATCAGATACTCTTGATGTTCTGGGCATAAAGATACAGGGTGATGCTCGCTGGGCTAGCCATATATTCGAAGTGTCGAAAGAAGCATTCAAGTGTTTAGGCTTCTTAAAGCGGTGCAAGAAATACTTCACCCCATCTGACCTCGTAAATATTTACACCACATACGTCCTAAAATGGAATACAACTCGCATATATGGGCAGGGGCTCAATTAACATCTTTGAAGCTTCTGGACCGTGTACAGAGGAGAGCGGTGGTGATGATAGGGGATGGTAGGGTATCCAGCTCTATTGTCTCCCTACAGCATCGCCGAAATGTGGGTTGTGTATCGCTATTCTATAGATATTTTAATGGTATCTGTTCAGAAGATATCCGTCGTCTGGTCCCTGACGTTAGAACATTTAGCCGGAATACTCGGCTATCCAGGGTCTCTCATATGTTCATTGTCAAATGGCCGGTTGACCGGACGACGCACTATAGAGAAAATTCGTTCTTCAGCCGGACTGTTCGTTTGTGGAATAATCTTCCTGCAAGTGTTTTTCCTGCTATGACATTACCAAATTCAAGGCCAACGTCAACAAACACTACTTCCTCTTTCCTACTTCCAATACCCATACTTCCCATCGCTAACACAGTGCATTGCATTTATAGGGGGCATCCCCTGAGTGTTACCAAAAAAATATTAATTAGAAGCATTCAGCATTTTGGGGATGGACAGTTTAAACTCTACCCAAAGGATCTGTAGAATATACATTTTACCATCCTTCAACGGATTTTCCATGTTTGCGACGTTGGAATTTCTTTGCTGAGGCGTTCCACGTATAATACTTTTGGATTTGTGCATACAGCAAAGTTTTAGCAAAGAGATCATTTGTACATAGGTGGAAGAAAGAAGTTAATGTTGTAGCGGGTGGCGCCATTGCCTTTGCTTGAGCATTTTCTTCTGTAAAATAAACACGGTGGCCATTTTCGAGGTGAACAGATAAATGAACCACAGCGGGATAACGTTCATGTATAGGGAATTCTAAAATACTCCAAGCAGCTTCGTTGCTACTTATATATCGAGCCATCTAATAATGTGTAATTTCATCATCACATATTTGCAGATATATTTAATGGACTTAATGGAATTACAATATTCTACGTTAATGTGCGCCTTGTAAGTTTTTGAAAGTATTGGATAGTATGGTACAATCCAGCGATTATCGACATTAATGCCATCGGTCATGGGACCATGAATTAAATTTTTGATTACAACATCATGCAAATCTGGTTTTTTTTTTGGGTTAAGGAGAGAAAAAATGCATTTTGCATCCTGCAGAGGGTCGTCATCCTGTTAGGTATGTCGGGTTCGCCTATGTGGCATACCGACTAAAAACCTCCTTATCTGTCTTGGGAGATAGAACCACCTCGGCACAGATTTCGCATTACATCGAGGTGGCTCCCTACTTGGCTATCCAGCTATCGACTTTATTTGGCCTGCGTCCATGCTCCCACTATTTGTCCATTTTATGGATATCATGCTGAGTCCAGATCCTTTTTCTTTCTCCTTAAGATGTCTTCACAATATTTCTCAACAGCGTTCTAACTTTCCTCATCAGCTGTCATTTTGTCAATCATGTTCTCTATGGTGATTGTGTCTAGAGTTCTCTCCAGATCTCCATGATATTCGCTCCATCGAATGCAGTTGAAAAAAGTATGCTCTTTATCATCTTCAGTATATTCTCCTTCGTACAGGCAATAGGATGTGACGCACTTTTCCATTCTGTGTAGGTACTTTCTGAACTATCCATGTCCTGATAACATTTGGGTTATGTAATAATTTACTTCTCCATTTCGTCCTTTAACCCATTTCTGTATAAGAGGGATAAGCTTTGATGTCCATCTTCCGTGTTCAACGTTGTTCCAGCGAGTTTGCCAATTTTCAAAGGTACGGTTCTGTACTGCCTCTACCGAGTCGGAGCGGTTATTTTGCTTTAGCGTCCATATCTGCATACGCTCCTGAGCGTGGAGGTATATAGGAGGTCTATAACCAAATTAAAATATGCGCGTGCGGCAATCCCCGTTTTTGTCACTCAACATATGTGTTATACTGTCTTACGGTGTAGACGTGTTTTCGTTTTGTGCTGATAAAATTCAAAGTTTTTTGTGTTTTTGTTACAAATATAATCATCTAAAGTGGAAGCTAAGTGATAGTGTTTTTTACAGTTATTTTCCAATTATCTGTTTGTGCTGTTTAACAAGTTTGTTTACTAAGTCTTGTGTCAATTGCTATTTTAACAACAAAAACAATCATTAGTTTTGTGTTGTGTTTGTTTTACAACAACAAAAATATCATTGTCTCTGTTAGTGCTTTTCTTTTTGTTTGCTTTGTGTTTATCATTCGTTCTTTGTATAACAGTTAGAACAGTTGTTCAGAGTTGTAATTTATATTTGATAATTGTCAGTGTTCGTTCAACAAGGCCCGATAATCCCTGTGTATTGTAATCCCTTTCACGTTGTAGATCTCGATTACAGGTGTCATTGGCAGATCGCACTGGAGCAACCATGCCTACTTGATTCAATGTGTAGTCGTTTATTTCTAAGCATTTGTCCACTAACTGTCATTGAACTGTCGGGTTCGACGTGAAGCATGTTACCAAAATGATAGCAAACAATGTTTTAATCTGCCGTGGATGATTGGTAGTAGATGCATCTGTCAGTGTTGATTCCCAATGTGTATCGTTTTCAAGCAAATGTAGTTTTTGGCACGCCTGTCGATAGGATTCTTATACTTGGCTATTTACAGTACGTCAGTCCTCGAATGAGGTTGGTCCACAATCATTAATAAGGAACAATATTAAGTAGAAGCATTCAGCATTGTAGTGTGCGCCTTAAGGGGTTAAGGGCTGTGTTAAGTGTGTAAGGGAAGAAGAAGAGGAAAAAGGGCAAACAGCTGGTTTGTCATAAAAAAGCAAAATTAATGGCCGGACGAATGAGTTGGCGAGGAGGGAAGAAAAAGTGAGGGGAAAATGGCCGATTCCTGCAGCTAGATCTTCCTCTGAACTTTAAAGACGTCGGTTTGGTGGTGTGCTCACAAAAAAATTAAAAAGTTGAAAATAAAAGACAAACAGAAGAATTGAACCAAAAAGTTTATTAATCATAAATTATACAGTATACGAGAGACAATCGGCACACATAGTGTATAAAACTAAAATTTATGAAAAAATCGCAGCATCTCCAAGCCTGATGGCTGCCCGGTAACTATCCGCCACAATTACAATACGACCACGATACAAGCTGCAACAAAAAAAAATATAGTGTGTAGTTAAATATATGTATATCGTAAAAGAGTAAATTTCGGTTAGTAGAAAATCATACCTTTTTAAGAGTGGAAAGTGCGGGGGACCAATCCATAGGAGTTGAGCTCAAGGCCTAGGGGAATCGTTTTGTTAGGGTTATTGCCCCAATTTCAAGCCGTTAGTTCCTCTTCCGTCCTGGAATATTCGAATATTTAAAGTACACGCATGGATATATAGACGAACAAGACAATTCGACGAAACTAATGACATGAAACTATACCAAGACTGAATACGAATACTGCGGATACTTACCCAAATACGTCTGACGAGAACCAGCACCAGCCTGCGCCCATGCTTGCGGCCAATTGGAAGAAGCCGTCTATATTCACGGTACGAGCCATTGCCAGCCCCGAGAAGAATATCCAGCTCTGTTTTCCCAGCGCTCCTAAAACAAATACAAGAAAACTTTGAATAAAAATTTAGAAAACATTTATTAAAACCCATACTTACGTTTGTAATAAGCTATACAAAGCCATATACAATTACCCGATGCTCCTTATTTAATTAAGGGCCAATTGTACGGGAATGCCGTGAACGGGAAGAACACTGAAAACTAATGAAAGGAATTTTAATTATAACGTTATACAAAAAAACAATAATGTCTTATAAATAAGTAATTTACCTGTGGTAGAAACGGAGGGAGAAAAGTAAGTAGAAGGAGGCATTGGGATACCAATCAAAATGGACAAGGTATTATGGTGGAATCGCTATGTGATTCCAAGAGAGAGGGTATATTCTTGGCATAACAGCTGCCACGAGATGGTTTTTTTTTTAAAGGTGCGGTGGTTAGCTTTCGTGAGTATCCGTTTTTTTTGTAGACTTGTTTCGGGACCTGTAATTTTTTTTTTTTATTTATTTAAGCCCGGTATGAATGATTTTTTTGTTACTGCCACAACACGCCAGAAAGACAACCAAGAACCACACCAATCCGGCGAGCTTAGCCGCGCTAAACGCCAGCATACCGGCAACGCTGACAATCTGGCCAACCAATTAAGTGTGGAATTTTATCTCCAGAACAGTGCAGTACAGAATGGCGCCCAACATGGGGCCCGAAGCAAGTCTAGTCCATAGTCCGTCCGTTTTTTTTTTGGGAATTCGCAATTTCCGTTCCTTCCGAAAATGTAGTCCAGTTAGGTAAATATAAGAGTCCTTAACTCGATGCACATCGTAGGTGGTATAGGGGATGTTTTCCTGAAATTAAAAACGAGAATTCATTTAGATTTCAAATCAATACCCTGCTAATTTAACTTTTTCTTAATTTAACTTATTCTTTTTAGCTTGTCTGTATCTTCAAGTCCGGATCATTTTCAAAGGCATCGGTCCCGCTAATCGATTCTTTTTGTCGTAAGCGCGAAGCCAGGCGTCTTTGAGAATGAGAAGAACTTGAAGATTCAGCAATGTCATTCCAATCGCCACGCCTAATGTGCTGAGTCGTGGAACATTTGCTTTAGTACAAGGTGGCGCAAAAGTAAACTTCCGACGTTTTTTTGGCTATAATTAAAAAAAAAATGAAAAACTTTGATTCTTCTTGTGGATTATTTTTATTTGGTCTTTTAATTTTTTTTACATCAAGTCGAGAATACGATGTCATGTAAATGGCCGCCGCCACAGTTGATTGTCACATTAGGGGCCAATCGCAAAATGTATAGCATTTTCTGATAGGAGGATTACTTTTGCGCCACCTTGTACATCAGGTGATGGTCGATTTTAGTTTTATTTCTTTTTATACCCTCACCCTACGGGTAGGAGGGTATATATCATTTGATACGACCCAAAAGTGTAACACCTAGAAATATTCACATTAGACCCCAGGTGTCTTTGAACCAAATTCGATTCATGACTTTCTGAATCGTTTGAGCCATGTCCGTCTGTCCGTCCGTCTGTCCGTCCGTCTGTCTGTCCTGCGAGAGAGTTAAACAATCGCTCTGAAATTTGGCATGGGTTAATATTTTCCCAAAACTGCTTATGGGATTGCATATGGGATATATGGCTACACCCCTTCGGGTACCTCACATACAAATCTGCTATTTCGCCCACTTTAGTAATCGTGTAATAATATCAATATGCCCACTCCGATCTTGGCAAAAATCCGTATTTAGTAAAAGTATAACTGAACAAAGTTTCTGACAAAAACTTGGAAGTCTGGCAACTCCCCTTCTGGTACCTCCCATACAAATGTACCATCCCGCCTACCTTAGAAATCGTCTAGTAACACCAACATGACCAACGCGATCTTGCCCAAATTCTGTATTTAGTAAAGTTAAAGCTAGACAAAGTTTTGGACAAAAACTTGGAAGTCTGGCAACTCCCCTTCGGGTACCTCCCATACAAATGTACCATCCCGCCCCTAATTCACCGTCTAATACTATCAGTATGACCAACGCCATCTTGCCCACATTTTGTATTTAGTACAGTTATAGCTAGACAAAGTTTTGGACAAAAACTTGGAAGTCTGGCAACTCCCCTTCGGGTACCTCCCATACAAATGTACCATCCCGCCCCTGATTCACCGTCTAATACTATCAGTATGACCAACGCTATCTTGCCCAAATTTTGTATTTAGTAAAGTTATAGCTAGACAAAATTTTGGACAAAAACTTGGAAGTCTGTCAACTCCCCTTCTGGTACCTCCCATACAAATGTACCATCCAATATTTTTTTTTCTATAGCATTCGGTATTTTAGGTGGCTATTATGACTTTTCATCAGATGTTACATCAAATGATGGTAGCTACGGTCACTTTTGACTTTCCGATACTTATGAGTATGAGACTTGTATGTTTTTACTGAGGGTGAGGGTATATATAAGTCGGTTTACCCGACTGCAACTTTTTCACTGGTTTTCTATAACATTCGGTATTTTGAGGTTGCTATTATGGAATATGAGACTTGTATGTTTTTACTGAGGGTGAGTCGGTTTACCCGACTGCAACTTTTCCACTGGTTTTCTATAACATTCGGTATTTTGAGGTTGCTATTATGGTATATGAGACTTATTGCCTGTTTCCATAAAACGAATTTGTTCGTTCGTTACAAATCGTCAATTTTGAAAGCGTTATAAAATGGATGTGAGACATTATTGAATTGTGATTTTCAGATATATTTTAGATATCGACATATGGAACACAATCCCACACGAAGATGCTCTCATCACTGATACAAATCCATTTTATTGGGCATTTAATTTTGACAATTTGCAACGAACGAACAAATTCGATTTATGGAAACAGGCAGTTATATGTTTTTACTGAGGGTGAGGGTCGGTTTACCGACTGCAACTTTTTCACTGGTTTTTTGTTTCGTTTAAGTCAGTTTTTTTAAGTTAGTAGCTCAGCAAAACATTTAAGAGGACTTACCTTATTTTCATATATACAACAAGGACATAGGGAAAGTTTTCGGCGTCACGTAGCGTGAGAGGCTCTGTCATAGGTCTTCGTTTGAGACCGAAACCTTTTTCTTGTGGCTCCGGCAGCTCTAGCTCCATTTTTCATTCTTCTTAATTATTCTTTTATTTATTTTCTTTGTCCTCACGATAGCTGAAAATAGAAAAATTTGTTAAAAATTCACCATACTCTCAGGAAAGACTGTTATTTATTATTACTTACCTCTACGAACTTTGTCTCTCATCTATAATTCTACCACACAGACAGATATAATTTTTTATACCCGTAGGGTGAGGGTAGGTGGGTATATATCATTTGATACGGCTCAAAAGTGTAACACCTAGAAATATTCACATTAGACCCCAGGTGTCTTTGAACCAAATTCGATTCATGACGTTCTGAATCGTTTGAGCCATGTCCGTCTGTCCTGCTGGTACGCACGATAACTTTCGAAAGAGTTAAGCAATCACTCTGAAATTTGGCATGGCTTAATATTTTCCCAAAACTGCTTATGGGATTGCATATGGGCTATATGGCCACACCCCTTCGGGTACCTCCCATACAAATCTGCTATTTCGCCCACTTTAGAAATCGTGTAATAATATCAATACGCCCACTTCGATCTTGGCCAAATTTCGTATTTAGTAAAGGTATAGCTGGACAAAGTTTTGGACAAAAAGTAGGAAGTCTGGCAACTCCCCTTCTGGTGCCTCCCATGCAAATGTACCATCCCGCCTACCTTAGAAATCGTGTAATAATACAAATATGCCCAGCGCGATCAGGCCCAAATTTTGAATTTGGGAAACACATAGTTAGAATAAGTTTTGGGCGAAAACTTGGAAGTCTGGCAACCCCCCTTCGGGTACCTCCCATACAAATCTGCTATTTCCCCCACTTTATAAATCGTGATATAATATCAACACGCACAAGTTCGATCTTGGCCAAATTCCGTAGTTAGTAAAGGTATAACTGGACAAAGTTTCGGACAAAAACTTGGAAGTCTGGCAACTCCCCTTCTGGTACCTCCCATGCACATGTACCATTACAACCACTTTAGAAATGTAATAACCTCATTAGATATCGTGGAATATGAGACCTGTATGTTTTTACTGAGGGTGAGGGTATATATAAGTCGGTTTACCCGACTGCAACTTTTTCACTGGTTTTTATTTCAAGTTGTTTTCGATTGGGATTTTAGTTTCTCAGGTTGAATAGTTTTCGAATTACAGGATTTTTGAGTTTTGTTTAATACCGTTTTCGTTTTAGAAATCTTAAATCTTGTTTTTTTAAAATGCCCAGCACACAGTCTACGAATAGAGATGCGGTCGGTGATTTAGGACAGGGTACCGTACCCAATAAGATTCGATGGCACGAATAAAACAATGAACGTCCAGGACTTCATTTTCTGAGTTGGAGAGCTGAAAAAAGAAGAGTAAGATTATGGTTGTTCTGACGAGGAATTCATGACGAAATTCCACCAGCTTGAGGAGGCGCCAGCCCTCGACTTGTATTGGAATCACCGGAAGTTTGTCTAGTTTAGATCTTGGAGTGAGATGGAGACGGCATTGTTGGCACAGTATCGCCGGTATGAAAACGAATTTCTGATCCAGTCGCAGATTCTGAATCGCCGCCAACTGCCACTAGAGACGTTCGAAGATTTTTACAATGCGGTAATAAAATTGAGGAATCAGCAAACGAATCCATATCGAGAACACGAAATGGTAGAGATTATGCGGGGTAATCTCAAGTCGGCACTCGCTCAAATGATTTTTTCTGCAAGACTGAATACTCTTGGTGAGTTTTATCGTGAGGTAAAGAAGGCGGAAAGTCTATTGACTGCACAAAGTCAACAATATCAACGTCAGCATATGTCACGAAATTTCATGGGAAGAAGAAATGATGCCGGACAATCCTGAACTAGATGCGATTCGCGCTCACACCAGGTTTAAATGTTGAAATATGCCACGAAATTTCATGGGAAGAAGAAATGATGCCGGACAATCCTGAACTAGACGCGATTCGCGCTCACACCAGGTTTAAATGTTGGAATTGTGCGGGTGAAGGTCATAGTTGGATGGAGTGCTCGGCGCCGCGTAAATACTTTTGCTATAAGTGTGGTTGAGATGGAGTAACCACTCCTACTTGTCCCAGATGCCAGGGAAACAGACCGCGGAACACGTCTCAAACTGGGGAGACGCTGTCCACACCCGTATAGACCCAGTTATAATTTTACCACCCGAACCAGAAATTAAAGTCACCTAAATTCTGGTCAAACCCGATAAAGTGGATAGGACGCAAGACCTCAAACCGAAGCTCCGCGAGCTGAAACCATTACATGCGAGTTTGAAAGAATATAATGAGGCAAAATTAAGGATTTTTGGGGAAGTAAGTCAAGTAAGATTAGGAAAGCCAGGGAAAGGTATACAAAGCGAAAAAGAATTAGGAAGGAGATTTCTGCTGCCACGTTGTTTGAATGATTCGATACGCGTTTCTACTCAAAGCTTACTGTAAATGGCCAAGAAATTGAAGGTCTTTTAGACAGTGGGGCGACAGTGACTTTTTTGGGGAAAAATTGTCTCGATTTTGTTCAGAGAGCCAATCTAAATATTCACTGTTTTAGATCTGAAATTAAAACCGCCGATGGCAGTGCTCATGGCATAGTAGGTCGAGTTCGAGCCAATGTTACATTTAATAGAAAATCGCACGACGTAACATTTTACTTGGTACCAACTCTTAATCGTGAACTCTTCCTAGGTGTAGATTTCATGCGTCTATTTGGATTATTTGCAGGAGTAGAGAGTTTGACCACCAACGGTGTTAGCCTCTGTGAAGAAGCCGGAAGTACCGAATATGCAAACATGCATACTCTTTCCCCGATACAGCAACAACAATTGGAGTCAATAAGATGCAAATTTCATAACTACACAATGAAAGGCCTGGGAAAACCCGATCTTGACACAATCGACACTGGTGAAGCAATTCCAGTGAAAGATCGCCATTATCCCGTCTCCCCGGCTGTGCAGAAGATGATGTACGCGGAGCTGGATCGAATGCTTGACTTAGGTGTTATTGAGCTTAGTGAGAGTCCTTGGAGTCACTCAGTGACACTAGTCCGAAAAGGCGAGAAAAATCGATTGTGCCTGGACGCTCGTAAGCTCAATACACTGACTGCTAAGGATGCCTATCCACCCCGCACATTGAGGGCTTGCTCAGTCGGCTGGGGGATACGGTGTACAATTCCAGCGTAGATCTGAAGGACGCGTTTTGGCAGATACCTTTAGATACGTCCAGTCGGGAGAAAACTGCTTTCACAGTGCCAGGTCGACAACTATACCATTTTACGGTCATGCCTTTTGGGCTGTGTAATGCCGCTCAAAGGTTTTGCCGTCTAATGGATAAAGTGATCCCCTCAGCCCTGCGTGACAGAGTTTTCGTCTATCTGAATCTTGGGAACAAGCCTTGGAAACAACTGGCATTTTTATTCCTAATCCTGGAGCATTAAAACGTGCTCAGGAAAAGACAAAATAAAAAGGGAATTGCTTTAGCACTGATCGAGTGCTTGCAATATTAGCCCGAGGCGTTCCTAAAGCGCCGGCTCTTTTAGTCAATTTAAAATACTGTTGGTACAGCTATCGACTTTATTTGGCCTGCGTCCAGACTCCCACTATTTGTCCATTTTATGGATATTATGCTGAGTCCAGATCCTTTTTCTTTCTCCTTAAGATGTCTTCACAATATTTCTCAACAGCGTTCTAACTTTCCTCATCAGCTGTCATTTTGTCAATCATGTTCTCTATGGTGATTGTGTCTAGAGTTCTCTCCAGATCTCCATGATATTCGCTCCATCGAATGCAGTTGAAAAAAGTATGCTCTTTATCATCTTCAGTATATTCTCCTTCGTACAGGCAATAGGATGTGACGCACTTTTCCATTCTGTGTAGGTACTTTCTGAACTATCCATGTCCTGATAACATTTGGGTTATGTAATAATTTACTTCTCCATTTCGTCTTTTAACCCATTTCTGTATGTCAGGGATAAGCTTTGATGTCCATCTTCCGTGTTTATCGTTGCGAGTTTGCCAATTTTCAATGGTTCGGTTCTGTATTGCCTCTACCGAGTCGAAGCGGTTATTTTGCTTTAGCGTTCATATCTGCATACGCTCCTGAGCGAGGAGGTCTATAACCAAATTAAAAAAAGGGCGTGCGGCAATCCCTGTTTTTGTCACTCAACATATGTGTTATACTGTCTTACGGTGTAGACGTGTTTTTGTTTTGTTCCAAGTTAATTTCCAATTATCTTTTTGTGCTGTTTAACAACAAAACCAATCATTAGTTTTGTGTTGTGTTTGTTTTACAACAACAATAATATCATATCTGTTAGTGCTTTTTTTGTGGTTGCTTTGTGTTTATCATTCGTTCTTTGTATAACAGTTAGAACAGTTGTTAAAGTTGTTAACATTTGATAATTGTCAGTGTTCGTTCAACAAGGCCCGATAACGATAATAACGAAAACGAAATAAGCACTAGTTGAAAAAAAGACGTTAGATGGCGGACACTTTATATATTTATATATACTAGCTGACCCGGCGAACTTCGTACCGCCTAACAGTCGATTCTTCAATTTTGTTTTTTTAAGGTAATAAGTCAACAATGACATTATGTCAAAAATTATAAAACACTCAAAATTCTTTCAATAGTAAATTCTAAATTAAGTTTCATTTTTATTGTAGTACTTTATGGTACACGATATTTTTTGTTTGATTGCCTGGCGCGTAAAGAAACAGAGCAGATGGTTTTCCAACACGGGAACAGGCAACATACAATTGACCATGGGAGAAACATGGGTTTTCTAAATTAATACCACAAACACTTAATGACTGCCCCTGGGATTTGTTTATAGTCATAGCGAAAGCAAGCCGTACTGGAAACTGCAGTCGTTTAAACTGGAATGGTACGTCAGTCGGAATCATTGGGATGCGGGGTATCAAAACGTCCAAATCGGTCCAACCGTTCTCGAATTTTGCGCTTAGCAACACATTCAGCGACTTATTTTTATACCCTCACCCTACGGGTAGGAGGGTATATATCATTTGATACGACCCAAAAGTGTAACACCTAGAAATATTCACATTAGACCCCAGGTGTCTTTGAACCAAATTCGATTCATGACTTTCTGAATCGTTTGAGCCATGTCCGTCTGTCCGTCCGTCTGTCTGTCCTGCTGGTACGCACGATAACTTTCGAAAGAGTTAAACGATCACTCTGAAATTTGGCATGGCTTAATATTTTCCCAAAACTGCTTATGGGATTGCATATGGGCTATATGGCCACACCCCTTCGGGTACCTCCCATACAAAACTGCTATTTCGCCCACTTTAGTAAACGTGTAATAATATCAATATGCCCACTCCGATCTTGGCAAAAATCCGTATTTAGTAAAAGTATAACTGAACAAAGTTTCTGACAAAAACTTGGAAGTCTGGCAACTCCCCTTCTGGTACCTCCCATACAAATGTACCATCCCGCCCCTGATAAACCGTCTAATACTATCAGTATGATCAACGCGATCTTGCCCAAATTCTGTATTTAGTAAATCTATAGCTAGACAAAGTTTTGGACAAAAACTTGGAAGTCTGGCAACTCCCCTTCTGGTACCTCCCATACAAATGTACCATCCCGCCCTTGATAAACCGTCTAATACTATCAGTATAACCAACGCTATCTTGCCCATATTTTGTATTTAGTACAGTTATAGCTAGGCAAAGTTTTGGACAAAAACTTGGAAGTCTGGCAACTCCCCTTCTGGTACCTCCCATACAAATGTACCATCCCGCCCCTGATAAACCGTCTAATACTATCAGTATGACCAACGCGATCTTGCCCAAATTCTGTATTTAGTAAATCTATAGCTAGACAAAGTTTTGGACAAAAACTTGGAAGTCTGGCAACTCCCCTTCTGGTACCTCCCATACAAATGTACCATCCCGCCTACCTTAGAAATCGTGTAGTAACACCAATATGACCAACGCGATCTTGCCCAAATTCTGTATTTAGTAAATCTATAGCTAGACAAAGTTTTGGACAAAAACTTGGAAGTCTGGCAACTCCCCTTCTGGTACCTCCCATACAAATGTACCATCCCGCCCTTGATAAACCGTCTTATACTATCAGTATAACCAACGCTATCTTGCCCATATTTTGTATTTAGTACAGTTATAGCTAGGCAAAGTTTTGGACAAAAACTTGGAAGTCTGGCAACTCCCCTTCTGGTACCTCCCATACAAATGTACCATCCCGCCCCTGATAAACCGTCTAATACTATCAGTATGACCAACGCAATCTTGCCCAAATTTTGTATTTACTAAAGTTATAGCTAGACAAAATGTTTGACAAAAACTTGGAAGTCTGGCAACTCCCCTTCTGGTACCTCCCATACAAATGTACCATCCAATATTTTTCTATAGCATTCGGCATTTTAGGTTGCTATTATGACTTCATCAGATGTTACATCAAATGATGGTAGCTACGGTCACTTTTGACTTTCCGATACTTATGAGTATGAGACTTGTATGTTTTTACTGAGGGTGAGGGTATATATAAGTCGGTTTACCCGACTGCAACTTTTCCACTGGTTATATTATAGATATTCTTTAAAAAGTGTATGGAATGTGTTCCTATTCCTGAAACCAATGAGTACAATGGCTCTGGAGGTGGAAGCAATGATATCAATTTCACCTTTCCATTTGCGCAACACAATCCATTGGCTTCATTTTTGTATTTCAATGCCCTACAATATTGGCAAACTGAGTTCATAGGTCCAATTGCAACTCAGTTGTAGGCACTGTAATCAATTGACATATCGTAACAGAAAGCAGCTCGCTTCAAACTTGCACCATTATTAGTCGAATGCCGCGCTTCACGGGTTTGTCTTAACCTAATTCTTGCACGTTCATTGCGATCTTCACGTTCCTGGGCAGTACGATTAGATTGATAATTAATTTGATTCGTTGCATTTCGGGTTCTTCTGCCTAAATTTGTCCGCCGCCTTATAGGAGGCATATTTAGTAAGTCAGAAACACACAACACTTTTTTAATTTTATAGAAACTTGTGGCTTTTAGATTTAGTAATATTATAGATGCACAGCAAAGAGACGTTTTTTAAAAAAAATTAATTTTTACTTTTTAGTATTATTACAATGTCGGAACACGTGATTCTTTAGTTTATCTAAAATCTTGTAACCACTTATCTATCTTTCTATGACAGTTTGTTATCTACAAACCAGTGCTGCTCACACTTACAGCAACTACATCCAAACAACTGTTTGAGTCAATGCTGTTACTTTTTTTGTTGATTTCAGAACCTGTATTTATTTTTTCCGATAAAATTCAAAATTTCGTCGAAATTTTTTTTTTAATTTTTTTCCGTTTTCCACTATTTTTTTTTTATTTTTCCATTTGAAAAGCCATTCCGGAACAATTTCATACAAACGTCCATGTTCTGCAAAACAAATCAATGTAAAAGTGGAATCTTTCCGTGAAATCAGTGATGCGCAATTCATTTCAGAAGAAAGTTTTTAGATGCACAAATCTTCAAATATTGATTCTGAATAAAAAAATGTTACCTCATGGAATGAATTCAGTATTCGTTCTTTTTTAAAAATATATAAAGACTCTTAATATATTTTGTGGAATGAAAAGTTTCGAAATGTACAATATGGGCAAAAAATCAGTTTTCGATTTTTCCAATTTCCCGACTTTTCCGGAGAGTTTTCCAAAATGTTCCTTTTTTTTGCGCTTAGCAACACATTCAGCGACTTATTTATACCCTCACCGTACGGGTAGGAGGGTATATATCATTTGATACGGCTGAAAAGTGTAACACCTAGAAATATTCACATTAGAACCCAAGTCTCTTTGAACCAAATTCGATTCATGACTTTCTAAATCGTTTGAGCCATGTCCGTATGTCCGTCCGTCTGTCTGTCCTGCTGGTACGCACGATAACTTTCGAAAGAGTTAAACAATCGCATGGAAATTGGCATGGGTTAATATTTTCCCAAAACTGCTTATGGGATTGCATATGGGCTATATGGCCACACCCTTTCGGGTACCTCCCATACAAATCTGCTATTTCGCCCACTTTAGTGATCGTGTAATAATATCAATACGCCCACACCCATCTTGGCCAAATTACGTATTTGGTAAAAGTACAACTGGATAAAGTTTCGGACAAAAACTTGGAAGTCTGGCAACTCCCTTTCTGGTACCTCCCATACAAATGTACCATATCGCCTACATTAGAAATCGTGTATCAATATCAATATGCCCAACGCGATCCTGCCCAAATTTTGTACTTAGTAAACCTATAGCTAGACAAAGTTTTGGACAAAAACTTGGAAGTCTGGCAACTCCCCTTCTGGTACCTCCCATACAAATGTACCATCCCGCCCCTGATAAACCGTCTAAAACTATCAGTATGGCCAACGCTATCTTGCCCAAATTTTGAATTTAGTAAAGCTACAGCTAGACAAAGTTTTGGACAAAAACTTGGAAGTCTGGAAACTCCCCTTCTGGTACCTCCCATACAAATGTACCATCCCGCCCCTGATAAACCGTCTAAAACTATCAGTATGGCCAACGCTATCTTGCCCAAATTTTGAATTTAGTAAAGCTACAGCTAGACAAAGTTTCGGACAAAAACTTGGAAGTCTGGCAACTCCCCTTCTGGTACCTCCCATACAAATGTACCATATCGCCTACATTAGAAATCGTGTATCAATATCAATATGCCCAACGCGATCCTGCCCAAATTTTGTACTTAGTAAACCTATAGCTAGACAAAGTTTTGGACAAAAACTTGGAAGTCTGGCAACTCCCCTTCTGGTACCTCCCATACAAATGTACCATCCCGCCCCTGATAAACCGTCTAAAACTATCAGTATGCCCAACGCGACCTTGCCCAAATTTTGCATTTATCAAATCTATAGCTAGACAAAGTTTTGGACAAAAACTTGGAAGTCTGGCAACTCCCCTTCTGGTACCTCCCATACAAATGTACCATTCCACCCACTTTAGAAATCTAGTAATTATATAATTTCGCTTAACGAATCTTTCCGAAATTCTATATTTAGTAAAGCTTTAGCTATATAAAATTTTCTAATAAAAACTCTGCTTTATATTCCGCCCGTTTTGTAAAAACGTGTAATACAATATTTTTATACACTCCATCATAGGATGGAGTATATACTAAGTATGTCATTCCGTTTGCAACACTTCGAAAGAGTGATCTGCGACCCTATAAAGTATATATATTATCGGTCAGTGTAACATTCTAAGACATTCTAGCGATGTCCGTCTGTCCGTCCGTCCGTCCGTCTGTTGTCTGTTGAAATCACGATAGAGTGCGAACGACCAACGCTAAAAAGCTGAAATTTTGTAGGAAGATGTTTTTTGCCCATAAGCAGGTTAAGTTCGAGAATGGGCCATATCGGAACAAAGGGGAAAAAGTTCCCCTTTACGGGACTAAATATATTCCGGCCATAATCAAATTTTTCAAATATTTTTTTCCACTACATCTAAGTTCTAAGTTTATATAATTTATAGATGGGGAAAAAAATCCCAAAAATGGGCGTGCTCATGGGTTCCGTGGACCCTTGGGGCCCAAAAAAGGGCCCATGATAAACATGCGCATATGGGTATCGAAGTGCAACGAAATTTACTCACGAACCCAAATATGCATTTATTTTCGTGATTTGGATAAATTTTTTGATCCGGTTTCTGGGACTATCGGGTCACCAGCGGCCCAAAAACCGTCCCTTGACAAACATGGACATATGGGTATCGAAATGCAACGAAATTTTCTCGCGAACCCAAATATGCATTTATTTTCGTGATTTGGATAAAATTTGTGATCGGGTTCCTGGGACTATCGGGTCACGAGCGGCCCAAAAACTCAGTTAGTTTTCTTATTTATTGACTTTTTAATGATCCATGATGGAGGGTATATAAGATTCGGCCCGGCCGAACTTACTATTTGTCCACTTGTTATACCCTCACCCTACGGGTAGGAGGGTATATATCATTTGATACGGCTCAAAAGTGTAACACATAGAAATATTCAGATTAGAACCCAGGTGTCTTTGAACCAAATTCGATTCATGACTTTCTGAATCGTTTGAGCCATGTCCGTCTGTCCGTCTGTCCGTCCGTCCGTCTGTCCTGCTGGTACGCACGATAACTTTCGAAAGGGTTAAGCAATCACTATGAAATTTAGCAAGGCTTAATATTTTCCCAAAACTGCTTATGGGATTGCATATGGGCTATATGGCCACACCCCTTCGGGTACCTCCCATACAAATCTGCTATTTCGCCCACTTTAGTAATCGTGTAATAATATCAATACGCCCACTCCGATCTTGGCCAAATTCCGTATTTGGTAAAAGTACAACTGCACAAAGTTTCGGGCAAAAACTTGGAAGTCTGGCAACTCCCCTTCTGGTACCTCCCATACAAATGTACCATCCCGCCCATTATAAACCGTGTAGTATTATAAATATGACCAATTAGATCTGGCCCAAATTCTGTATTTAGTAAAGCTATGGCTAGACAAAGTTTCGGACAAAAACTTGGAAGTCTGGCAACTCCCCTTCTGGTACCTCCCATACAAATGTACCATCCCGCCCATTATAAACCGTGTAGTATTATAAATATGACCAATTAGATCTTGCCCAAATTCTGTATTTAGTAAAGCTATGGCTAGACAAAGTTTCGGACAAAAACTTGGAAGTCTGGCAACTCCCCTTCTGGTACCTCCCATACAAATGTACCATCCCGCCCATTATAAACCGTGTAGTATTATAAATATTACCAATTAGATCTTGCCCAAATTCTGTATTTAGTAAAGCTATGGCTAGACAAAGTTTCGGACAAAAACTTGGAAGTCTGGCAACTCCCCTTATGGTACCTCCCATACAAATGTACCATATCGCCTACATTAGAAATCGAGTATTAATATCAATATGCCAACGCGATCCTGCCCAAATTTTGTATTTAGTAAAGCTATATCTAGACAAAGTTTTGGACAAAAACTTGGAAGTCTGGCAACTCCCCTTCTAGTACCTCCCATACAAATGTACCATCCAATATTTTTTTCTATAGCATTTCTATAGTATTTTAGGTTGCTATTATGACATTCCATGAGATGTTACATCAAATGATGGTAGCCACGGTCACATTTGACTTTCCGATACTTATGAGTATGAGACTTGTATGTTTTTACTGAGGGTGAGGGTATATCTAAGTCGGTTTACCCGACTGCAACTTTTTCACTGGTTTTCTATAACATTCGGTATTTTGAGGTTGCTATTATGGTATATAAGACTTATATTTTTTTACTGAGGTTGAGGGTATGTATAATTTTCTATAACATTCGGTATTTTGAGGTTGCTATTATGGTATATGAGACTTATATTTTTTTACTGAGGGTGAGGGTATATATAAGTCGGTTTACCCGACTGCAACTTTTCCACTGGTTTTATATTATAGATACATTTATATGCCTACCATCATGGGTATATGCATATATATGTATAAATAGATATTTATGTGCGTGCATCTATGCATACACATGTGTATAAATAAATAACATATTTATGTGAGTATAATCGTTTCCCTTTTTTATACCCTCACCCTACTGGTAGGAGGGTATATATCATTTGATACGGCTCAAAAGTGTAACACCTACAAATATACACTTTAGAACCCAAGTCTCTTTGGACCAAATTCGATTCTTGACTTTCTAAATCGTTTGAGCCATGTCCGTCTGTCTGTTCTGCTGGTACGCACGATAACTTTCGAAAGAGTTAAGCAATCACTCTGAAATTTGGCATGGCTTAATATTTTCACAAAACTGCTTATGGGATTGCACATGGGCTATATGGTCACACCCCTTCGGGTACCTCCCATACAAATCTGCTATTTCGCCCACTTTAGAAATCGTGTAATAATATCAATACGCCCACTTCGATCTTGGCCAAATTCCGTATTTAGTAAAGGTATAACTGCACTAAGTTTTGGACAAAAACTTGGCAGTCTGGCAACTCCCCTTCTGGTACCTCCCATACAAATGTACCATCCCGCCTACCTTAGAAATCGTGTAATAACACCAATATGCCCATCGACATCTTGCCCAAATTTTGTATTTAGTAAATCTATAAACATTTTATGCTCTCCAGAAAAAATTGGACCCCTAGTCGGACTCCTTCTGGTACCTCCCATACAAATTTACCATTCCACCAACTTTAGAAATCGTGGAATTATATAAATTCGCTCAACGAAATCTATATTTAGTAAAGCTCTAACAACATACAATTTTCGAGAAAAAATTCTGCTTTATATTCCGCACCTTCAGTAAAAATGTGTAATACAATATCTATATATATAAAAGAAAGTGTCCGAAGCGATGTAATCCCATAACTCGAGATTGGCCAAACCGATTTTGATGATTTGTACTTTGTTGGAAAGGTATTTTCTCAGCACGGGTTTTAAAAAAAAAAATAAAAAATAACTTCAAAATATCAAAATTTGAAAATGTCTGATTTTTACCACCCAGCGTGTTTCGACAGGTTTATTTTCGATTTTTTTCATTTACTCGAGATTGGCCAAACCGATTTTGATGATTTATACTTTGTTAGAAAGGTATTTTCTCAGTACGGGTTTTTTTTAATTTTTTTTCAAAATTTCAAAATGTCTTATTTTTACCACACATCGTGTTACGACAGGTTTTTTTTCGATTGTTTTCAATTTTCCTTTCAATCACCCGATGAAAAGTCATAATCAGCCCAATTCTGAATGACAATTCCCGGGGAATTTTTTCCCTATTCCCTGTTCCCCTATTCTAAATAAAATCTCCCGGGGAATTTTTTCACTTTTCCCTTATTCTAAACGAACTTCGAAAATGGGAGATTATTCCCCGGGAAAAAAGTAGGTATTATGAATGTCAATAAAAGGGAGAATGTGATAACGAATTTTGGGAATAATTCCGCCAAAAAATTGCAAGCGAGTTGTGCCAAAAAATGTAAGTATTTAATATTTTTCATGAAAAATGAAAAAAAAAACATTTATTTTTACTTTCAGGTCAAAAACAACAAACAAAAAGCAGTTAGACATTCTGCTTACCTCTATGCAATTACATAGCGATATTGCGCGAGGTTGGTTTAAGGGAGGAAAGGAGGAGCTAAACCGGGTATGGCGCAATTTGGAGGCGGAATTAAATGCTGCCGGGCCGCCATCAAAAAGTGTTGCCGAGTGGAAGAAGGTATGTACCACAAAATTTGATTTGTACAATGCACAAATGACAAAAATGCAAAACCTTTTTCAGGTATGGGCCGATCAAAAAAAGTATGTACGGCAGAAGGCGGCACAAAACCTCAAATACTCCAGAGGAACTGGTGGAGGCCCCAACATGGAGCAGAAGTTTTCTGCAAACGAAGAGGCCATATACGATTTGATTGGCATGAAGGAGTCAGTAGAAGGTGTGGCCATCAAGTTTGGGTTAGGATCTTCCACTTCTACAATACAGAACCCAGAACGCCTTCCAAATGAAATACTGGAGTTGCTAGAGCCAGACGGAGAGGAGGCTGAATGTACTGCGGTGCACAGCAATGAAGACACTCCGCAAAAGCCGCCGGCAAAAAAAATTAAAATAAGTGGCCAGCATTTCAGTACAATTGCATCCGCTCGCGACGTTCTATCAGAAGAGATAGACATTCAGAAAAGTATGTTGGATGCAATGATTGAGCAGCAACAAATTTCAAAAAAGGTGTATCGTTCTATTGACCGCCTTTATGAAGTCAAAAAGGAAGAGCTAAAAGAGCAGAAAAGGCACAATTTAATTATGGAAAAATTGCGGCTAAGAGAAGTGGAGGATAAAATTGAAAAGAACCGCCGACTCTTAGAACTGGAAGAACTGAAAAATAATCTTTAGAAAGTACCTGAATATATATATATATATACACAGACTGAAAACGTGCATATGAACGTACCTGTAAATAGTATTAGTTTTGTTTTTAGTTTTAGAATATGAATTTATGTGTTTTCTTTTTGTTTGTTTTTGAACATGAATTTTATTGAGTTTTTTTTTGGTTGTTTTTTAGTTTATTTTAAATAAAATGTGATACATATAGCTATTCCTATGTGATAACTAATCCTATCTTTTATTATTTTAATTTACAAATATATATTAGGCTGTCGCAATATATATAAGTGATTGATTGCCGTTTATTAGTGTCTGAGTCTAAATTTAGGGGAATATCTACTACAGATTATGTCCAATATTATTTCTAATATTTTGGGCAACAGACAAATACTGCTGCGTGGCCAAGGATACTACATCACTATCACTATATTGTATGCTAATACTATCAACATGTTCAACATCGTTGACGTCAGTATTGCATTTGAAATGAATGCATATATTATGCAAGGCACAGCAAACATTTGTGATTTTTGCGGCTTTTTCAGGAGAATAGTGCAACTCCCTAGCACCAAGAATGCACCTCCATCTATTTTTCAAAACGCCATTGGTGCGTTCAACTACATTGCGGCACTTTGAATCGATTTCATTGAATTTAATTTCAACCGATTCATCCTGTGGACATCTATGAGGGGTCAAAAGCCACGGTTCTAGAGAATACCCTGCATCTCCTAGTAAAAAAAAAAAAATATTAATTTGTGAATACTTTCTGTTGTCATTCAAAACCTTACCAAGGAGCCAATATTTACTACCGCCTGTTCGATAGACTTCCTCAAGGTGGGCTCGCAACTCGCTGGTATTCCAAATGAATGAATCGTGGCACGCCCCAGGATGCGATGCATCCACATACTGAATCCTCAACTCATGATCACACACCTGTAATTTTTGTTGTTGTTAAAAATCAATTATTGATCATTCCGATGAATATCTTAAACATAAACAATCAGCGAAACTACTTGCCAGCATAACATTCAAACTATAGTAGCCCTTCCTGTTGTAATATAAGTGCTTATTGGCGGAGGGAGCAATAATGCGGACATGTGTTCCGTCAACGCATCCTATAACGCTCGGAATGCCATGCTTTATATAAAGCGCTAAAGCAATTTTACGTTTCTCCTCTTCCGTTCTGCAGAACCTTATCCATTTTGGGCAGAGATGTTTCTCAAATATATTTATGACTTCCGTGAGAACTTTGCTAAGACTACACTGGGCCACAGACACGTCGCAATCTTTTCCTATGCCTGTTTGGTACCCGCCTTCCGCAAAGAAGCGTAGAGCCGCACTTAGTTTCACAACAGGAGAAACTGCAAATGACTTACGTTTAGGTTGAATGTTGGAAGTTAACACGCCCAACAGATACTTGAATGCCGGTTTGTTTACCCTATAATATTTTTCAAATCTTTGAAAAGTAAGATTCTTGTTAATAAAATTTAATAATAGTTTATTCATGTATGTACTTACAAAGATTGAGGCAACTCAAGTGGGTTGATGGCATCGCGTAACGTTCTCCTTTCTATCCTTTGCATATTTTTCTCCTGCTGCTGCACTTCAGCGTTTTCTGCATCAGCTAGCATCACAAACGCAACACTAAACATTTTTAAATTGTTTTTTTATAGTTCTTTTTTTATTTGTAATCACTTTATGCTTTTGAAGTCATAAAAATATTTGCAAATTGTTAACAGCTGACTTCGAATAATCGAAATTCTCTCTCCCTTATTACCATTCTCCCCGTTTTTTTAGAATAGGAGGATTTTATTCCCGGGAAAAATAATCACCCGGGAATAATCTCCCGGGGAGTATTCAGAATCGGGCTGAATAGCAACCTCAAATACCGAATGCTATAGAAAAAAAAATATTGGATGGTACATTTGTATGATAGGTACCAGAAGGGGAGTTGCCAGACTTCCAAGTTTTTGTCCAAAACTTTGTCTAGCTATAGCTTTACTAAATACAAAATTTGGGCAGGATCGCGTTGGGCATATTGGTATTGTTAGACGATTTCTAAAGTAGACGGGATGGTACATTTGTATGGGAGGTACCAGAAGGGGAGTTGCCAGACTTTCAAGTTTTTGTCCGAAACTGTGTCTAGCTATAGCCTTACTAAATACAGAATTTGGGCAAGATCTAATTGGTCATATTTATAATACTACACGGTTTATAATGGGCGGGATGGTAAATTTGTATGGGAGGTACCAGAAGCGGAGTTGCCAGACTTCCAAGTTTTTGTCCAAAACTTTGTCTAGCTATAGCTTTACTAAATACAAAATTTGGGCAATATAGAGTTGGTCATACTGATAGTGTTAGACGGTTTATAAGGGGCGGGATGGTACATTTGTATGGGAGGTACCAGAAGCGGAGTTGCCAGACTTCCAGGTTTTTGCCCGAAACTTTGTGCAGACTTTTACCAAATACGGAATTTGGCCAAGATCGAACGTGCGCGTGTTGATATTATTACACGATTACTAAAGTGGGCGAAATAGCAGATTTGTATGGGAGGTACCCGAAGGGGTGTGGCCATATAGCCCATATGCAATCCCATAAGCAGTTTTGGGCAAATATTAAGCCCTGCCAAATTTCATAGTGATTGCTTAACTCTTTCGAAAGTTATCGTGCGGACAGAAAGACAGACGGACGGACGGACATGGCTCAAACGATTCAGAAAGTCATGAATCGAATTTGGTTCAAAGACACCTGGGTTCTAATCTGAATATTTCTATATGTTACTCTTTTGAGCCGTATCAAATGATATATACCCTCCTACCCGTAGGGTGAGGGTATAATGAAGCCAATGGATTGTGTTGCGCAAATGGAAAGGTGAAATTGATACCATTGCTTCCATCTCCAGAGCCATTGTACTCATAGGTTTCAGGAATAGGAACACATTCCATACACTTTTTAAAGAATATCTATAATATAAAAATAAGTCGCTGAATGTGTTGCTAAGCGCAAAACTCGAGAACGGTTGGACCGATTTGGACGTTTTGATACCCCGCATCCCAATGATTCCGACTGACGTACCATTCCAGTTTAAACGACTGCAGTTTCCAGTACGGCTTGCTTTCGCTATGACTATAAACAAATCCCAGGGGCAGTCATTAAGTGTTTGTGGTATTAATTTAGAAAACCCATGTTTCTCCCATGGTCAATTGTATGTTGCCTGTTCCCGTGTTGGAAAACCATCTGCTCTGTTTGTTTACGCGCCAGGCAATCAAACAAAAAAGATCGTGTACCATAAAGTACTACAAAAAAAATTAAATTAAAAATTAATAACTACGTATCATAATGTTTTTCAATGTGATTTTTTATGGACTATTGAAAGAATTTTGAGTGTTTTATAATTTTTGACATAATGTCATTGTTGACTTATTACCTTAAAAAAAAACAAAATTGAAGAATCGACTGTTAGGCGGTACGAAGTACGCCGGGTCAGCTAGTCTATATATATAAAAGAAAGTGTCCGAAGCGATGTAATCCCATAACTCGAGATTGGCCAAACCGATTTTGATGATTTATACTTTGTTAGAAAGGTATTTTCTCAGTACAGTAAAAAAAACGTCAAAAAATCAAAATTTCAAAATGTCTTATTTTTACCACACAGCGTGTTACGACAGGTTTTTTTTTCGATTGTTTTCAATTTTCCTTTTTCATCTACTCGAGATTGGCCAAACCGATTTTGATGGTTTGTACTTTGTTAGAAAGGTATTTTCTCAGTACGGGGTTTAAAAAAAACTTTAAAAAAACACACAGTAGGCTGCGTCAGAGACGCGGCCGTAAATGTAAACGTAGAGTACGTTATAACATAAGGTGAAGAAATAAATAGAAGTCATTTGTTTTAGTGAAATGTAGCACAATACATAACTGAATAGTACTCCGATTTTGCTCTACATTTTCTTCACCCCTAAAGTATGCAATTAAAAAGGTTTGTGTGTACACTAAACTGGAATTTGAAAATGGTATTTTTCCCAATTTTGCTCATATGTGATATGCCAGCACAATACATTAGCTGTCAATATTTGAAGATTTGTGCATCTAAAAACTTTCTTCTGAAATTAATTGCGCATCACTGATTTCTCGGAAAGATTCCACTTTTACATTGATTTGTTTTGCAGAACATGGACGTTTGTATGAAATTTTGTATGGAATTGTTCCGGAATGGCTTTTCAAATGGAAAAATAAAATAAAATTAGTGGAAAACTCGAAAAACACAAAAAATTTAAAAAAACACAAAATTTCGACGAAATTTTGCATTTTATCGCATGATTCCATGCTTTTGAACGATGTTAAGGTGGAAAAAATAAATACAGGTTCTGAAATCAACAAAAAAAGTAACAGCTTTGACTCAAACAGTTGTTTGGATGTAGTTGCTGTAAGTGTGAGCAGCACTGGTTTGTAGATAACAAACTGTCATAGAAAGATAGATAAGTGGTTACAAGATTTTAGATAAACTAAAGAATCACGTGTTCCGACATTGTAAAATTTTTTTTTTTTTAAAAAACGTCTCTTTGCTGTGCATCTATAATATTACTAAATCTAAAAGCCACAAGTTTCTATAAAATTAAAAAAGTGTTGTGTGTTTCTGACTTACTAAATATGCCTCCTATAAGGCGGCGGACAAATTTAGGCAGAAGAACCCGAAATGCAACGAATCAAATTAATTATCAATCTAATCGTACTGCCCAGGAACGTGAAGATCGCAATGAACGTGAAAGAATTAGGTTAAGACAGACCCGTGAAGCGCGGCATTCGACTAATAATGGTGCAAGTTTGAATCGAGCTGCTTTCTGTTACGATATGTCAATTGATTACAGTGCCTACAACTGTGTTGCAATTGGGCCTATGAACTCAGCTTGCCAATATTGTAAGGCATTGAAATATAAAAATGAAGCCAATGGATTGTGTTGCGCAAATGGAAAGGTGAAATTGATACCATTGCTTCCACCTCCAGAGCCATTGTACTCATAGGTTTCAGGAATAGGAACACATTCCATACACTTTTTAAAGAATATCTATAATATAAAAATAAGTCGCTGAATGTGTTGCTAAGCGCAAAACTCGAGAACGGTTGGACCGATTTGGACGTTTTGATACCCCGCATCCCAATGATTCCGACTGACGTACCATTCCAGTTTAAACGACTGCAGTTTCCAGTACGGCTTGCTTTCGCTATGACTATAAACAAATCCCAGGGGCAGTCATTAAGTGTTTGTGGTATTAATTTAGAAAACCCATGTTTCTCCCATGGTCAATTGTATGTTGCCTGTTCCCGTGTTGGAAAACCATCTGCTCTGTTTGTTTACGCGCCAGGCAATCAAACAAAAAAGATCGTGTACCATAAAGTACTACAATAAAAATTAAACTTAATTTAGAATAAGTAAAAATACAATAAAATATAATAACTACGTATCATAATGTTTTTCATTGTGATTTTTGAGTGTCTTATAATTTTTAATTTTTGACATAATGTCATTGTTGACATATTACCTTAAAAAAAAACAAAATTGAAGAATCGACTGTTAGGCGGTACGAAGTTCGCCGGGTCAGCTAGTTTAGAATAAGTAAAAATACAATAAAATATAATAACTACGTATCATAATGTTTTTCATTGTGATTTTTGAGTGTTTTATAATTTTTAATTTTTGACATATTACCTTAAAAAAAAACAAAATTGAAGAATCGACTGTTAGGTGGTACGAAGTTCGCCGGGTCAGCTAATTTTTCTATAACATTCGGTATTTTGAGGTTGCTATTATGGAATATGAGACTTGTATGATTTTACTGAGGGTGAGGGTATATATAAGTCGGTTTACCCGACTGGAACTTTTTCACTGGTTTTCTTTTTGTTTGTTTTGTGTTTATCATTCGTTCTTTGTATAACAGTTGTTAAAATAATTCAGATTTGTTATTTATATTTGATAATTGTCAGTGTTGTATAAAATAAAATAAAAATGAAATTGTATAAAAATAATAATAAATAATATTACAAAACTTTCTGAGTGTCAATTGAATTGTTGGCTTTGTAGTGGTGAGTACCACGTAAAATGTGATGGTCTCTCAGCTCGCTTGGTTGACCAGTTATATGAAGTGAAGTATTCGTTGGTGTTGCCCAAACTGTAGGGACCTCGACCTGGAATTTTATAAATTCTGTCAATCTGATGATATTATATATTATATCAGAATTAAAATGCCTGATATCTGTTCCGATGAAATGTTTTCTCTAAAATGAATTCGAATCGTACACGTAACATCTCTTCATTTAAGATTACGATTCCCGGCAACTTATTTGAAATGTGCTGTATTTTGGCCAGTCGGAACTTTTGTTCGTGAATTCGTTTTTAGAGATAATCCTAGGACTAACCCGGTAAATTCATTTTTACAGTAATGTTTATTTGAATAAATGACTGAAGTGCTCTTGAAGCAAAAATATATAAATTACTTGGTTTTCCAACCTGAGAACAGGCGACATAAAGTTGGCCATGAGAGAAGCATGGATTAGCCAAATTTAAGACGCCTACTTCTAGAGACTGGCCTTGGGCTTTATTTATTGTCATTTTCATTTAAATTCAAACGATAAGTCAGTCGTATCATAGGTATACGGCTGAGTAAAACATCGGTTCCCTTATATTTCCCAGTTATTATTGTGGCTTTTTTAGATTTGAGAACGTGAGCCGAGTTCCATTGCACAGCGTTCGCGAGTGTATATTTCGTAATAAAATAATAAGCACCCCAATTTTGATTTCAAGTACGTGCTGCGGAATGCCTGGAATATCAAGTGAATTTAAAAATTCAACAGGATAAATCACAGCATCTTCATCTTTTGTTACGTTATCAACTGAATTGTATATTTTGAAGTTCCAACGATTATATTTAAAACTAGCTGACCCGGCGAACTTCGTACCGCCTAACAGTCGATTCTTCAATTTTGTTTTTTTAAGGTAATAAGTCAACAATGACATTATGTCAAAAATTAAAAATTATAAAACACTCAAAAATCACAATGAAAAACATTATGATACGTAGTTATTATATTTTATTGTATTTTTACTTATTATAAATTAAGTTTAATTTTTATTGTAGTACTTTATGGTACACGATCTTTTTTGTTTGATTGCCTGGCGCGTAAACAAACAGAGCAGATGGTTTTCCAACACGGGAACAGGCAACATACAATTGACAATGAGAGAAACATGGGTTTTCTAAATTAATACCACAAACACTTAATGACTGCCCCTGGGATTTGTTTATAGTCATAGCGAAAGCAAGCCGTACTGGAAACTGCAGTCGTTTAAACTGGAATGGTACGCCAGTCGGAATCATTGGGATGCGGGGTATCAAAACGTCCAAATCGGTCCAACCGTTCTCGAATTTTGCGCTTAGCAACACATTCAGCGACTTATTTTTATATTATAGATATTCTTTAAAAAGTGTATGGAATGTGTTCCTATTCCTGAAACCAATGAGTACAATGGCTCTGGAGGTGGAAGCAATGGTATCAATTTCACCTTTCCATTTGCGCAACACAATCCATTGGCTTCATTTTTGTATTTCAATGCCCTACAATATTGGCAAACTGAGTTCATAGGTCCAATTGCAACTCAGTTGTAGGCACTGTAATCAATTGACATATCGTAACAGAAAGCAGCTCGCTTCAAACTTGCACCATTATTAGTCGAATGCCGCGCTTCACGGGTCTGTCTTAACCTAATTATTTCACGTTCATTGCGATCTTCACGTTCCTGGGCAGTACGATTTGATTGATAATTAATTTGATTCGTTGCATTTCGGGTTCTTCTGCCTAAATTTGTCCGCCGCCTTATAGGAGGCATATTTAGTAAGTCAGAAGCACACAACACTTTTTTAATTTTATAGAAACTTGTGGCTTTTAGATTTAGTAATATTATAGATGCACAGCAAAGAGACTTTTTTGATAAAAAAATTACATTTTTACTTTTTAGTATTATTACAATGTCGGAAAACGTGATTCTTTAGTTTATCTAAAATCTTGTAACCACTTATCTATCTTTCTATGACAGTTTGTTATCTACAAACCAGTGCTGCCCATTACGAAAAGTAGAGCGCCATCTATTACTCACACTTACAGCAACTACATCCAAACAACTGTTTGAGTCAATGCTGTTACTTTTTTTGTTGATTTCAGAACCTGTATTTATTTTTTCCACCTTAACATCGTTCAAAATCATGGAATCATGCGATAAAATTCAAAATTTCGTCGATTTTTTTTTTAATTTTTTTGCGTTTTTCGAGTTTTCCACTATTTTTCATACAAAATTTCATACAAACGTCCATGTTCTGCAAAACAAATCAATGTAAAAGTGGAATCTTTCCGAGAAATCAGTGATGCGCAAATCTTCAAATATTGATTCTGAATAAAAAAATTCTACCTCATGGAATGAATTCAGTATTCGTTCTTTTTTAAAAATATATAAAGACTTTTAATATATTTTGTGGAATGAAAAGTTTCGAAATGTACAACATGGGCAAAAAAATCAGTTTTCGATTTTTCCAATTTCCCGACTTTTCCGGAGGGTTTTCCGTTCTCGAGTTTTGCGCTTAGCAACACATTCAGCGACTTATTTCTATATTATATATGACACTGTTAATAGAATTAACGTCAGTGTTTTTTTTTTGCTGCTAATAAGGCCCGCTCACATAACAATTGTTAATTTTTAATACTATGTTCGATGTTAGGAAATATGCAATTTATCAATTCGTCATTAGATTCCGTAAATTTACAAAAATCATTTGGAAACATTATGAAATTCGTTGACGGATTAATTGGCATTTTTCCATTACCTAAATCGAGTAATTGCTTGGCAAAGTGGGATGCTGATGCATCGCATTGGAGTTGTACGCGCAAGTTTGTTGACTATTTTAAGTATGAACTTTTTTCCACAAAAGGATGATTTAAGGCAAGCATTCATCTCGTCAGCGGGAATTAAACCTGGAACAACCGGCAGTGTTTATCAAAAATATCCGGCTAACAGAACCAAAGCTCCACTGGGTGCTTCAAGAAAATATAATCCTGCAGATTGAGTTGCTATTGCTTCCAGTACAGTTTCATACGCCTTTCGTTGCTTGGTTTGTAATTGTGGAAAATTAGCCTCGAGAAATTCTGTCAATTGATGTGTATTGTAATCCCTTTCACGTTGTAGATCTCGATTACAGCTGTCATTGGCAGATCGCACTGGAGCAACCATGCCCACTTGATTCAATGTCTTGTTGTTTATTTCTAAGCATTTTTTATTTTATTTTTTTAAAGTGTCATTGAACTGTCGGGTTCGACGGGAAGCATGTTACCAAAATGATGCAAACAATGTTTTAAGCTGCCGTGGATGATTGGTAGTAGATGCATCTGTCAGTGTTGATTCCCAATGTGTATCGTTCTCAAGCAAATGTAGTTTTTGGCACGCCTGTCGATAGGATTCTTATACCAGGCTATTTACAGAACGTCAGTCCTCGAATGAGGTTGGTCCACAATCATTAATAAGGAGCAATATTAAGTAGAAGCATTCAGCATTTTGGGGAGGGACAGTTTAAACTCTACCCAAAGGATCTGTAGAATATACATTTTACCATCCTTCAAAGGATTTTCCTTTGTTTGCGACGTTGGAATTTCTTTGCTGAGGCGTTCCACGTATAATACTTTGGGATTTGTGCATACAGCAAAGTTTTAGCAAAGGGATCATTTGTACATAGGTGGAAGAAAGAAGTTAATGTTGTAGCGGGTGGCGCCATAGCCTTTGCTTGAGCATTTTCTTCTGTAAAATAAACACGGTGGCCATTTTCGAGGTGAATAGATAAATGAACCACAGCGGGATAGCGTTCATGTATAGGGAATCCTGAAATACTCCTAGCAGCTTCGTTGCTACTTATATATCGGGCCATCTGATAATGTGTAATTTCATCATCCCATATTTGCAGATATATTTAATGGACTTAATGGAATTACAATATTCTACGTTAATGTGCGCCTTGTAAGTTTTCGAAAGCATTGGACAGTATGGCACAATCCAGCGATTATCGACATTAATGCCATCGGTCATGGGACCATGATTTAAATTTTTGATTACAACAAGGAGGGAAAAAAATGCATTTTGCATCCTGCAGAGGGTCGTCATCCTGTTAGGTATGTCGGGATCGCCTATGTGGCATACCGACTACCTCCTTATCTGTCTTGGGAGATAGAACCACCGCGGCACCGCTTTCGCATTACTTCGAAGTGGCTCCCTACTTGGCTATCCAGCCATCGACTTTATTTGGCCTGCGTCCATGCTCCCACTATTTGTCCATTTTATGGATATCATGCTGCGTCCAGATCCTTTTTTTCTCCTTAAGATGTCTTCACAATATTTCGCAACAGCGTTCAAACTTTCCTCATCAGCTGTCAACATACAATTTTTGAGAAAAAATTCTGCTTTATATTCCGCCCTTTCTGTAAAAATGTGTAATACAATATTTTTCTATAACATTCGGTATTTTGAGGTTGCTATTATGGAATATGAGACTTGTATGTTTTACTGAGGGTGAGGGTATATATAAGTCGGTTTACCCGACTGGAACTTTTTCACTGGTTTTCTTTTTGTTTGTTTTGTGTTTATCATTCGTTCTTTGTATAACAGTTGTTAAAATAATTCAGATTTGTAATTTATATTTGATAATTGTCAGTGTTGTATAAAATTGTTTTACACCGTTTACGTTAAATATACAAAGATAAATAATGGCTTGTAAATTACCGTCGTGTAATATTACAAAACTTTTTGAGCGTTGGCTTTGTAGTGGTGAGTACCACGTAAAATGTGTTGGTCTCTCAGCTCGCTTGGTTGACCAGTTATATGAAGTGAAGGTTATTCGTTGTGTTGCCCAAACTGTAGAGACCTCGACCTGGAATTTTATAAATTCTGATATATTTGCGATGATAATTTGCGATTATTCAATGCCACCTTCTATGAGCAATACAGATTTAAATACTGAAAATGTTTTTTGTTTCCGGAAACCAGATTATTATAAATTAAATGCTCTTTTGTCAGATATAAACTGGTTTGAAATTTTAGATCTGAGTAATATATCTATTTATAACGTTGATTTTCTGTTACAGTGTTTCTATACATTTTTGAATAACTGCCTAAGAGATTGTGTTCCTCTTGTAAATCCCCGAAGAAAGAGTAATTCTCCTCCATGGAATACTAAAGACTTGTCTAGCTTAAAAAACCGTAAATCACGATTGTTTAAAAAGTATAAACGCTCGGGTTTACTGTCTGATTATGCTCAATACTCAATATGTCGCCATGACTATAACCATTTAACTAAAAGGTGTTACAAGTCATATCTCGATATTTTAAAAAATAATTTTAAAGTAAACCCTAAATGTTTTTATGATTTTGTTAATAAAAAGAGGAAATCAAATATATTTCCTACTACTTTGCACTTCCATGATTCATTCTCCTCAAATGGAGCAATAATTGCTGACATGTTTGTTGACTTTTTCCAATCCCCTTAAACTGTTCCAAATAACAACATTCCCGATTATCCATACTTGATTAATGGTAAATTATTCCTGAACTTACTTTTGTTTCAAACCGGAAAGGTACGTGTGGCAATGTTAAAATTAAAACCTTCGTTCAGTCCTAGTCCGGATGGAATTCCTAGGTGTATTTTAAAAAATTGTTCTGATTGCATCAGTATCCCTTTTACACTAATTTTCAACTTTCTCTTGAGCTCTGGTCGCTTCCCTCATGTTTGGAAGCAATCGTTTATTATTTCTTTTTCAAAAATGGTGGGAAATCTAACGTCACCAACTTCGCGACATTGCTAAACTTAGTGCTATTCCGAAACTAATGGAGAAATTAATTACTGAATATCATTTCTGGCAGATTTTACCGCTAATCCTCCCTCCCAGACAACATGGATTCTTAAAGGGCAGGTGCACTGTAACAAATCTACTCGAATTTACAACTCTCGTAAACAAACCGACGTTGTCTATACAGATTTTAGTAAAGCATTTGATCGTGTGAATCATTGAATTTTTATGATAATATTGAACCGTATAGGTTTTCCAAAAACATTGTTAAACTTCATTCTCTCTTATCTTTCTTCTCATGAGCTACGTGTCTTATTTGGGCACGTCATACCGAAACCCATATTTATTACTTCGGGAGTGCCACAAGGAACTCATCTGGGCCCGTTACTATTCCCAATTTTTATGAATGACCATCCAGAAATTTTGAATAACTGTACAATTTCAATGTATGCTGACGATGTCAAACTGTTTTATAGTTTGATAAAAATGAATGTTGTAATGTACTTCAACCTGACCTCGGTCGTTTTTGTGAATGGTGTCGGTTAAATAAAATGAACTTGAATTTGAATAAGTGTAAATGTATGTGGTTCTATAGAAGTAAATTTATAAATAATGAATATTTTTTACATCCGGCCTAAAATAGAATATAACTCCCATATATGGGCAGGGGCTCCAAAGACATATTTGCATGGTAGGGTATGGTAGGGTATCCAACTCTATTGTCTCCCTACATCATCGCCGGGACGTAGGTTGTGTATCGCTGTGCTATAGATATTTCAATGGTCCCTGACGTTAGAACATTTAGCCGGAATACTCGGCTATGCAGGGAATCTCATCCGTTCATTGTCAAATGGCCGGTTGACCGGACGACGCACTATAGAGAAAATTCGTTCTTTAGCCGAACCGTTCGTATGTGGAATAATCTTCCAGCAAATGTGTTTCCTGCCAGTTGTGACATTCAAAAACTCAAAACAAATGTCAACAAACACTACTCCCTCTTTCCTCCTACCGATACCCTAATTTCCTTCAAATTTTCATCCATTAAACCGAATTTGTTGAGAATTTAATTTGTATTATGAACACATTGGTTTTCAAAACGGTGTTGTAGAAATAAATCATGCTATTCTAGAATTAACTAATGTTTAGTCTTAGTAGTAGTAGAATATCTTTTAAGTATTTAATTTTGTACGTTTTGTTTTAATTTTATATACTGGCTGAAGATAATTATCTGTAATTTAATCGCCTTTTATTTAGATTACCTCTTTTGATGTATAGCATTAAATTTTCGATTATAGGTTGTCACTATGAAATTAACGCTTATCACTTAAAAGTCTAGGATCCGACACAAATTAATTATTAACAATTTTCAGCACTGCGCCCAACATGAACTTAATTTTTTTACATCACTTTTAGTAGAGCACTAATCACTATGAAGTCTAGGATCGGACTGAAATAAATTATTTATTTAATTTGTTTTTTCGAAGCGGTCCATCTCCTAAAATATAAAAATCAGACGATCTTAATTCAAACGTTCTTCCAAACGAACTAATGTAATTCCCCCAATGTACACACGGCTATACATTCAAACCATCGTTGTGGTATCCCAACAATTACCCTGAAATGTTTTAGTTAAATATATTTTCTAACTATACCTCGTGTAAAGAGCTAATATCGGAAATAATAGACTTTACTTGTTGAGTACTTGTAGAAACTGATTTTATTTTCCAAAACGAAACACTCACTTAAATAAAATAGAATTTGAGAACACGTCTAGTACATGCCACTGGCAGTATATATTCCACATACATCGAATGCTCCTAAACATAGAATCAGCAAACTATATACATTTATATAACAGACGCAAACATTTGTTACAGCGCATTGCATCCCCATGCAGTATTAGAGTATCGATATTTAATCGACTGAATGTGCGTGTGTGTGTGGCTTATGCTATTGATAGTAAACCAATTGAAGGGTTCGATCTCGATTTCCAAGTGAATGTATACGCGAGTACAGCTCGGGCTGCTGATAGTGACACACTTAAAGTGTCATAATCCTATCGCCTGTGCATCCAAAGGGAAAGAGAAAAAGACTCATGTAAAATTCTGAACATTCTGCTGAACATACTGAAAGAACAGTAAACTAGCGTTTTCTTAAAATAATTTTCTTAATACAATATATTCTGCATTCCTTGACAGCCTTGAGTCGGTCATCCTCTTCTTCTTGTAGTTGTAAGCGTAACATACGTTGCATACAACCACTTCACCTTCCTGTTGTCTCTTCTTCCATCTCTTGGATACATTGTCCACCCGTGTTTCTCTCTCACGATGCTGAGCGACCATCAGATGCTTTTGGTCGCGGTGAGTTCTGCGTTCTTCTGTCATATTATGCAATCCCTTGCCGAAGTCTTCGGCATTGTAGGTTTTCGTTGATACCGTGCTACCGCTTCGTTGAATAGTAGCACTCACCTTCGATGGATTCGTGTGCACCTTCTTGGCATCTCTGCAGACCGATGTGAGACTCGAACTTTGAGTTGGTGTAAGTAATCGACCAAGTACACGAGCTGGTTGATTACTAATAATTGGTGTTGTTGCAGACCTGGGTGAAACGTTTTCCTTTTTATTACGTATAGGTCGTTTCTGTTATTCCAATGTGGTGACTGCAGCATTTTCAAACGCTTCTGTACGCATCTTCTCTGCGTTTTGAGTCCACCTCTAGCGTAGGCGGTCACTGTAGGCGCATACTTCGCATATCCATAAATATAGTACAGTCGTTTAGCCTTTTCTACAACCGATGCTAAAGGTAGTGGGTCTTCGTCCTTATAAGTTTGAGTCATCCTTCTGCGTTTGCTTCCATGTCGTGTACGAGAAGATATTTGTGATGGCTTGGGATCCAAATGGCTGGATCGTCCGACTTTGATGGATCGTGCAGCTTTTGCTTTGTGAAACCTTTTGCGTGTATCACTTGCTGCAATGAAATTGTTTTTCTTCGTTATTTTTTGGATATTACCTGTAAGCATCCAACCGAGTTTTGTTTCATGAGCTAGCATACCATTAGCTTTCAGGTTTCTCGTCTTCAGGATTTCTGGATACACGTCCGCACCCAAAATGCGGCCAATACATAGTTGTCCCAATCTCGTAAATTCACATCAAATGATTCATTCGGCAATGTTTTGGGAAGCTTCGGGAGCACTATTGCTTCCGTCGTAATTGAACAATCGTCGCTGAAACGGGGACGCACTTCAATCACAACTTTGTGTCTTGCTGTCTCCACTCGATCCGACGATATTCCACTAACTTCAGTTGGCGCTCTTATACGTGGGAGTCTTAGCAGCTGTGCGGTTTTCTCCGATATAAATGATGCCTGAGAACACCTGTCCAGAAGCGCCCTTAGAAGTTGCAGTCGTCCATCCGGTGTCTTTACCTTCACTATTGCTGTTGCTAACAGTGTGTCCTTGCTTAGTCGCTGGACCATATTCGATGTCACCTTTTTGGCCGTTGTGTCGTATTCTTGATGGATTAATGTTTGGTGAGTATTCCGATTGCATATGGAACACCGGAACTCCTTCATACACCTTGTTGTAAAATTATGCTGCAAATATTTAGAGCATAGTTTAGCATCGTTAATAAACTGTTTTCGTTCCTCCGGAGTCATTGCTGTGAACTTCCGACAATTTATTATATTGCTTCTGAATCTTCTTGATCGGAAAGGATGCCAAACTGATGCAAATTTGTTGCAAAAATGTCTTCACATCTCGGAGTTTTTGCACTTCTTTTGTCCTCTTTGTGTGATGTTCATACGGGTGTTTCCATCAAACTTCCTCAAAATGATGTGAGCCAACAAAACCTCAACATCATTGCCAACCTCTGCTTTCTCTCTAATGATAAATGTACTTTCATTTATCGTACTGATGAACTTCTTCACACTTTGATGGTTCTCAGCATCCAGATTCGGCAGGTCTAATATGCGGTCAAACGCTAACGAAAATATTTTTCTCTTATTTTCATATTTATCTTCCAATAAGCTCCAGGTTTCATTATACTCGTATTCCGACCCGAGCAGCAAATGTTGCACAATTGATTTTGCTTCACCTCGAAGCGATGATTTTAAATAATGGAACTTTACTGCATCCGTAAGGTCCTCTCTCTGGTATACCAGACTTTTGAAAGTCATAGCAAAATGAAGGCCATTCTTGCTCGCTTCCGTCAAACATTGGTAGCTTCGTCACTGGCAACGTAAACCCTAGATTGAAGTTCTCTTTCTTCTGAACTCCATTAATTCCTTCTTCCAGTTTTGCCTGCATACGGTACATCCTGTCTTCCAGAGCCTCATATGCTTCTGAATCAGAAGTATCCCTTCGGTACTTTGCTTCTACCTCACTTGCCGTTTGCGATATTACTGACCAGATATCCTTAATTTTATTCCGGAACATCATCATGTCAGTGGTATCACTGCCTGGTAGACGTCGTTCTGCCTCATCTAGTATCTTGGATGCCTTAGCCATCATTGACTCTAGCATATCTACAATGTTGTCAGCTGGACTTGAAGGCCTTGGCTGGCTTGTTTCTCTGATGTCTTCTGGTACATTTCATTGTACTTGCAGTGTCTCTTCTAACACTGTCTTCACATTTTCTTGCCCACGTACTGCCTGAGTTGAAGGTGATTGTTTCAGTTTTACCAGTTTCACCTTTACGGTCTGGTAACATTTATCGTTGAAATATTGATGATCAACATTTGATGCTGATTTCAAAACTTTCACGTGGTTAATCTCAAACTTCTTCAAGTTCTCCTCCAACTCCGGTGTTACTTTGCCCTTTGCTATTAGGGTCAGAATTGCTGTGTAGAGCCTTGATTGCCCTACAAAAAACTTTTGTACGACGTCGGACCACATTTTTATTAATTTCTCTTTTTAGAAACCGATAGTTTCCCTTTAATGCCCTTAGTGGCTGTTGTCTTGGATCTTCTGTCCAAGTTTTTTTTTATATTTTGAACGTTCCCCTGTTTGTTCTTGTCGTTTATCTTCGACAAGTCTGGGAACCTTTTGTCCGAATTTTTGATTAAAAATCAAATTTTTAACACTTTTTGTGTATGGAGAAACGATATTTCTCCCTTGTGTTAAGCTCGATGTCAGCCTCGAGCACGCTTATTTCAAGGAAATTATTTTTCTTCCTTAAAATGTTCACTCTGGTTCTTTTTTAAATCTCTTACCACTGGTGGGGGAAAATTTAAAAAATTACTTTCGTGTTAGAGAAACGATATTTCTCCTTTGAGTTTTCTTCAAGGTGGGGGAAAATTTAAAAAATTACTTTCGTGTTGGAGAAACGATATTTCTCCTTTGAGTTTTCTTCAAGGAATTTATTTTTCTTCCCTGGCAGGTTTTCATTGGTTCTTTTTTAAATCTCTTACCACTGGTGGGGGAAAATTTAAAAAATCACTTTCGAAGGACCAAATGTAAAGAGGTAATATCGGAAATAATAGACTTTACTTGTTGAGTACTTGTAGAAACTGATTTTATTTTCCAAAACGAAACACTCACTTAAATAAAATAGAATTTGACAACACGACTAGTACATGCCACTGGCAGTATATATTCCACATACATCGAATGCTCCTAAATAAAGAATCAATACACTATATACATTTATACAAATAGACTACAGACTAATAAAGATTCCACAAATACATAAACATTGAACAGACGCAAACATTTGTTTCAGCGCATTGCATCCCCATGCAGTATTACAGTATCGATATTCAATCGACTGAATGTGCGTGTGGGTGTGGCTTATGCTATTGATAGTGAACCACTTGAAGGGTTCGATCGTCGATTTCCAAGTGAATGTATACGCGAGTACAGCTCGGGCTGCTGATAGTCACACACTTAAAGTGTCATAACCCTATCGCCTCTACATCCAAAGGGAAAGAGAAAAAGACTTATGTTTAATTCTGAACACCTCGAGATATACGGATTTTTAATTACCGTATTTGCCGGACGATAAGACCCACCTTTTTACTCTGAAAATTTGACCTAAAATCAGGGTGCGTCTTATGGTCCGATGCGTCTTATCGTCCGGCAAATACTAATATTTTTTTGTTTTTATGTTTTTTTGAGTTGCTTTGATGCATTCGTTCATAATTCCCTATTTCGTTCAGTATTTATGTGTGTTGGTGTTATTGTTTACGCTGTCAGTATTTAGGTATGTGTGTTGGTGTTATTACTTACGCTGTCGTCGTCTTCAATTGGGGGAATCACAGAATTCACTTGTTGATGTTATTTATGAGGGTTTCATGAGTAAACTTCTAATAGTGACATAGTGTAGTAGCGTATTTCGCATGGTTTAGTCAAGTATTTTTATACGGGGTAATTTAAATTCATTCGTTAATTGTTAAAAAGCCAGAAATTGAGTGTAAAACAAAAGAGACTTTCTTATAATGTGAACTTTAAATTAGAAGTTATAAAATATGCAAAAGAACACGGAAACCGAGCAGCAGAAAGACATTTTGGTCCACCACCTACAGAAAAAATGATATGTGAGTGGAAAAAACAAGAAGAGCAATTGAAAGGGCTCAGTAAACACAAGAAAATACTTCGTTCACACTTACCAAAATGGCCGGAACTTGATGTTCCTTCAAATCGTACTGTGGATTCAAAAGGTACCAGATCAGTGACAATAAAAACAACAGGTCATGAAAAAACTCACTATACTGTAGTTCTAGCATGTTGTGCGGACGGCAGCAAGCTACCACCTATGATAAACTTTAAAAGAAAAACTTTACCAAAAGATGAAATCCCACGTGGAATTGTAATCCACGTTCAAGATAAAGGTTGGATGGATGAAATGGGCATTAAATTATGGCTACAAAGGATATGGGCGAATCGCAAGGGTGCGTTGTCAAAAAGCCGCGCGTTGTTAGTGTGGGATCAATTTAGAGCACATTTCACAGATCCAACCAAAAACCTTTTAAAAAAAATGAACACAGAAATAGTCATTCCTGGAGGCCTTACAAGCCAATTACAGCCTCTTGATGTATCAATAAATAAGCCATTTAAAGATTTGATGAGGGAGGAGTGGAACATATGGATGACAAAGCCGAATCACGATTTGACAAAAACAGGAAGAATGAAGCGTCCTACAATTACAGAAGTGTGCACCTGGGTAAAGAATTCTTGGGAAAATTCGGAATTAGTAACGCGATGGACGGTACAGATGATGATTTTGTCTTCGAGGAAAGTGAGGATGACGATAGCAGTTCAGAAAACATTTTAATAAGCGACAGCAACGAGTCGAGTGAAGATGAGTTAAATACCTAATGTAAAAAAATTAACTTAGGTACCTACAAATAAATACCTATGTATTACAATAATAAAGTGAATTAAAATAAATAAAGGAATTAAAAAAATTAGTTTTTTTTTGTAAAAATTGTGTCAGTGCGTCTCATCGTCCAAACCATAGTTATTTCTAAAAATTTATAGATAAAATTTTGGGGTGCGTCTTATGGTCCGATGCGTCTTATCGTCCGGCAAATACGGTATTCATAAAAGACGTAATCCCCTCCATTTTGTGGTAATTACAAAATATCAATACAAATTATCCTACTATAATAATAATAAATTCTCAACATTTGGAGTAAATCGGTGGGGTGGTTTCGTCAGCTATATGTAAAAGATTTATGATTTATGTATATAAAAATATTTATTTATTTATTTATGTATGTATAAAAATACTAGAAACAATAAAGACTTTCCAAATAATAGGAAAAATAAAGTTTAACTCTTTCGGCGGCATTGGTTTAATTTTTGTACCATATATTTTCCATATTTTTCGCGACGGTGGTACATTTTTCGTATCACATATGTTTTACGTTATCACTTAAGTCTCAAAGGTTTAAAAATTGAACCGCTCTTCATAACGGGACAATAAAGCAATAATGTTCTCAGAGAAATTTTCGTTTTGTGCAAATTGCGTATTTTATGTACATTTTATGGTCAGTGAAGCAACTTTTGTGCAACGCAGTGGATGGTTATTGAAAAAAGTTAAGAAAAAATAGTTTTCTGTAAAATAATTATAAAAATTGATGTTTTCTGGACAGATATATTGCTAAGGTAAGTAATTTCATGTTTTGGAAATAATATTACAACATAATTATTGCTGGTAGTGTATTTTGTTGTGGTACTTATATTGAACCATCACGACGTAAGGTATTTTTTTCATTGGAAATTTTTTTGCTTATTATTTGTAAAGGAAATATGAATCAGCCACATCAACACCTAAATGATGCAGAAATATGTGAACTTCTGGAAGACATGAATGATCTCACTGTTGAATGCGCAGAAATTCCCAGTGATTCTGAATCAAATGGAAGTGAAATTGAAGATGGTCTATATTCACCTAATATCGTATATGATGGATTTGATGCTGATGACGACATGCCACTTTCCACATTATTATATTCGAATAGAGATAATAACTGTGAAAATGCGGTACAGTAACAAAGACCTATGCGCCATCAAATGGAAGGACAAAAGATGTGTTCATTTATTATCAAATTATCATGATGCAGAACAAACAGTTTTCTTGCAAAGAAAGAATAAAGATGGAGCAATGTCTAATATTTCGGCTCCTCAAATAGTCGAAGACTACAACAGAAACATGTTGTACAAATGTGACCGAAAATGCCGAAAATGGTGGCATCGCATTTTTTTTTATTTTTTAGATGTTTGTGTGGTAAATTCATATATACTGTATAAATTGGCATTGGAGTCATCAGTCGAACACAAAATCTTCCGGCTTGAAATAATTGAAGGGCTGCTTGCAGAAACAATTGTAAACCAAAACAAGAAACGGCAGAGCATATCTACATAAATACCAGTAGCCTCAATAAAAAAATCCAAACCTTTCGTTTCAGAAAGTATCAGAACAGCCCAAGCTGCCCATCAACCACAACGCAGTACACGCAGACGATGTGCATTGTGCAGCACAATGAAAAAACAAATACGAACAGACTGGATTTGCGGAACATGCAATGTACCGTTGTGTTTATCAAAGAATAAAACATGCTTCCAAGATTACCATAAAAGTAGTTCAAGTGGCTGTGGTCCATAAATTGAACCACTATAAAATATTATTTTTAACAAATATATAAATCATATAAGAATTTTTTCTGAATTTTTTTTAAGTTTTGATCATTTTTTATTAAAATAAAAACATTTAATTTAAAAAAAAAAAAAAAATTCTCTGCTACATAAGGGGGTAAAATTGTTCTTGAATCTTTGCCGCTGAAAGAGTTAAAAAAAGGACTTACCAAAATACCAAAACCGTGTGTTTTATAAACCTTAGATCACCAGCAACATTGTCAACAATAGCAACAGTATCGAGAATATCAACACCATCACCAGCAGGCAATATGTGGACTGTTTAAATAGTTCTGATCGGGCGAGTGTTTTGTGATGCGAGGAATTGACAGGGAACATTTTTTATTTTGAAGTAAATGTAGAAAACATAAGAAGAATTTTTTTAAATGTAAATGTATATTTTCCAAAAAGGAATATGAAAGAAATGTAATGATCAAGACAGTATAGAAATATTTTCTTACTTTCCAAAGCACGTGGAAATTTAAAACATAAATCAATATTTTTTTTAAAATAAACATAGAGAACGAAATATCAAGAACAAAACCTTTTTCATTTTTCGAGGGCATATCGGAAATAAGAGGAAACTAAAGGAATCGAAAATATATAAAATTGTGATAACTCTACCATTTGACAGTCTTGACTGACTGGTTTTTTTTCCCCAGTACAAGACAATACTTGTATATAGTATTGTATAGTTGTTTTAGCAATACTGAAATTTATTTTAGAAAAAAGTCCATCCTTGTCGGAGACCTTGATTTTATTTCAGTGGTCTATCCTAATTTTAAGTTGCAAACGACCGTTTTTCTAAAGTTAGTCAGAATAGGGATAACGGACATTTGAGGAAATTCTCATGTACATTCGAGGAACGGACAATACTCCATACGGCCAAATTTTGCTTAGATGACATAGTATGTGCCTTGTAGGCGTTGCCAACTCTATTTCTATGTACAACGAGTGACAAGTTTCAGATTGAAACACAGCGTAAGAACTATTGTTGGCAACCCTGCAATTGAAACCACTTTGACTATCAGCCAAATACGCGTGACGTCATTTGATCAACCTGCGCAGAACAGTATTTTCTCTGCGCGGGATGGCATAATCTTTGTTTCTATCATTCGTGTATGGCACCCCACTTATTTGGGACGACATTAAGAATAAACTCAGTTTGCATTATTCCGACAAACGGACTGAGACGTCTTTGATAAGACGTCATAATGTTAAACAATACAACAAAGGTATTAAACCTTTCTACGGGGAAATCACAAGTGCAATCCGCTTGTAACAACATACTGATCCACGAGAAGGTTACAAACGCAAAGAAATCCCTTTACACTGAAATTTGTTTGAATTCTTTTCTTAGTGGACTTAACGACCCACTATGATCTAGAGTGAGGGCTATGCAACCAAATTCTTATGCCACAGCACTTGCTTGTTTCATTAAAAAACAAAATATTTCGTATCAAAGGGCACCACAACCCATTAGAGCTGGTTACAATCCCCAATACAATAGAGAGAATAGAAACCCCAACCCTACCCAAAATTCCAATTAGAGAGAATATTCGTGAAATACCCTTCCGACAGACAACCAATGATCAAACAGAAATATGACTCCCCAAAACCCCCTCAATAGAAGCGGAAACCAATACTCTCCTAACATTTTCAGACATCAAACATCTGATCCAACTGGTTAGCCCGAGTCAACAGACAAAATTTTCTAGCAAACCAAATTGGAATTTCCATGAGACAGACATTTCTGACAATTATCAGCATTTGGATAGTTTCCTTGATAATTACCCGAATAACTTCTATCAACGGGAAGAATTCGCGAATAATTCTGATAATTTTAATTTGCAAGAGTCAGTTAACCACGATAACATTGACCGACAATCACATAAACATTTTGATGACAAATCAACTAACATAGAAGACACTGGAAATTTTGTCAACTCAGCCTCAACCCTACATAACTATATTTATATCTTCCGGCAAAACCCTTAAATTTCTTTTGGATACTGGAGCATTGCCGTCTTTTATAAGCCCTTAAAATGACTTTCCAATCGAACTAATTAAGTGCAAACCAGTCATTATTTCTACTGTCTTTAAAAGCTACCAAATAAACAGACAGAATCTTGCGAATCTTTAAGGAATTTAACCAACGGTATCTTTTAAATTTCTCATATTCAAATTTCTTTGACGGACTTTTAGGCCTCGACGCTCTAGGTTTACTCAGCTCCAAAATTGACCTCGTGGGTAAAACCCTGATATCGAAAAATGCCACCAACAATATTAACCTCGAATTTAACCAATCTACCGGAATTCTAAAGGCCCCAGCAAGTTCGAAATCACTAATGAAACTACCCATTAATATAGAAAATGGCACTGCTTATATAAATGCCATTGAGATAAATCCCGTACTCTTTGTTAGTCCATGTCTGTACAATGTTGAAAATGGATACGGCTATGTAGAAGTGACAAACTTTTCTCACGAGGACCAGACATTTTTATTGGAGACTGCAAAGATATAATGCTGTGAATTTGATCGAATTTAATAATTTTAATGCGACTTGTGACGATAAAACAGGATACACCGGCGATCACGTATCTTCATCAAGTTTGGTCGATCTATTGAGGACAGGCAATCTTAATGACGAAGAACGCAAGGAAATTTTCAAACTCTTGCGAGAGTAACCATCTTGACGCGATGTGCTTCTTGTGGTTTCTAGGCTTGCGCAAGGACTTTAAATCACCTGGGTCTGGTCCATGTAGGAGTCTAATGCAGTAAAAAGATACACAACCAAGAGTTACTCACGCTTGTCATGAGTCCTATGGGAGGTCAGTAACTTATGCCCTCGAATCCGGCCAATTGACATATATGATACGAAACTACTTCTATGGTTCGCACCTTTTTCCCTGGGGGCCTTACCCCTAGTAGTGACGTTATAGATGCACTTTTAAGGTCAAGATGTTTGGTGGCAGTGTCGAGGACATGCATGGTTAGTAAGTGCTTAACGAAAACTAACCGCTAACAGCTACCCTCCGGTGCCAGGGCACGGACCGGTTGCAATCTTCTTGCCTAGTCCGCGTAAGCTGTCACTGAGCGCGATGGTCCTTTCCCTTTACTAGCATACTCGTGGGATCTACATGGAACAAATTACAAAAAAAAAAACTCAAAAACAAACGCACTAAAACAAACACGAAAACACAGGAAAAAACTGAACAACAAACACCTAACACAGACATGGTCAAAAGAGGCAGCTCCGGCGCTAGTGAGGATGATGCGAGGAGTGGACGACCAGACAGAGTGGGAAACACCGCTCAGGGGGGTAATGACGATCTGGACAGTAAACTGGACGAAATAAAGGAACGACTTATCGAACAGGACAGACGGATCCGAATGGACTTTGACGAGTTGGAAGAGCTTCAGGGGAAGTCTAGGGACTCATTAGCGGATACTGATGACGCCGTCAATAGAATGGAGGAGCTCCCATTGCTCTCTGGGTGAACATGATGTCACTATGATTCATGGCCCTGGTCAGAGAGTAGGGAGATCTTTTCTAGACTCTGACGACTCGGAGAAACGGATGGGTCCCGCAACGCCTAGCGAAGGTCTCCCAACTGGCTCTAAAAGGAGCAAAGTAGTTCGGCAACAGGCTGTGGATTAACCGGGTATGGTATGTACCGCGCCTACAGACAGATCAGGGGAGGTGCCTGGTTTAGATACCTCCATATCGTCACAAGGCGCGAGGAACGGGATCCCTCGTCGATAACCGTTAGTGAGAGGCAGCTTATCAGGAAGTACCGGAGGGATGTCAGGAAATTTGAAAAAATATACGGCTCCACCAAGGACCTATTGAATGCTGACTCTCCCGGATCTGACAACGGACACAGCTCCAGAAAAGTCAACAACATCAGAAAAGTCTAATCTGAAGTTTTTTCTTCCACAAAGATTATCTCGCAATATTCGTGCTCTTAGTCTACCCCATTGCATATCAAATTATGCAAATTTTCATCCATTAAACCGAATTTGTTGTGAATTTAATTTGTATTATGAACACATTGATTTTCAAAAGGGTGTTGTAGAAATAAAACATGCCATTCTAGAATTAACTAATGTTTAGTCTTAGTAGTAGTAGAGTATCTTTTAAGTATTTAATTTTGTACGTTTTGTTTTAATTTTATACACTGGCTGAAGATAATTTTCTGTAGAAAGTTGAATGTGAAACTACACAATATCATAGTAAAACACCAACTCCGCCATGCACGGTGCGTATGCGGTCCTTACGTTATGGGGAAGTGCATTCCGTTCGTAAAAAAAAAAAAAAAAAAAAAAAACTGAATACATCCAACACCGCGTTTCTCAACGACACGTAACTTAACAATGAAATCCATGATGATTTCAATTTTTGTTTAAACACGTCCTGTAATATCGTTTCGATGTGTAGATTTTTGGCCAGTAGACAATTCCGTTTAATTCCGAGAATTAACAATTTCCTTTTAATCGATTACCTCTTTTGCTGTATAGCATTAAATTTTCGATTATAGATTGTCACTTTGAAATTAATGCTTATCACTTAAAAGTCTGGGTTCCGACACAAATTAATTATTAACATTTTTCAGCACTGCGCCCAACATGAACATAATTTTTTTACATCACTTTTAGTACAGCACTAATCACTATGAAGTCTAGGATCGGACTGAAATAAATTATTTATTTAATTTGTTTTTTCGAAGCGGTCCATCTCCTAAAATATAAAAATCAGACGATCTTAATTCAAACGTTCTTCCAAACGAACTAAAGTAATTCCTCCAATGTACACACGGCTATACATTCAAACCATCGCTGTGGTATCCCAACAATTACCCTGAAATGTTTTAGTTAAATATATTTTCTAACTATACCTCGTGTAAAGAGCTAATATCGGAAATAATAGATTTTACTTGTTGAGTACTTGTAGAATACTGATTTTAATTTCCAAAACGAAACACTCACTTAAATAAAATAGAATTTGAGAACACGTCTAGTACATGCCACTGGCAGTATATATTCCACATACATCGAATGCTCCTAAACAAAGAATCAATAAACTATATACATTTATGTGGGATTGTCCATTCCTGGCAATTCCCGAGTTGCTTTCTTTTAGAAATAAAACGCCCACACAAACGAATCACTTTCAATTAAGTTCAATTCAGTTTTATTGTTGAATAATATTAAAATAGTTTAAGAAATAACCTAAAATTTAATTTCACAGTTCTCTAATAATTTAGCACACACAGTTTAACGTCAACCAACACTCTGTACTCTTCAACGTCTACCGTTCAACTCCCTCAATCTCAATCATCTATCACGCAGGGTTGCAAGTGCGTTCGCTTGCGCTTGCCCAACTCAATGCGTGCGCTGGCGTCTGGTCAATGTCGGTCAGCAGCGCGTGTTGCCGCACGCGCCGTTCCCACAATCGGCCGTCCTGACCGCACATTCGCCCTTTCCACTTCGTATCTACCATGGCTTAGCGTCTTCAGGACCCTATAGGGACCAAGGAACTTCGCTCTCAACTTCATTCCAGTACCGAATTGAGTACGCTTAAGGGCTACTAATTCATTCACCCTATATGTGGTTTCGGGAACTCGTTTGCTGTCGAACTGTTTACGGTTTTCCTCTGGAATCTTCAAAATGTTTTGCTTTGCTTCATACCTCAGTGCAACCCGTTCATCATCAAATTCTTGAAGTGCCAGTTCTTCAATCAATCGTCGAATGTCTACATTTTCTACCACCCTCATCTCTACACCCGTTAACAGTCTGAATGGGAACAATTTCGTACTTCTTGGTGGTGTACTATTTAAAACTTTCTGTACCCTGTCAACATGTTTGTACCAATTCTGGGGGTTTTCAATACATAGTTTGGTCAACATCGAAACAATATTTATATGTATCCTCTCTATCTGCCCGTTCCCTCTAGGTACTCCTGTCGCTATAAGTAAATGCTGTATGTTTTGTGACTCACAGTATTCCTTAAAATTGTTCGAAGTAAAAGCTGTACCTCTATCTGTAATGACCCTTTCTGGATTGCCAAATATCGTTGCTTGCTTAGTCATTCGATCTATCACTTCGTTTGTACCTGTGCTCTTCGTTGGGTACAACCAAACAAATTTGGTTTAAGCATCCACAATGACGAGTATATGGTTATACTGTTTATGTGTCGCTTCCATCGGTCCTACATGGTCAATGTGATACGTCACTAATGGCTTATTCGTTTTCTCAATCGGGGAAAGAAAACCTTCCCGTCGGCCCTTCTTCGCTTCTGACACAAGCTTTAACAATTCTATCAACTTTCGATGTCAAATCAGGTATAAAATAATTTTTCTCTACAAGGTCTTGTGTTTTTCTAGTGGCAAAATGTCCCTGCGGATGAGCTATTCTAATGATTTCTTCCTCCATCGAACTTGGAATCACTATCAGCTCATTATATATTTCCTTGTGAAGTAAATCATGTTTTAAGAAATAATCTTCATATTGGGTACTTTCTACTACTTTACTGACAGCTTTAATCCACAAATCTTGCAACTGTGCCTCTCTTATGCGATACCTTAAAGAATCTTCGAGAATTAAACAAGACAAACGACTAAGCGCGTCGACATGTCTCATTTTTGTTCCTGCCCTATGCTCTACCGTGTAGTCGAATTCCTGAAGATATAGTGCCCCTCTTGCTACTCTAGGGGGAACATCCTGTTTGCGCATCGTTAGTGCGAACGCGTTACAATCTGTTACAATTTTAATCTTCAACCCCAGCACATATATTCTCCATTTCTTTAGCGCCTCTATCACTGCTAAAACTTCTAGCTCATACGAATGATATTTTTCTTCCTGAGGTGTAGTCTTACGGCTCATATATTCTACTGGGTGGAATTGTTGGTCATCACCCTTCTGCATTAACGCCGCCCCGTACCCATGCATACTTGCGTCAGTGTGTATCTCAGTCATAGCTCTAGGATTAAATAGATTCAATACTGGTGGGTTCATCAAAGCTGACTTCAGTTGTTCAAATGCTAATTTCTCTTCGTCGCCAACTTTAAATTTTGCCTCTTTCCACAACAGATTTGATAGTGGTCGTGCCATCATTGCAAAATTCAGAATAAATTTTCTACAGTAAGAAGCTAAACCCAAAAATCTTTGCATTGCTTTTACATTCGTTGGCAATGGAAAATTGAAAATAGCTTTTGTCCTCTCTGTTGAAAGCGAAATCGTCGAATCCCTTATTGTGTAACCCAGAAAAATTTCTTTTTGTAAAAATTGGCATTTCTTCCATCTTATGTTTAGTCCGTTTAGTGACGCGACTCTTAACATCTTTCGAAGCTTAGCTAACCCCTCTTCTTCATCCTTTGATGGTATCACGATATCATCCATATATATGACCACTGTTCCATCCTCAATCAATGGGCGAAAAATCGAAAAAATATATCTGCAAAACACAGCAGGAGAATTTGAGATACCAAAAGGCACAAATTTAAATTCAAAGAGCCCATTATGCGTCACAAAAGCCGTGTATTTTTGAGAACTTTGTTCGATCGGTACGTGAAAATAACCCTTTTTCAAATTCAATGTGGTAAACACTTTAGCTCTTTGCAGTCTTTGTAAGACGTCATCAATCACTGCCATAGGAAAATTATCGCGTACATTTTTTTCATTTATCTTTCGGTAATCGCAGCATAATCTTGCTGTCCCGTCTTTTTTCCGAACTAACACTACAGGTGATGCGTATTGTGAAGAGCTCTGTTTCACCACACATTCCCTCATCCATTCTGCTACCTGATTGTTCACGGTACATTGGTCTGGATATGACATTCTACGTGGTCTTTGTGCCACCGGGATTTCATCACTAAGAATTATTTTCATTTGTACCGGGAATGTCCTGGGTTTAAGTGATTTATAAGCAAATATAAGTGTTTTTACTTCATTCTGTTTGACCCTGTCTAGATGTTCGATTTGTAGTTCACTTCTATCAAACTCATCCCATGCAGCTGAATGCATGATTTCTGAGAATTCCCCCTCTAAATCTGCTATTGGATTAACGTCCACAACAGTTGCGGTTTCAACCTGAGTTTGATCATATGGCTGTGATGGTTTAAACTTATTTTCAAATCTAGCCCCATTAGCATTAATAATCAGATCTAGATCACCCAGAATGTCGTTCCCTATTAATGCCGGGTATAAAATGTCGCTCTTTCTTACCACATGGAAAGTGATGTTTAGTTCGATAGCATCTAATTTAATTCTCGCTGTTATGCTACCTAATGTGGTAATCTTCTTACCACCTATTCCAGAAAGATTTTTTGGATTGTCATTTAATGGTATATCTCCTACATTAGCCAATGTATCGTAGCGTAAAGTACTGATGTCACTTCCAGTGTCGACCATCGCTGAAATTTTCTTTCCGAAGATTTCAATATCTTTAAATATTCTTCGAGATGGTGGTGGTACATCGTCAGTTAAAGTATTGACATATCTTTTCCGCGTAAGCTGTCACTGAGCGCGATGGTCCTTTCCCTTTACTAGCATACTCGTGGGATCTACATGGAACAAATTACAAAAAAAAAAACTCAAAAACAAACGCACTAAAACAAACACGAAAACACAGGAAAAAACTGAACAACAAACACCTAACACAGACATGGTCAAAAGAGGCAGCTCCGGCGCTAGTGAGGATGATGCGAGGAGTGGACGACCAGACAGAGTGGGAAACACCGCTCAGGGGGGTAATGACGATCTGGACAGTAAACTGGACGAAATAAAGGAACGACTTATCGAACAGGACAGACGGATCCGAATGGACTTTGACGAGTTGGAAGAGCTTCAGGGGAAGTCTAGGGACTCATTAGCGGATACTGATGACGCCGTCAATAGAATGGAGGAGCTCCCATTGCTCTCTGATGAGGGTGAACATGATGTCACCATGATTCATGGCCCTGGTCAGAGAGTAGGGAGATCTTTTCTAGACTCTGACGACTCGGAGAAACGGATGGGTCCCGCAACGCCTAGCGAAGGTCTCCCAACTGGCTCTAAAAGGAGCAAAGTAGTTCGGCAACAGGCTGTGGATTAACCGGGTATGGTATGTACCGCGCCTACAGACAGATCAGGGGAGGTGCCTGGTTTAGATACCTCCATATCGTCACAAGGCGCGAGGAACGGGATCCCTCGTCGATAACCGTTAGTGAGAGGCAGCTTATCAGGAAGTACCGGAGGGATGTCAGGAAATTTGAAAAAATATACGGCTCCACCAAGGACCTATTGAATGCTGACTCTCCCGGATCTGACAACGGACACAGCTCCAGAAAAGTCAACAACATCAGAAAAGTCTAATCTGAAGTTTTTTCTTCCACAAAGATTATCTCGCAATATTCGTGCTCTTAGTCTACCCCATTGCATATCAAATTATGCAAATTTTCATCCATTAAACCGAATTTGTTGTGAATTTAATTTGTATTATGAACACATTGATTTTCAAAAGGGTGTTGTAGAAATAAAACATGCCATTCTAGAATTAACTAATGTTTAGTCTTAGTAGTAGTAGAGTATCTTTTAAGTATTTAATTTTGTACGTTTTGTTTTAATTTTATACACTGGCTGAAGATAATTTTCTGTAGCCAGTTGAATGTGAAACTACACAATATCATAGTAAAACACCAACTCCGCCATGCACGGTGCGTATGCGGTCCTTACGTTATGGGGAAGTGCATTCCGTTCGTAAAAAAAAAAAAAAAAAAAAACTGAATACATCCAACACCGCGTTTCTCAACGACACGTAACTTAACAATGAAATCCATGATGATTTCAATTTTTGTTTAAACACGTCCTGTAATATCGTTTCGATGTGTAGATTTTTGGCCAGTAGACAATTCCGTTTAATTCCGAGAATTAACAATTTCCTTTTAATCGATTACCTCTTTTGCTGTATAGCATTAAATTTTCGATTATAGATTGTCACTTTGAAATTAATGCTTATCACTTAAAAGTCTGGGTTCCGACACAAATTAATTATTAACATTTTTCAGCACTGCGCCCAACATGAACATAATTTTTTTACATCACTTTTAGTACAGCACTAATCACTATGAAGTCTAGGATCGGACTGAAATAAATTATTTATTTAATTTGTTTTTTCGAAGCGGTCCATCTCCTAAAATATAAAAATCAGACGATCTTAATTCAAACGTTCTTCCAAACGAACTAAAGTAATTCCTCCAATGTACACACGGCTATACATTCAAACCATCGCTGTGGTATCCCAACAATTACCCTGAAATGTTTTAGTTAAATATATTTTCTAACTATACCTCGTGTAAAGAGCTAATATCGGAAATAATAGATTTTACTTGTTGAGTACTTGTAGAATACTGATTTTAATTTCCAAAACGAAACACTCACTTAAATAAAATAGAATTTGAGAACACGTCTAGTACATGCCACTGGCAGTATATATTCCACATACATCGAATGCTCCTAAACAAAGAATCAATAAACTATATACATTTATGTGGGATTGTCCATTCCTGGCAATTCCCGAGTTGCTTTCTTTTAGAAATAAAACGCCCACACAAACGAATCACTTTCAATTAAGTTCAATTCAGTTTTATTGTTGAATAATATTAAAATAGTTTAAGAAATAACCTAAAATTTAATTTCACAGTTCTCTAATAATTTAGCACACACAGTTTAACGTCAACCAACACTCTGTACTCTTCAACGTCTACCGTTCAACTCCCTCAATCTCAATCATCTATCACGCAGGGTTGCAAGTGCGTTCGCTTGCCCAACTCAATGCGTGCGCTGGCGTCTGGTCAATGTCGGTCAGCAGCGCGTGTTGCCGCACGCGCCGTTCCCACAATCGGCCGTCCTGACCGCACATTCGCCCTTTCCACTTCGTATCTACCATGGCTTAGCGTCTTCAGGACCCTATAGGGACCAAGGAACTTCGCTCTCAACTTCATTCCAGTACCGAATTGAGTACGCTTAAGGGCTACTAATTCATTCACCCTATATGTGGTTTCGGGAACTCGTTTGCTGTCGAACTGTTTACGGTTTTCCTCTGGAATCTTCAAAATGTTTTGCTTTGCTTCATACCTCAGTGCAACCCGTTCATCATCAAATTCTTGAAGTGCCAGTTCTTCAATCAATCGTCGAATGTCTACATTTTCTACCACCCTCATCTCTACACCCGTTAACAGTCTGAATGGGAACAATTTCGTACTTCTTGGTGGTGTACTATTTAAAACTTTCTGTACCCTGTCAACATGTTTGTACCAATTCTGGGGGTTTTCAATACATAGTTTGGTCAACATCGAAACAATATTTATATGTATCCTCTCTATCTGCCCGTTCCCTCTAGGTACTCCTGTCGCTATAAGTAAATGCTGTATGTTTTGTGACTCACAGTATTCCTTAAAATTGTTCGAAGTAAAAGCTGTACCTCTATCTGTAATGACCCTTTCTGGATTGCCAAATATCGTTGCTTGCTTAGTCATTCGATCTATCACTTCGTTTGTACCTGTGCTCTTCGTTGGGTACAACCAAACAAATTTGGTTTAAGCATCCACAATGACGAGTATATGGTTATACTGTTTATGTGTCGCTTCCATCGGTCCTACATGGTCAATGTGATACGTCACTAATGGCTTATTCGTTTTCTCTATCGGGGAAAGAAAACCTTCCCGTCGGCCCTTCTTCGCTTCTGACACAAGCTTTAACAATTCTATCAACTTTCGATGTCAAATCAGGTATAAAATAATTTTTCTCTACAAGGTCTTGTGTTTTTCTAGTGGCAAAATGTCCCTGCGGATGAGCTATTCTAATGATTTCTTCCTCCATCGAACTTGGAATCACTATCAGCTCATTATATATTTCCTTGTGAAGTAAATCATGTTTTAAGAAATAATCTTCATATTGGGTACTTTCTACTACTTTACTGACAGCTTTAATCCACAAATCTTGCAACTGTGCCTCTCTTATGCGATACCTTAAAGAATCTTCGAGAATTAAACAAGACAAACGACTAAGCGCGTCGACATGTCTCATTTTTGTTCCTGCCCTATGCTCTACCGTGTAGTCGAATTCCTGAAGATATAGTGCCCCTCTTGCTACTCTAGGGGGAACATCCTGTTTGCGCATCGTTAGTGCGAACGCGTTACAATCTGTTACAATTTTAATCTTCAACCCCAGCACATATATTCTCCATTTCTTTAGCGCCTCTATCACTGCTAAAACTTCTAGCTCATACGAATGATATTTTTCTTCCTGAGGTGTAGTCTTACGGCTCATATATTCTACTGGGTGGAATTGTTGGTCATCACCCTTCTGCATTAACGCCGCCCCGTACCCATGCATACTTGCGTCAGTGTGTATCTCAGTCATAGCTCTAGGATTAAATAGATTCAATACTGGTGGGTTCATCAAAGCTGACTTCAGTTGTTCAAATGCTAATTTCTCTTCGTCGCCAACTTTAAATTTTGCCTCTTTCCACAACAGATTTGATAGTGGTCGTGCCATCATTGCAAAATTCAGAATAAATTTTCTACAGTAAGAAGCTAAACCCAAAAATCTTTGCATTGCTTTTACATTCGTTGGCAATGGAAAATTGAAAATAGCTTTTGTCCTCTCTGTTGAAAGCGAAATCGTCGAATCCCTTATTGTGTAACCCAGAAAAATTTCTTTTTGTAAAAATTGGCATTTCTTCCATCTTATGTTTAGTCCGTTTAGTGACGCGACTCTTAACATCTTTCGAAGCTTAGCTAACCCCTCTTCTTCATCCTTTGATGGTATCACGATATCATCCATATATATGACCACTGTTCCATCCTCAATCAATGGGCGAAAAATCGAAAAAATATATCTGCAAAACACAGCAGGAGAATTTGAGATACCAAAAGGCACAAATTAAAATTCAAAGAGCCCATTATGCGTCACAAAAGCCGTGTATTTTTGAGAACTTTGTTCGATCGGTACGTGAAAATAACCCTTTTTCAAATTCAATGTGGTAAACACTTTAGCTCTTTGCAGTCTTTGTAAGACGTCATCAATCACTGCCATAGGAAAATTATCGCGTACATTTTTTTCATTTATCTTTCGGTAATCGCAGCATAATCTTGCTGTCCCGTCTTTTTTCCGAACTAACACTACAGGTGATGCGTATTGTGAAGAGCTCTGTTTCACCACACATTCCCTCATCCATTCTGCTACCTGATTGTTCACGGTACATTGGTCTGGATATGACATTCTACGTGGTCTTTGTGCCACCGGGATTTCATCACTAAGAATTATTTTCATTTGTACCGGGAATGTCCTGGGTTTAAGTGATTTATAAGCAAATATAAGTGTTTTTACTTCATTCTGTTTGACCCTGTCTAGATGTTCGATTTGTAGTTCACTTCTATCAAACTCATCCCATGCAGCTGAATGCATGATTTCTGAGAATTCCCCCTCTAAATCTGCTATTGGATTAACGTCCACAACAGTTGCGGTTTCAACCTGAGTTTGATCATATGGCTGTGATGGTTTAAACTTATTTTCAAATCTAGCCCCATTAGCATTAATAATCAGATCTAGATCACCCAGAATGTCGTTCCCTATTAATGCCGGGTATAAAATGTCGCTCTTTCTTACCACATGGAAAGTGATGTTTAGTTCGATAGCATCTAATTTAATTCTCGCTGTTATGCTACCTAATGTGGTAATCTTCTTACCACCTATTCCAGAAAGATTTTTTGGATTGTCATTTAATGGTATATCTCCTACATTAGCCAATGTATCGTAGCGTAAAGTACTGATGTCACTTCCAGTGTCGACCATCGCTGAAATTTTCTTTCCGAAGATTTCAATATCTTTAAATATTCTTCGAGATGGTGGTGGTACATCGTCAGTTAAAGTATTGACATATCTTTTCCCTTCCCTAGTGTCCTCTTTGCGCACTATATTTTCTTTCTTCACCTCAACTCTGCACTCAAAAGACTTGTGACCTGTACCCTTACACTTAAAGCATTTGACGCCTTGACTCTTGCAATTACTTGCAATGTGACCTTTTTCCCCGCATTTGTAACAGCGTTTAATAGTGGCGTTCACGTTTTTGTCCGTCTCAGTTTTTATTGACGTCCCCTTCGAATTTGATGATTCTCCGGTTCTGAACATTTTCTCATAAACGCGAAATTTCTCTTTTAAATCTGCTAAATTCCTCGCCTGGTACAAAATTGATTTATTTATTTTTGAATCCGGAATACCCTCGACAAAATAAGTTATCACGCTCTCATCATCTATACCTATGGGTTGACCCATCTCCTGCAGACTGTAGAGATATTCCCTCAATGATTCAGATTGTTTCTTCTTACGGCCTGATAACAGTCTGTGGATTTCAACAGCCGACAATCTATTCCCAAATTCACTTGTGAGAGCGCTCTTCAAAGTTCCCCAATTTTTTATCTGATTTTGGCCTCTGACAAATATTTTCGCTGCTCCCATTAGCAATTGTTTGCAATAAATAAATTTCTGTAGATCATTCCATCCAACCGTGTACGCACAGTCTTCGAATTCGCGCAACCACTGAGCAACATCGGGCAAACCATCGCCAGAAAAATATGAGATCGAGTCCTGGATATCCCTCAGGGTAAAATGACTTGTTGCCCTGCCAACCACCGAAGAAGCTTCGCCATAATCTGATTCATCTTCATCAATGGGAAGACCAAAGTGGATCAATAGTCGTTCCTGTAATTGCGGTTTGTTTCCAATTTTAGTTCGTCCAATTTTAACTTTAATCCGTCCACGTTCAAAGCTAAAATTTCGTCTTTGTCCATCGTCACTGTCGAGTGCTTTACAATATTTGTTAAAACAAATTATTGTTTAAAATATGAATATAAAAGTAATAAAAAGTATATAAAAAAGAATATAAAAGTAATAAAAAGTATAAAGTATATAAAAAGTAAAAATATTACATCAAATTAATTCAAAAGTATTTCTTCTTCTTTGTAGTTGTATCTTACAATCAACTATTTTTTTCAACTCTTTATATTTCTCTCTTATTTTCAACTATTTAGTGCAACATCTAAGCACTCTTTTATATGGTCATTCGTGTTCTCTTTCGTCTATATCGTATCTTCTTCTTCAAATACTCTAGCGCATAATCTATGCACTCTTCTACGAGGGTATATGTTGCAATATCAAATCATACACATTCATATAATATGTGTGATACAAACACAAATAATCGTCTACTGTTTTGTATACTCCAACATGCAACATATGCCTTACAAAACATCTAATAATACACGCGTCTATGTGTATATCAACATCTACTCATACACGTCCATCTAAATGTATGATTCGAACATCTACGTTACGCTATGTACTCATACATAACTAACATGTGTGTGAATAGAAAGAAAAATAATTGATCTCATTTATTCGTCAGTTTTCTTACTCTCACACACTACTCTTCATCTATCCCTTTTCACACTAACTCAAAATAACTGAAGTACTCCCGCATTCCCTCTACCAGCACTTACATACACATATTCATACATACAATGATTTGGCGATCTTACCCTGCCATTACACCCAAGGTTTATGTATAGAAGGTTACGCCATCAGCAAAAATTGCCGTTAGGTGACGTAGTTGGTGACAAACGTCAAAAAGAAGTGGGTTGCCAGCTCTATGTCTGCCTACTTTTAGTTAACAAAGCTAAGATTTCATGTGAAAAATGTACATATTGCAGTGAGTTGGCAACCCTACTTTGTCAGATTTGTAAAGAAATAAAACAACAAATCGAAACGTAAACATTAAGTGTGCAGTGGGCAAATGTAAGAAAACCAACAGTAAAAAATATGTGAGTATGTGAAAATGTAAAAAGAATGTTTTTCCGGTGCAGAATGTACTTTAGGTTAAGAATATTAAATGCCGACATTACCAAAAATATTTATACCAAAAAAAGAAAATTAAATAAAACTAACTTAATATACAAAAAATTGTTCGTTTTTCGCTAATAAATAAATTGATGGCAAAAATAGTCAATTGTCCCACTGTTATGAATACACAAATATTATCAGCTGTTAGCTCGAAATTTTTAGCCAATAGGAACAAAGTTTGCGTGACGTCATTGGTGACAAACGTCAAAAACAGAAAAGGGAAGGGGGCTGGGATGGCGTAACCTTCTATACATAAACCTTGATTACACCTACATCTAATTTGTTGCCAGTTGAGCACACATATACTCTTCGAAACAGAAACCAAATATCGAAAATCATCTGAAAAATCATTTCAAAAACGTCGTCACAAGAGTAACTTCTCTTGTTGTTGTTACCGTCCGCAGCAGCAAACAAAAACACAATGTTACCCCACACCACAAATTGTCAAAGCATTTGGGGAAAAGTATGGACACGCAAATTTGTTTTCAGAAATACGTCTAAATTTTGTTTTTTGTACTTCAAACAAGTCTGAAAAATACTTCATTGATAATAATTCACAAAATATAACTGTTTTTATTACGACAAAACGGTCAAAACACAATTACACAATAAAATTATCCCATAAATTGACACAAAAAATATTTGGGGGAACTCTAACATTCGTTTCAGCTGCATGTGCCAAAATTTTACTGCCATTGAATTTTCGTTGCCAGTCGGCCGGACAGTAGCAAAAATGTGTGTGTATTGGTAAAAAAGTGTGAGTGTGTTGAGTTTTTCGAACAATTACTGCCCTGTCTAATGCCTGGGTTATGATGACTGTTGATGTATTGCGTCTTAGTTTCTGCTACGCTGCTCAGCAATATGCGTTGTTGATGATTTCGTCTCTGCTATACTCCGCTTCACAGTTGTATCAAAGGGCTCGGCAGTAGCCACACTTCTTGTTGTTGTAATTTTTTTTTTTGATTTGGTAACACGCCTTATTGTTGTTGTCGTTGCACTCTCGTTGTTCTAGCTCTTTGTTGTTGTTGCTCTGTTTTCTGCTTCTATATTTGTATTTATATTTCGTTTGGTTACGGTTTTACTGTGTTTGTGGGTGCAGACATTTGCTTCTTTTCGTTGGCACAAGTGATTTAGTTTTTTTTTTATGCACAGGCATCGTTCTTTTCATTTGTTGTTGTTTGTTTTTAACACACAATTTCTAACTGTTTATAAATTCTTTCTCGATATTCTCATGCACACAAACACACACAGCTATGGAATTTCGTCGATCTCTTTTTAGTATGGCTTCTTTGCAGGTATGTGTTATAGGGGTTGTTTTTCAATATCTCTTTCTTATTGTGCGGCGGTTTTTTCACATTTCCAGTTTATTATTTTTCTTCAAATTTTTCCACATCATTCACTTTAAGGGATTGATTTAATTGTTTTTCTTTTTTGATTAAAAGATTTTTGGAATGTTAATCCCGGTTGAGCCCCCAATTTGTGGGATTGTCCATTCCTGGCAATTCCCGAGTTGCTTTCTTTTAGAAATAAAACGCCCACACAAACGAATCACTTTCAATTAAGTTCAATTCAGTTTTATTGTTGAATAATATTAAAATAGTTTAAGAAATAACTTAAAATGTAATTTCACAGTTCTCTAATAATTTAGCACACACAGTTTAACGTCAACCAACACTCTGTACTCTTCAACGTCTACCGTTCAACTCCCTCAATCTCAATCATCTATCACGCAGGGTTGCAAGTGCGTTCGCTTGCGCTTGCCCAACTCAATGCGTGCGCTGGCGTCTGGTCAATGTCGGTCAGCAGCGCGTGTTGTCGCACGCGCCGTTCCCACATTTATATAACAGACGCAAACATTTGTTACAGCGCATTGCATCCCCATGCAGTATTAGAGTATCGATATTTAATCGACTGAATGTGCATGTGTGTGAGGCTTATGCTATTGATAGTGAACCACTTGAAGGGTTCGATCGTCGATTTCCAAGTGAATGTATACGCGAGTACAGCTCGGGCTGCTGATAGTGACACACTTAAAGTGTCATAACCCTATCGCCTGTGCATCCAAAGGGAAAGAGAAAACCAGTGGAAAAGTTGCAGTCTGGTAAACCGACTTATATATACCCTCACCCTCAGTAAAAAAATATAAGTCTCATATACCATAATAGCAACCTCAAAATACCGAATGTTATAGAAAACCAGTCGGGTAAACCGACTTATATATACCCTCACCCTCAGTAAAAACATACAAGTCTCATATTCCATAATAGCAACCTCAAAATACAAAATGTTATAGAAAACTAGTGGAAAAGTTGCAGTCGGGTAAACCGACTTATATATACCCTCACCCTCAGTAAAAAAAAAATAAGTCTCATATACCATAATAGCAACCTCAAAATACCGAATGTTATAGAAAACCAGTCGGGTAAACCGACTTATATATACCCTCACCCTCAGTAAAAACATACAGGTCTCATATTCCACGATATCTAATGCGGTTATTACATTTCTAAAGTGGTTGTAATGGTACATTTGCATGGGAGGTACCAGAAGGGGAGTTGCCAGACTTCCAAGTTTTTGTCCGAAACTTTGTCCAGTTATACCTTTACAAACTCCGGAATTTGGCCAAGATTGAACTTGTGCGTGTTGATATTATTTCACGATTTATAAAGTGGGGGAAATAGCAGATTTGTATGGGAGGTACCCGAAGGGGGGTTGCCAGACTTCCAAGTTTTCGCCCAAAACTTATTCTAACTATGCGTTTCCCAAATACAAAATTTGGGCCAGATCGCGCTGGGCATATTTGTATTATTACACGATTTCTAAGGTAGGCGGGATGGTACATTTGCATGGGAGGCACCAGAAGGGGAGTTGCCAGACTTCCAAGTTTTTGTCAAAAACTTTGCCTAGATATAGCTTTACTAAGTACAAAATTTGGGCAGGATCGCGTTGGGCATATTGATTTAATTACACGATTTCTAATGTAGGCGGAATGGTACATTTGCATGGGAGGCACCAGAAGGGGAGTTGCCAGACTTCCAAAATTTTATCCAAAACTGTATCTATCTATAGCTTTACTAAATACAAAATTTGGGCAGGATAGAGTTGATCATACTGATAGTATTAGACGGTTTATAAGGGGCGGATGGTACATTTGTATGGGAGGTACCAGAAGCGGAGTTGCCAGACTTCCAAGTTTTTGTCCAAAACTTTGTCTAGCTATAGATTTACTAAATACAGAATTTGGGCAAGATCGCGTTGGTCATATTGGTGTTACTACACGATTTCTAAGGTAGTCGGGATGGTACATTTGTATGGGAGGTACCAGAAGGGGAGTTGCCAGACTTCCAAGTTTTTGTCCAAAACTTTGTCTAGCTATAGATTTACTAAATACAGAATTTGGGCAAGATCGCGTTGGTCATATTGGTGTTACTACACGATTTCTAAGGTAGGCGGGATGGTACATTTGTTGGTTGGTCATACTGATAGTATTAGACGGTTTATCAGGGGCGTGATGGTACATTTGTATGGGAGGTACTAGAAGGGGAGTTGCCAGACTTTCAAGTTTTTGTCCAAAACTTTGTCTAGCTATAGCTGTACTAAATACAAAATGTGGGCAAGATAGCGTTGATCATACTGATAGTATTAGACGGTTTATCAGGGGCGGGATGGTACATTTGTATGGGAGGTACCAGAAGGGGAGTTGCCAGACTTCCAAGTTTTTGTCTAAAACTTTGTCTAGCAATAGATTTACTAAATACAGAATTTGGACAAGATCGCGTTGGTCATATTGGTGTTACTACACGATTTCTAAGGTAGGCGGGATGGTACATTTGTATGGGAGGTACCAGAAGGGGAGTTGCCAGACTTCCAAGTTTTTGTCAGAAACTTTGTTCAGTTATACTTTTACTAAATACGGATTTTTGCCAAGATCGGAGTGGGCATATTGATATTATTACACGTTTACTAAAGTGGGCGAAATAGCAGATTTGTATGGGAGGTACCCGAAGGGATGTGGCCATATAGCCCATATGCAATCCCATAAGCAGTTTTGGGAAAATATTAAGCCATGCCAAATTTCAGAGTGATCGTTTAACTCTTTCGAAAGTTATCGTGCGTACCAGCAGGACAGACAGACGGACATGGCTCAAACGATTAAGAAAGTCATGAATCGAATTTGGTTCAAAGACACCTGGGGTCTAATGTGAATATTTCTAGGTGTTACACTTTTGGGTCGTATCAAATGATATATACCCTCCTACCCGTAGGGTGAGGGTATAAATATTGTATTACACATTTTTACAGAAAGGGCGGAATATAAAGCAGAGTTTTTTTTCTCGAAAATTGTATGTTGTTAGAGCTTTACTAAATATAGAATTCGTTGAGCGAAGATTCGTTGAGCGAATTTACATAATTGCACGATTTCTAAAGTTGGTGGAATGGTAAATTTGTATGGGAGGTACCAGACGGAGTCCGACTAGGGGTCCAATTTTTTCTGGAGAGCTTTAGATGTTTATAGATTTACTAAATACAGAATTTGGGCAAGATCGCGTTGGTCATATTGATCATATTACCCGATTCCAAAGGTAGGCGGGATGGTACATTTGTATGGGAGGTACCAGAAGGGGGTTTGCCAGACTTACAAGTTTTTCTCCAAAACTTTGTCTAGCTATAGCTTTACTAAATACAGAATTTGGGTAAGATTGCGTTAGGCATATTGATATTATAATGTAGGCGTGATGGTTCATTTGTATGCGAGGTAACAGAAGGGGAGTTGCCAGACTTCCAACTTTTTGTCCGAAACTTTTTCCAGCCATAGCTTTATTAACTACCAAATTTGGGCAAGATCCCTTTTGGCATATTAATATTATTACATGGTTTTTAATGGAGCGGGATGGTACATTTGTATGGGAGGTACCAGAAGGGGAGTTGCCAGACTTCCAAGTTTTTGTTCAATACTTAGTCTAACTATACGTTTACTAAATACAAAATTTGGGCAAGATGTCGTTGGGCATATTGGTGTTATTACACGATTTCTAAGGTAGTCGGGATGGTACATTTGTATGGGAGGTACCAGAAGGGGAGTTGCCAGACTACCAAGTTTTTGTCCAAAACATAGTACAGTTATACCTTTACTAAATACGGAATTTGGCCAAGATCGAAGTGGGCGTATTGATATTATTACACGATTTCTAAAGTGGGCGAAATAGCAGATTTGTATGGGAGGTACCCGAAGGGGTGTGGCCATATAGCCCATATGCAATCCCATAAGCAGTTTTGGGAAAATATTAAGCCATGCCAAATTTCAGAGTGATTGCTTAACTCTTTCGAAAGTTATCGTGCGTACCAGCAGGACAGACAGACGGACATGTCTCAAACGATTCAGAAAGTCATGAATCGAATTTTGTTCAAAGACACCTGGGTTCTAATCTGAATATTTCTATGTGTTACACTTTCGAGCCGTATCAAATGATATATACCCTCATACCCGTAGGGTGAGGGTATAAAGACTCATGTTCAATTCTTAACATTCTGCTCGGGGCTAAGAAAAAGAACAGTAAACTAGCGTTTTCTTAAAATAATTTTCTTAATACAATATATTCTGCATTCCTTGGCAGCCTTGAGTCGGGCATCCTCGTCTTCTTGTAGTTGTAAGCGTAACATACGTTGCATACATCCTCTTCACCTTCCTGTTGTCTCTTCTTCCATATCTTGGATACATTGTCCACCCGTGTTTCTCTCTCACGATGCTGAGCGACCATCAGATGCTTTTGGTCGCGGTGAGTTCTGCGTTCTTCTGTCATATTATACAATCCCTTGCCGAAGTCTTCGGCATTGTAGGTTTTCGTTGATACCGTGCTACCGCTTCGTTGAATAGTAGCACTCACCTTCGATGGATTCGTGTGCACCTTCTTGGCATCTCTGCAGACCGATGTGAGATTCGAACTTTGAGTTGGTGTAAGTAATCGACCAAGTACACGAGCTGGTTGATTACTAATAATTGGTGTTGTTGCAGACCTGGGTGAAACGTTTTCCTTTTTATTACGTATAGGTCGTTTCTGTTATTCCAATGTGGTGACTGCAGCATTTTCAAACGCTTCTGTACGCATCTTCTCTGCGTTTTGAGTCCACCTCTAGCGTAGGCGGTCACTGTAGGCGCATACTTCGCATATCCATAAATATAGTACGGTCGTTTAGCCTTTTCTACAACCGATGCTAAAGGTAGTGGGTCTTCGTCCTTATAAGTTTGAGTCATCCTTCTGCGTTTGCTTCCATGTCGTGTACGAGAAGATATTTGTGATGGCTTGGGATCCAAATGGCTGGATCGTCCGACTTTGATGGATCGTGCAGCTTTTGCTTTGTGAAACCTTTTGCGTGTATCACTTGCTGCAATGAAATTGTTTTTCTTCGTTATTTTTTGGATATTACCTGTAAGCATCCAACCGAGTTTTGTTTCATGAGCTAGCATACCATTAGCTTTCAGGTTTCTCGTCTTCAGGATTTCTGGATACACGTCCGCACCCAAAATGCGGCCAATACATAGTTGTCCCAATCTCGTAAATTCACATCAAATGATTCATTCGGCAATGTTTTGGGAAGCTTCGGGAGCACTATTGCTTCCGTCGTAATTGAACAATCGTCGCTGAAACGGGGACGCACTTCAATCACAACTTTGTGTCTTGCTGTCTCCACTCGATCCGACGATATTCCACTAACTTCAGTTGGCGCTCTTATACGTGGGAGTCTTAGCAGCTGTGCGGTTTTCTCCGATATAAATGATGCCTGAGAACACCTGTCCAGAAGCGCCCTTAGAAGTAGCAGTCGTCCATCCGGTGTCTTTACCTTCACTATTGCTGTTGCTAACAGTGTGTCCTTGCTTAGTCGCTGGACCATATTCGATGTCACCTTTTTGGCCGTTGTGTCGTATTCTTGATGGATTAATGTTTGGTGAGTATTCCGATTGCATATGGAACACCGGAACTCCTTCATACACCTTGTTTTTTTTTGAACAATCGGGACCAGACGACGGATATCTTCTGAACAGATACCATTAAAATATCTATAGAATAGCGATACACAACCCACATTTCGGCGATGCTGTAGGGAGACAATAGAGCTGGATACCCTACCATCCCCTATCATCACCACCGCTCTCCTCTGTACACGGTCCAGAAGCTTCAAAGATGTTAATGGAGCCCCTGCCCATATATGCGAGTTGTATTCCATTTTAGGCCGGATGTAGGTGGTGTAAATATTTACGAGATCAGATGGAGTGAAGTATTTCTTGCACCGCTTAAAAAAGCCTAAACACTTGAATGCTTCTTTCGACACTTCGAATATATGGCTAGCCCAGCGAGCATCACCCTGTATCTTCATGCCCAGAACATCAAGAGTGTCTGATTCGTCGATATCCACAACACCCATAGAAATTGACGACGATGCTGGATCTGGTGAACGTTTGTGTGACAACAAACAGCACTGGGTCTTTTGTGGATTAAAATCTACTCTATTCATTTGGCCCCACTCACAAATCGTCGCCAAATCGCGGTTAAGTGAGTCACTCATCGTTCGCCTTTTGTCCTCCACCTCCATAGGACCTGGCCGATGATCAAATGAGTATGAATGACAGAGATTGCTGTCATCCGCAAAGGAGTAGATCGGGTTCACAGTCTGACCCAACAGGTCGTCAATGAAAATAAGAAATAAAGAAGGAGAGAGGACAGAGCCTTGTGGCACTCCTGCGGTCAACCTATGCTCGTTAGATGAGACCCCATCTATAACAACTCGTATAGAGCGATCCCTAAGAAAACTCGATATGAATCGAGAGAAGGTATTACCGACACCAAATGCAATAAGTTTTGATATGAGTGCTCCGTGCCAGACGCTATCGAACGCCTTGGAAATATCCAGAGCCACGACCTTGCTTTCGCCAAGTCGGTGAATGGATCGACTCCATCGTTCCGAAAGGTACGCCATCAGGTATCCAGTAGATCGGTTTCTACGGAAGCCATACTGTCGATCATTGAGAAGGCCGTTAGACTCTAAATATTTGACAAGATGGTGGTAAATACCAGCACGGTACGACATGTTGAAAAGATTGCGCAATGGACGAGCTAGCGTCGAAGAGCACTTACATAGGACAAGTGCTGAGATACCATCCGGGCCCGGAGTTTTGTTTACATTGAGATCTGCAAGAACCCTTTTGACTCCACGTGTTCGAAAAAATATCTGAGGCATCGAACTAGATACGTTCTCGATCACGGGGAGTGGTTGACTGCTGTCTCGCAAAGATGAATTCTTTGCAAATATTTCAGCCATAAGATTAGCTTTGTCAACCGGGTCCGTGATTATCTGGTCATCGTTAACGAGAGTTGGGATAGAAGATGAAGAATTGTCCCTTACCGTTTTTACAAATGACCAAAAGCTCTTACTTCCCCTGAGAGAAGAGAGAACTTTAGCACGAAGACGCTGTTCGTAAAGCCTAAGTACTCGGGCACGATGATCTTGCCTGCTTGCGTAGCAGTTCAGTAGCGGTATTTTTATTTAAACGCCATTTTCTGAATGCTTCCTCTTTGGATCTGACAGCTTCTTTGCATGTCTGATTAAACCAACAATTTTTTGGAGGTTTAATCGAAGTAGTCTTCGAGGGAATAAACATGTTTATGCCAAGAAGAATTATTTTCTCAACCATTTCAGCAGCAGCATCGACATTATTGTCTAGGAAACATAATTTCCAGTTAAATTGCTGATAAAAATTGTTGAGCTCGGCCCAACGTGCCTTTTCGTATATATACATTGTCCGCTTCGTGACTGGTTTTGGCTCGAAGATCGGAGAACGAAAAGGATGCTGAAATGGTGCAATGATCCGAGTTACCAAGAGGTGCAAGAATGTTGACCTCATACTTTTCAGGGTGAGAGGTTAAGAAAAGGTCAAGAATATTTTGATGTTGCCCTTCAACACGCGGAATGTGTGTTGGTTCGTTCACTAATTGCGCCAAGTCATTGTGCGCGGCAAATAACTCAGCGTACTGACCCTCCGGAGATGTATGGCTCGAATGGGAAAGCCAAGAATTATTGTGGACATTGAAATCCCCAGCAACTACAATTTCACTGTCCGGATAATCTTCTAAAATTTTCGAAATGGAGTCGGAAAGGACGTCGAAGCCATTCAAGGTAGCCTCCCTTTCCAAGTTTGGACTTCTGTAAAGAAACCCGAAATGTACAGTGTGCGGTCCAATCCTGAACTTAACCCAAAGACAGTTAAATTCTGGATCTTGTGAGTCCAAATGTTGCTGGCTCTGGAACGCAACACCATTACGTATGTAAACCACAAGGCCTCTGTGAGAAAAGAAATAGGAAAGCATGTGATAACCAGGAATGTGGAAATCCTGTGGATCAGAACCTCCACACACCTGGGTCTCACATAAAGCAAAGATATCCGGCCTATGGAACTGTGCGTGAGAGTATATCGCAAAAAAATTAGCTCTCAGCCCACGTATGTTGGCAAAGTGAATTTTAAACGTGCGTACCATTATTATGACATTCACAAATACAAAACAATATCAAAGCAAAACAACAATATAATACTGCACCTCTCCTGCCGCTGTTGTTTCTGTTAGATATCCAGTGTTATACCTACAACATCAAACAGAACAGCGACATGAAAAGTGCAGTATCAATTGTGTTTTGCGAAGGGGATAACACTAGTACAAAGCAAAACGGAGACATAGAAAAGCCCCTTGTGTTGCCTTGTTGTGTTGATTGTGTATGGCGGTTTAGTTGTGGCCGGTGACTGCTGTTGTTGTTATTGTTGTGTTGTGTTATTGTTGTGTTGTGTTATTGATCTTGGTTGTATTTTTGCTATTTTTGTGTTATTGCTGTTTTTGATTTTGTTTTGTTTTTTGTTTAGTGGTAGAATATATGTAGTGTTTTTATTGTATTTTGGTTTATGTTTTTTTTTTTTTTGTATATTTTTTTGTTTTGTTTTCACAAAGACGGACACAGACAAACACGACGCGGACGGAACAAAATTGTGCGTGCACAACGGACAAAGCACAGAACACTACTGGTCCTGAACTTTCTGTTGTACTGTGAGTAACTGGTGTAATATATTCAAACTACTACTCTTAATTACTGATACTCTACTTAGTACTTTTAAACTATAAAATACTACTACATATTCCAACCCTAATATCAATCCTTATTCCATACCTAGAGTTACGTCACTGTAAATAGTAGTATGTAAGAACATTGAAATAAACAACCAGTCTAATTTAAACCTTCAACGCGTGCGTTTCATTCACAACAATTGGCGACGAGTAAAAAAGGAAAAATCATTATTTGTGCGAATGTCCGTGTTTTTTTTGTGTGCAACACACACATGTAAACGAGAATACAATTGTGCGGTCGTATTCTCTAATTTTCGGTGCATAAACAAACGAAAAAAGAAACAACAATGGCATACGATCTCAAAGGCATGGAAATGATTCTACAGCAGCAGCAAGAATTTACGAAAAATTTATTTAAGCAACAACAATTATGGATGCAGTCCATCATGGAAAAAAACGCACAGGGCTCATCAGACACAAAACGCACAACTGACCAGTTGATGGTACCAGCGTTCCACAAATTCAATTGGGAAAAACAACAATGGGACTCATACAAACAACAACTAGAACAAAATTTTGTAGCATATGCCGTGACTGCAACAGACAGACAAAAATAATTTTTTTTGTCATGGTGTGGTGCAGAAGTGTTTGATTTGCTCAAAAATTTATTTGGCGTCGCAAGTCTGGAAAGTCAAACATTCGAAGAAATAACGGAAAAACTAACAGAACATTTCGCAGTCAGTCAGCGCATCGTAGCAGCACGTTACGAATTTTTCAAGAGGCAAATGAAGAACACTCAAACATATAAGGAATGGGTAGCAGACGAAGACGGTAGAAGACGAGGGCTGGCTAGATCATGCAAGTTTGTTTGCAACTCTGATACATGTTCGAACAGCTACGTTTACGACATGATACGCGATCACATCATCGTTCACACACCACATGATGCTGTTCGCTCTGCCGCGTTACAAAAGCAGAGAGCAACCCTTACTGATGTTTTGCTCATCGCAGAATCATATAAGGCAACGACAAGAACGGTAGCAACAATAAAAGAGACATCAAGTGAAAAATGGTGGATATTAACGTAATAAAAAAGAAACAGTCGTTTGTTAAAATAGAAAACCATAAATACAAGTCGTGTTCGGGATGTTTCAGCTCTCACAAAAGAGAAGAGTGTAAATTCAAAAATGCTATTTGCAACAAGTGCGGTATAAAGGGGCATATAGCTCCTGTGTGTATGTCATAAAATGTAAATGAAAACAAACAGACATACAGAAATACAAAGCAAAGCAATAACATTGACGTGGTTGAAACAATATTTGACATTACTGGAGAAGTGAAATCGGAAAAATCCAAAAGTGTAATCGATCTCGAAATAAATAACCGAACAGTAAGATTTGAAATGGATTCGGGAGCATCGATTTCCATAATAAATTTAAAAACATTTGAACAATTGCACAAACCTAAGTTAGTGAAAACTGATCGCATATTATATGGATTCGGAAGAAAGGTAATTCCTATATTAGGCGAATTGCATACAAAAGTGAAATGTGGTAATCGGGAGAAAAATGTGACTTTGATAGTAGTGAATACCAACTCGGGTGAAAATTTATTTGGTTATGATCTATTCAATGCATTTGGCTTTCAAATTAAACAAATTAACTCTGTCACAAATGATAATAGCAATGAAGTGAAGATACTTTGTGAAAAATTTCGCGATGTTTTCCAACCATTTCTCGGTACCGTAAAAGACTTTAAAGCAAATATTCGCCTAAAACCAAACGCTCAACCAAAATTTTTCAGAAGTCGACCAATACCATTTGCACAAATGGCTCAATTCAAAAAAGAAATAGAAAGACTTGTTGAAAAAAAAATAATAATTCCGATCAAATTTAGTGACTGGGCCTCACCCATAATTTTGGCAAAAAAACCTAATAATTTAATTAGAATATGTGGCGATTTTAAAGTAGCTGTCAATGCGCAAATTGACATAGAACAATACCCGCTTCCTACCCGTGAATGTTTGTTCCATACAATTTGACATGGTAAATATTTTTCGAAAATCGACTTGAAGGATGCTTATCTTCAAATGGAGTTGGACGATGCATCGAAAGAAATAATGGTAATTAACACACCGCTTGGACTTTTCCAATACCAGCGTCTACCCTACGGCATAGCTAGCGCTCCAGCTATTTTCCAGAAATACATAGAGCAACTTCTTCACGACATAGAAGGTTGTGCCAATTACCTGGATGACATCATAATATCTGCTCCAACTCTACATGAACATTCGCAACGGCTTGAAAATGTACTTACGATATTAAAAGATAATGGTATACGCTGCAAGAAAGATAAATGTGCATTCCTACAGAGCAAAATTACTTATCTGGGCCGGCAAATAAGTTCTGCAGGTATTTTACCGGATGAATCTGGAGTCGTAGCAGTGAACAATTTAAAGCCACCCAAAGATATCAAACAACTCGAAGCTTTTATGGGTAAAGTCAACTACTACCATAACTTTATACCAAACTTTTCGGACAAGGCAGCTCCAATCAACATGCTTCGAAGAAAGAATGTTCCCTTTCGTTGGGATAAAAGTCAACAAAAATCTTTCGACGAATTGAAGTCCTGCATTGTCAACGCTACGCAACTTGCCCATTTTCAAGAAAATTTTCCATTTGTTCTAGCTACCGATGCATCACCCTTCGGTATAGGCGCTGTCATCTCGCATGTTTATCCAGATGGAACTGAAAGACCTATCGCATTCGCCTCAAAGACATTAGACAAACACCAATCGAACTACAGCCAGATCGAAAAAGAGGGCCTTGCAATCATTTTTGGAGTTAAGCGATTTCATCAATTCCTTTATGGCCGTAAGTTCATCTTAATTACGGGCCATAAACCACTGGTAAGCATTTTCAACCCTAGTAAACATTTACCATCTACGGCAGCACATAGAATTCAACGTTGGGCTATCACGCTCATGGCATATCAGTTTGACATTAAATATCGAAATACTTCCCATCATGGTAATGCAGATGCACTATCACGTCTGCCTATTGGAACTGATGCTAGTTTTGATGAGGAAGAATTGTGCTACAAAATAACTTTTAACGAGTTTCCAATAAAAGCTGATATTCAAAAATATTCCAAATCCGACGCAATACTACGCCAAGTTTACTTTTATGTGAAAAATGGTTGGCCAAACCAGCTTCTGCCACAAGAATCTCATCTGAAACCATTTTTCAACCGCCGTAACAATATATCAATTTATAACAACTTGCTTTGCCTTGAAACTGACTATACTCGCGTAATCATACCGGAAAGTCTGAAGAAACAATCGCTGAATATTTTACATGAGGGACATTGGGAGGTTGTTAAAATGAAACAGCTCGCTAGACAACACATATGGTGGAACAACATCATCTCGACATCACACAAATTGCATCTAACTGCGAAATATGCAAAGTTCAAAACCAAGCACCTTCTAAAGAATATGAAAGCTGGCCTAAGTCCATCAAACCTTGGGATCGAGTACATATTGATTTTGCTGGGCCAATCTTTAATTCAATGTGGCTCATCTGTGTTGACTCTTTCTCACAATTCCCATACGTTTCATCAATGAATAACACTACAACAGAAGATAAAATTTACGCGCTCTCTGCAATTTTTTCAATTGAGGGTCTACCAACTACAATTGTTAGCGACAACGGACCTCAACTAGTTTCAGACAAATTCAACAATTTTTGCACAACCAATGGAATTCGACACATCACAACCACGCCTTTTCATCCAGCATCAAACGGTCTAGCTGAACGCTTCGTAAGAACTTTCAAGACATCTGTTAGAAAAAACCTCGACGACAATTTGTCAATAAAAGATGCCGTTCATACATTCCTCTCGACGTATCGATTTATGCCAAACCTCGACGGAAAATCTCCTGCAGAACTAATGCGAGGGCGACAAGTTCGTACAATTTGGTCGCAACTCTTAGAACCAGCGAAACAAGTTAATCAAAAATCTTTGCATTCGAGAAAATATCAAATTAATGATAATGTCTACATTAGAAATTACGGAAAGGGTAAGAAATAGATACCAGGTATAATTCAAACAAAAATTGGTAGCATTATTTTCATCATAAAAACTGAGAAAGGACTTTGCAGACGTCATTTAAACCAAATTAAGCCTCGTACTTCTCTAACCGTAAATAATTCCAGCATAAACGACGATAATTTGGAAATTCCAATAAATGAAGATAGTACTGCTGCTATCCCACAAACTTCGACAAATCAAGAGCCTAGTAACGTAACATCGACAACTAACTCAGACAATCAACTAAATCCAGCCATCAATCATCAAGACGGTCAACTTAGACGAACCACCAGACATCGCCGAGAAGTGTCACGCTACGAACCAGACGATTTTCGTAAACATTCGATTTTCCATAAGTAAATGAAATAAAAACATTAAATAAATCTGTATTTCCGATATATATCATAAAGTATGCATAGTTTTAAAAACAAAACTTATACCCAATAATTTAATCTATTTTGCGTTTTACAAATTAATAGTCTTTAAAATTGGGGTGGAGTAATGTAATATATTCAAACTACTACTCTTAATAACTGATACTCTACTTAGTACTTTTAAGCTATAAAATACTACTACATATTCCAACCCTAATATCAATCCTTATATCATACCTAGAGTTATGTCACTGTAAATAGTAGTATGTAAGAACATTGAAATAAACAACCAGTCTAATTTAAACCTTCAACGCGTGCGTTTCATTCACAACAACTGGTGTATGAACTTTTCTTCTTGATCGGAAAGGATACCAAACTGATGCAAATTTGATGCAAAAATGTCTTCACATCTCGGAGTTTTTGCACTTCTTTTGTCCTCTTTGTGTGATGTTCATACGGGTGTTTACATCAAACTTCCTCAAAATGACGTGAGCCAACAAAACCTCAACATCATTGCCAACTTCTGCTTTCTCTCTAATGATAAATGTACTTTCACCATTGATTGCACCATTGATTTTGCTTCACCTCGATGCGATGATTTTAAATAATGGAACTTTACTGCATCCGTAAGGTCCTCTCTCTGGTGTACCAGACTTTTAAACTCATAGCAAAATGAAGGCCATTCTTGCTCGCTTCCGTCAAACATTGGTAGCTTCGTCACTGGCAACGGAAACCCTGGATTGAAGTTCTCTTTCTTCTGAACTCCATTAATTCCTTCTTCCAGTTTTGCCTGCATACGGTACATCCTGTCTTCCAGAGCCTCATATGCTTCTGAATCAGAAGTATCCCGTCGGTACTTTGCTTCTACCTCACTTGCCGCTTGCGATATTACTGACCAGATATCCTTAATTTTATTCCGGAACATCATCATGTCAGTGGTATCACTGCCTGGTAGACGTCGTTCTGCCTCATCTAGTATCTTCGATGCCTTAGCCATCTTTGACTCTAGCATATCTATAATGCTGTCAGCTGGACTTGAAGGCCTTGGCTGGCTTGTTTATCTGATGTCTTCTGGTACATTTCCTTGTACTTGCAGTGTCTCTTCTAACACTGTCTTCACATTTTCTTGCCCACGTGCTGCCTGAGTTGAAGGTGATTGTTTCAGTTTTACCAGTTTCTCCTTTACTGTCTGGTAACATTTATCGTTGAAATATTGATGATCAACGTTTGATGTTGATTTCAAAACATTCACGTGGTTAATCTCAAACTTCTTGTTCTCCTCCAACTCCGGTGTTACTTTGCCCTTTGCTATTAGGGTCAGAATTGCTGTGTAGAGCCTTGATTGCTCTACAAACAACTTTTGTACGACGTCGGGCAACATTTTTATTAATTTTTCTTTTTAGAAACCGATAGTTTCCCTTTAATGCCCTTAGTGGCTGTTGTCTTGGATCTTCTGTCAAAGTTTTTTTTTTATATTTTGAACGTTCCCCTGTTTGTTCTTGTCGTTTATCTTCGACAAGTCTCGGAACCTTTTGTCCGAATTTTTGATTAAAAATCAAATTTTTAACACTTTTTGTGTATGGAGAAACGGTATTTCTCCCTTGTGCTAAGCTCGATGTCAGCCTCGAGCACGCATATTTCAAGGAAATTATTTTTCATCCTTAAAATGTTCACTCTGGTTCTTTTTTAAATCTCTTACCACTGGTGGGGGAAAATTTAAAAAATTACTTTCGTGTTGGAGAAACGATATTTCTCCTTTGAGTTTTCTTCAAGGAAATTATTTTTCTTCCCTGGCAGGTTTTCTTTGGTTCTTTTTTAACTGGTGGGAGAAAATTTAAAAAATCACTTTCGAAGGATCAAATGTCAAGAGCTAATATCGGAAATAATAGACTTTACTTGTTGAATACTTGTAGAATACTGATTTTATTTTCCAAAACGAAACACTCACTTAAATAAAATGGAATTTGACAACACGTCTAGCCATTGGCAGTATATATTCCACATACATCGAATGCTCCAAAACAAAGAATCAATAAACTATATACATTTATACAAATACACTACAGACTAATAAAGATTCCAAAAATACATTGAACAGACGCAAACATTTGCTACAGCGCATTGGATCCAGTATTAGAGTGTCGATATTCAATCGACTGAATGTGCGTGTGTGTGGCTTATGCTATTGATAGTGAACCACTTGAAGGGTTCGATCGTCGATTTCCAAGTGAATGTATACTCGAGTACAGCTCGGGCCTAACCCTATTGCCTGTACATCCAAAGGGAAAGAGAAAAAGACTCATGTTCAATTCTGAACACATAAGAGACGTAATCCCCTCCATTTTCTGGTAATTACAAAATATCAATACAAATGTTTGTTTGTATGGGAAATGCCACGCCCCTTAGCCGATTGTTTAAAAATATTAACACAAACTACACTTTTGACCTATCTAATTAATGTACAAAAGTTGGAGTAAATATGTTGAATGGTTCCTAAGATATAACAACTTTTTCTTACAGGCGCACAGTGGAAAATTTTAGTCCTTATCGGATCAAAAATCTGTAACTTTTTTGTTCTTAGAGATAGAGTTCTGAAATTTTGCACGAATAATCTTAAATGTATTTGCTATTATTTTATAAAATATGAGCCAAATTAAAACAGAACTTATTTCAGAATAAAGGTAAGAAGTTTATTTTTTTCATATAGATGACTTGTACATGTATTTGGTACGAAATTATAGCTTTAAACTTAAATAAACGTTAATATAAATAATTTCTTTTTTTTAAATTCATATTTTAGTAAATAAAAAGTGTGTAACGTAAACTTCTCCTGTTCAGATTTCTGTAAATCCTCACATGGTGTTTTTTCCTTTTCTGCTGAAGGTATAAAATTGTGTTGGATTCGGTAATTGAATGTATTCAAAACAATGTGTAAAACTGTACTGTAGTTTGTATGTATTCAAATAATGTATACAATTGTAATTTGGATATATTCAATGCATGTGAGTATGTTGTAGCTTGGGTTTTTTAAGATAAGCAGGCAGTACAACATGCGTGTGTGGTATAGAGCGGCGGGCTATTTTTAGGAAAAGGGACGAGCATGATAACGAGTGGAATTTTCCACAAGATGTTACGCGTGTGTGGGTTGACAAAAACAACCCCACGCATGCGTCTATCGCGTTCTCGTTCCTTCTTTAGGATTAGTTTAGTTTAAGAAAATGTATGCTAGTTTTAGGAAATATTAACAAAATAAAATCAGTATCTATCAAGTACTCAATGAGTGAGTGTCTTACAAACATTCGTCCGTGCGGGTCGTCTTTACATATTTCGTCCGTACATTTTGGTCCTTCGAACCGGATTATTAAATCCAGTTTTGAACAGACAAAAGAAAGTTCTCATCCAAGGAGGTACCGGAACTGATGGATACACACAAATCCACCGAGGCCTTGTATGAAGGAACTAGAGGAGCAAAGGAATGACAGAATCTGTCGCTGACAGTATCTAACAAGTACTCAATGAGTGAGTGTCTTACAAACATTCAGCCGTGCAAGTGCATTTTTAATTAGTGCATTGTACATCTCCAATTAATTATATAACATTTTTAACAATGGGTATTAATCTTATAAAATTAAATTACCATATTCGTATTGCTTACAATTAGTAAATAAAAAAGAAAATTAAAAAACATTATGTTAGGTATAATGCAACTGTAAATATTTAAATAATACTTTAACCGAGATATTTTCTTCATAGAAATCGCTACTTTTTGGTTACTTCATCAGTTTAAGCGTATCTTCATCCAAATCTTTTGCAAGTTTGGCAAATGGTTTTCTTATACTTGTTACGTATGGATCAGAGGTGTAAAGAAGTCTGTTGAAAACATCTTCGTTAGTGGCTGATCGCGAACATTTTCGAGAGTGATGTAAACGATAATTTTTGTAGTCTTTATTCCGCGACTCTTGTGCGTCTTCGGACAGCTGACCAAGAGGCAACACTGCAAAGTGTTTTATAATGCTTTCCCCATGTATCAATATTTTGTGGACAGATGATGGCATATGATACCAGTGGTATTTTTTATATACAATCTTGCTGTTTCCATTGCATATTCGCCAAACTTTCCAGGGTCTAATATTAAATCAGACGACAAAGGTTGAAGAATGATATGAAATCTTTTTATTAATTCTTCATCTACTCCAGTTATATCAGCAGATCGCGAAAAATTAAAAAAAAAAACTTCTAGCGGTATTGCTATCATTGCTGTTACCACTTCCATGCCTTGGCTTATCAATAAATAATCCCAACTCTTCACGAAAACGATTTTGTATATTAGCTTTTTTAAACTTCTTTATCGCTTTATGATTTTCAGTTAACGCTGACCATTTTTGGAATTCAATATTATAACCAAAGTGGAAAATCATTTCCATATCATAGCAGAAGCAGGCAAACTGACTTTTTTAACATTATTGAATGTTACTTCTGGGTAGGCACGAATATGCAGCTAATATTTTTATAGTATTTTATTTATATATTAAGCTTTAAAATTTTTAAATCTGAGCGCATAGCTAAACAGAGCTCCTAGCTAAAAGCCTCACCAAAGTTATTAAATGCAGCCAAAACAACATTTCATCATTCAGGAGCTCAAATTTCAAATATTTTCACTAAAACCTGATCCACTATTTATAAAATCGGAATATACATCAAATTACCTATCCAATAAGGTATATAACTCCTTAATTGTAATGTGAATTATATTGAAAATATGCTCTGAAATATGTTTTATTTTTATAGTAATAAATCGTTGTTGTAAAAATATGTGAATACGCTCCCTATTTCCGGCTATTACTATTGACCAAATATAAAATATTTTCCTCAAATTATTAAATTCGACATCTTAGCTTCTAGATAAACGAAAATCATGGTGTAATTCGAAACTTTTCAAAAATGAATTATGGGCTGGTGTTACTCTACGATTTTCCACAGTGAGGCGGCGTGACCCCATAACGCCCTGTTTTTAAGTGAGGTCTGTTTTCGTTCATGGCACTGTTATGTACACCAAATTAATATAACTCAAATAGGTCCCGACATAGGACGATTTTTAGTACTGGTTTTATTTTGTGGACAGATGATGGCATATGATACCAGTGGTATTTTTTATATACAATCTTGCTGTTTCCATTGCATATTCGCCAAACTTTCCAGGGTCTAATATTAAATCAGACGACAAAGGTTGAAGAATGATATGAAATCTTTTTATTAATTCTTCATCTACTCCAGTTATATCAGCAGATCGCGAAAAATTAAAAAAAAAAACTTCTAGCGGTATTGCTATCATTGCTGTTACCACTTCCATGCCTTGGCTTATCAATAAATAATCCCAACTCTTCACGAAAACGATTTTGTATATTAGCTTTTTTAAACTTCTTTATCGCTTTATGATTTTCAGTTAACGCTGACCATTTTTGGAATTCAATATTATAACCAAAGTGGAAAATCATTTCCATATCATAGCAGAAGCAGGCAAACTGACTTTTTTAACATTATTGAATGTTACTTCTGTTTAGGCACGAATATGCAGCTAATATTTTTATAGTATTTTATTTATATATTAAGCTTTAAAATTTTTAAATCTGAGCGCATAGCTAAACAGAGCTCCTAGCTAAAAGCCTCACCAAAGTTATTAAATGCAGCCAAAACAACATTTCATCATTCAGGAGCTCAAATTTCAAATATTTTCACTAAAACCTGATCCACTATTTATAAAATCGGAATATACATCAAATTACCTATCCAATAAGGTATATAACTCCTTAATTGTAATGTGAATTATATTGAAAATATGCTCTGAAATATGTTTTATTTTTATAGTAATAAATCGTTGTTGTAAAAATATGTGAATACGCTCCCTATTTCCGGCTATTACTATTGACCAAATATAAAATATTTTCCTCAAATTATTAAATTCGACATCTTAGCTTCTAGATAAACGAAAATCATGGTGTAATTCGAAACTTTTCAAAAATGAATTATGGGCTGGTGTTACTCTACGATTTTCCACAGTGAGGCGGCGTGACCCCATAACGCCCTGTTTTTAAGTGAGGTCTGTTTTCGTTCATGGCACTGTTATGTACACCAAATCAATATAACTCAAATAGGTCCCGACATAGGACGATTTTTAGTTCTGGGTTGTGTAGTAGGTTCCACGCCCCTTTGAGATATCCAAAAAATATAGCCTATAATTTCTTCCAGACTGACAGTAACATCCTGTGAAAATTTCAGGAAAATCTGTGGGGTGGTTTCGTCAGCTATATGTAAAAGATTTATGATTTATGTATATAAAAATATTTATTTATTTATTTATGTATGTATAAAAATACTAGAAACAATAAAAAGACTTTCCAAATAATAGGAAAAATAAAGTTTAAAAAAAGGACTTACCAAAATACCAAAACCGTGTGTTTTATAAACCTTAGATCACCAGCAACATTGTCAACAATAGCAACAGTATCGAGAATATCAACACCATCACCAGCAGGCAATATGTGGACTGTTTAAATAGTTCTGATCGTGCGAGTGTTTTGTGATGCGAGGAATTGAAAGGCAACATTTTTTATTTTGAAGTAAATGTAGAAAACATGAGAAGAATTTTTTTCTATGTCTTAGAAACAATATTTAATAAAGAGCAACAATGTAAATGTATATTTTCCAAAAAGGAATGTGAAAGAAATGTAATGATCAAGATAGTATAGAAATATTTTCTTACTTTCCAAAGCATGTGGAAATTTAAAACATAAATCAATATTTTTTTAAAATAAACATAGAGAACGAAATATCAAGAACAAACCCTTTTTCATTTTTCGAGGGCATATCGGAAATAAGAGGAAAATAAAGGAATCGAAAATATATAAAATTGTGACAACTCTACCATTTGACAGTCTTGACTGACTGGTTTTTTTCCCCAGTACAAGACAATACTTGTATAGTTGTTTTAGCAATACTGAAATTTATTTTAGAAAAAAGTCCATCCTTGTCGGAGACCTTGATTTTATTTCAGTGGTCTATCCTAATTTTCAGTTGCAAACGACCGTTTTTCTAAAGTTAGTCAGTATAGGGATAACGGACATTTGAGGAAATTCTCATGTACATTCGAGGAACGGACAATACTCCATACGTTTGTGCCTTGTAGGCGTTGCCAACTCTATTTCTATGTACAACAAGTGACAAGTTTCAGATTGAAACACAGCGTAAGAACTATTGTTGGCAACCCTGCAATTGAAACCACTTTGACTATCAGCCAAATACGCGTGACGTCATTTGATCAACCTGCGCAGAACAGTATTTTCTCTGCGCGGGATGGCATAATCTTTGTTTCTATCATTCGTGTATGGCACCCCACTTATTTGGGACGACATTAAGAATAAACTCAGTTTGCATTATTCCGACAAACGGACTGAGACGTCTTTGATAAGACGTCATAATGTTAAACAATACAACAAAGGTATTAAACCTTTCTACGGGGAAATAACAGAAGTGCAATCCGCTTGTAACAACATACTGATCCATGAGAAGGTTACAAACGCAAAGAAATCCCTTTACACTGAAATTTGTTTGAATTCTTTTCTTAGTGGACTTAACGACCCACTATGATCTAGAGTGAGGGCTACAACCAAATTCTTATGCCACAGCACTTGCTTGTTGCATTAAAAAACAAAATATTTCGTATCAAAGGGCACCACAACCCATTAGAGCTGGTTACAATTCCCAATACAATAGAGAGAATAGAAACCCCAACTCTACCCAAAATTCCAATTAGAGAGAATATTCGTGAAATACCCTTCCGACAGACAACCAATGATCAAACAGAAATATGACTCCCCAAAACCCCCTCAATAGAAGCGGAAACCAATACTCTTCTAACATTTTCAGACATCAAACATCTGATCCAACTACAAACCCAAACTAACCGAGGATAAAGGTTAGCCCGAGTCAACAGACAAGATTTTCTAGCAAACCAAATTGGAATTTCCATGAGAGAGACATTTCTGACAATTATCAGCATTTGGATAGTTTCCTTGATAATTACCCGAATAACTTCTATCAACGGGAAGGATTCGCGAATAATTCTGATTTCAATTTGCAAGAGTCAGTTAACCACGATAACATTGACCGACAATTACATAAACATTTTGATGACAAATCAACTAACATAGAAGACACTGGAAATTTTTTCAACTCAGCCTCAACCCTACATAACTATATTTATATCTTCCGGCAAACCCCTTAAATTTCTTTTGGATACTGGAGCATTGCCGTCTTTTATAAACCCTGAAAATTACTTTCCAATGGAACTAATTAAGTGCAAACCAGTCATTATTTCTACTGTTTTTAAAAGCTACCAAATAAACAGACAGAATCTTGCCAATCTTTAAGGAATTTAACCAACGGTATCTTTTAAATTTCTCATATTCAAATTTCATAATTTCTTTGACGGACTTTTAGGCCTCGACGCTCTACGTTTACTCAGCTCCAAAATTGACCTCGTGGGTAAAACCCTGATAACGAAAAATGCCACCAACAATATTAACCTCGAATTTAACCAATCTACCGGAATTCTAAAGGCCCCAGCAAGTTCGAAATCACTAATGAAACTACCCATTAATATAGAAAATGGCACTGCTTATATAAATGCCATTGAGATAAATCCCGTACTCTTTGTTAGTCCAGGTCTGTACAATGTTGCAAATGGATACGGCTATGTAGAAGTGACAAACTTTTCTCACGAGGACCAGACATTTTTATTGGAGACTGCAAAGATATAATGCTGTGAATTTGATCGAATTTAATAATTTTAATGCGACTTGTGACGATAAAACAGGATACACCGGCGATCACGTATCTTCATCAAGTTTGGTCGATCTATTGAGGACAGGCAATCTTAATGACGAAGAACGCAAGGAAATTTTCAAACTCTTGCGAGAGTAACCATCTTGACGCGATGTGCTTCTTGTGGTTTCTAGGCTTGCGCAAGGACTTTAAATCACCTGGGTCTGGTCCATGTAGGAGTCTAATGCTGTAAAAAGATACACAACCAAGAGTTACTCACGCTTGTCATGAGTCCTATGGGAGGTCAGAAACTTATGCCCTCGAATCCGGCCAATTGACATATATGATACGAAACTACTTCTATGGTTCGCACCTTTTTCCCTGGGGGCCTTACCCCTAGTAGTGACGTTATAGATGCACTTTTAAGGTCAAGATGGTTGGTGGCAGTGTCGAGGACTAACCGCTAACAGCTCCCCTCCGGTGCCAGGGCACGGACCGGTTACAATCTACTTGCCTAGTCCGAGTAAGCTGTCACTGAGCGCGATGGTCCTTTGATGCGAGGAGCGGACGACCAGACAGAGTGGGAAACACCGCTCAGGGGAGGTAATGATGATCTGGACAGTAAACTGGACGAAATAAAGGAACGACTTATCGAACAGGACAGACGGATCCGAAAGGACTTTAACGAGTTGGAGCTTCAGGGGAAGTCTAGGGACTCATTAGCGGATACCGATGACGCCGTCAATAGAATGAAGGAGCTCGCATTGCTCTCTGATGAGGGTGAACATGATGTCACCATGATTCATGGCCCTGGTCAGAGAGTAGGGAGATCTTTTCTAGACTCTGACGACTCGGAGAAACGGATGGGTCCCGCAACGCCTAGCGAAGGTCTCCCAACTGGCTCTAAAAGGAGCAAAGTAGTTCGGCAACAGGCTGTGGATTAACCGGGTATGGTATGTACCGCGCCTACAGACAGATCAGGGGAGGTGCCTGGTTTAGATACCTCCATATCGTCACAAGGCGCGAGGAACGGGATCCCTCGTCGATAACCGTTAGTGAGAGGCAGCTTATCAGGAACTACCGGAGGGGTGTTAGGAAATTTTAAGGGGTCACAGCCAAGAGGGCAAGGTCTGGCGACGAGCCTTCCTTAAAAAGCAAGAAGGAAAAGCAGTCGAGCAATAGTGATCGGATAGACCACCGTCAATTTGCTGTCATCGATCGATCTGATCAGGATGGTAAGATCAGAGTCGATCGCTGGCAGCTCATAGAGGGAATGGTGATCGACCGCATAGCAGTCTTTAAGGGCGAGAGGAGTGAAATTTCGTTCAAGAGTGCGGACTGGTCGAAGGGATTTAAGATCGTCAACTGTGGAAATGATTCTCACCGACTTGATTTCTCACCGAAACAGTTGAAGGTCTTAGCGAACTTTGGCCAGGAGCAAAATTGGAGGTAATTCCGTCCTCTTGCCTCCCGCTTCGATCAATGGTGACAGTATGGATTCCACCACCGATAAGGCCGGTGCAAACCATACTGTCGGTATTGGAGAAGCAGAATGAAGCTACCAGCTATCAATGACTAGTAAGGGGAACAAGGGAAGGGATTTCAGATTCGCTGTGGATCTGAAATCTCTTGCTCGATTGAGATTCAGTGAGGGTGTTATGAAGTTCGGTTCAGGCTCCCGAAACCTGAAAGGTCCTACGAGGCTGCGAGTGGTGCAAATAAATCTGCATCATTGTGAAGCAGCCTCGGCCGACCTCACAACATTCCTCTGTGAATCCAATACCGACGTCGCGCTGCTCCAGGAGCCTTGGATAAATAAAAACAAGGTATGCGGACTTAGTGCCAATATTTTAACCCATTCGCTCCTTTCGGGGACGACAAGTTTAGGACCTGTATTGTAGCTAAAAATGAGCTTTATCTAATTATGTCTCACAGTTTTAGCTCTGGTGACATCACGGTAAGAAGCAGGGAGGTCCACGGTAAATCTATGTTACTGTTGGCCTCAGCTTATCTACCGTATGAGGCTGCCGACCCACCTGGCCCGGATGTAAGAAGAGTCACGGAGTACGCCAACAGGATGAATTTGGATCTGGTACTAGGTAATGACGGCTCTCTGGGAAGATATATGTTCCTGGAAGTGGACAAACAACTAGAAACACAAGTATAAGAGCTTACTTCAAGCATGAGGGAATGTTATGATAGGGCGTGTCCAACAATATTCCCTGGTAAAAGAAAACAACCAAATTGGTGCAATACTGATCTTAGAGATCTGCGAAAAACCACTAGGAGGTTATACAACAGGGCACATCAGACCAAAAACTCAGAAGACTGGGAGAAATTCAAAGTAAACTTCAATAACTATAAGAGAGAGCTCAAAAGGGCTAAACGGACCACATGGACTACGTTTGTAGAGGCCATAGATTCTGTCAATGAAACATCCAGATTTAGGCGAATTTTATCCAAAGACCCTAAGGTACCTGGATATATTCAGAAATCGGATGGTACATGGACAAAGTCCAGAGACACTCCATTTACTTATGGAAACCCACTTTCCAGGGTGTTGTGATACAGGGGATGAGGTCACGGACCGGACCAGCATCTTGATATCCACCACGCAGCTACAGAGCGTAATTTGTACCTTCGAACCGTACAAATCAGCAGGGCCGGATGGCATATTCCCTGCATTGCTACAGCACTGTCCAAACGCAGTGCAATCAATTTTAATTGATATTTATAGTGAATGCCTACTGATCGGGTATGTACCAAAAATATGGAGGGAAGTTAAGGTGGTGTTCATACCGAAGGCCGGCAATGCTAGCCACGTCACTCCCAAGGATTTCAGGCCTGCTGAATCTGCATAGTAGGAACACAATTGGTACGCGCTTCATAAGTGGGGCTCAACATGTCTACCTCAAGGTTAAATCTGTTGAGAGTGCACTTCATGAAGATGTGGGTTGTATAGAAAGAAACTTAGCTAGCAAGGAATACACGCTCGCAGCTTTCTTAGATATAGAGGGAGCTTTCAACAATATCGAAAGAAAAGCTATTAAGGAATCTTTAGAGGAACTCTTTGTAACAAACTTCCTGATAAGCTGGATAGATAACATGCTGGGTAGCAGAATTATCAATTCCAGCCTAGGTTCAGGGAATTCGAGGAAGATAGCCACCAGGGGAACACCACGAGGGGGAGTCCTATCTCCACTTCTGTGGCTTCTAGCGGTGAATACTATTCTCAGGGAATTCGAGCTAAGAGGAAGAAAGATTGTGGCTTATGCTGATTACGTGCTAATACTGGTATCCGATAAATTTCTCCCGACCATCAATGAGGTCTTCAGTTCGGCACTGGAGGAGATATCGTCGTGGGCAAAAAGTAAGGGTTTGGGAGTGAACCCAAACAAAACAGAACTAGTTCTCTTTACCAGAAGGTACAAGATAGAGAAATTTAGATTACCGAGGCATGATGGAGTGGAGCTCAAACTAGCTTCGGAAGCTAAATACCTAGGGCAATTTCTGGACAGTAAACTTTCCTGGAAAAGAAATACAAAAGAAAGACTCTGAAATGGACTTAATGCTTACTATGCAGGAACTCCATAGATAAGAACTGGGGACTTCGGCCGAGGGTAGTGAAATGGATCTTCACGGCGGTAGTTAGACCGGTTCTTACGTATGGCTGTACAGTGTGGTGGGAAGCAACAAGGGTTGAGAGTTACTACAATGAACTAGAAAAGGTACAGAGGTGTGCGGCTTTAAGAATAACGGGGGCCATCAGAAGTATACCACAGGCTGCATTAGACATCATTCTACACCTTCTCCCCCGATGGAAATCATCGAGACAACCGGATGAATGTAGTGTCTTCCAAGCAGAAATTTTAGCGATTTTGCGAGCTGCGGAGGAAATTTCCGGTAGCATAATACCGAAAGGAGACAACATTACTTTCTACGTTGACAGTCAGGCAGCACTGAGGGCCATAACCAGCCATCAGGTTTCGTCTAGGGTAGTTAACGAATGTAGGCAGGTGCTAAGCCTACTTCTAAGGGACTACAACGTAGGCTTATGCTGGGTACAAGGGCACTGTGACATTGAAGGAAATGCAATCGCGGATGAGCTGGCTCGAATGGGCGCAGCTTAGCATATTGAGGAAGCGGACAGATCGGTTAAACCGCCAATCAGCTACTTTTTCCAAAAACTGAAGGACCATATCCTAACCAGAATTCTTTCTAATTGGGAAACGAAAGTGGGTTGCAATATATCGAAGGTCTTGTGGCCTAGGTCTTGATGGGACTGGATAGAAGAAGTCTCAGAATTGCAATAGGAGTCATTACAGGACACTGCTCAGTTAGGGCTATGTGCGAGGATGAGGACGAATTGGAGACAATAGAATACATCCTTTGTTATTGTCCAAGTTTGCAACGCCATAAATGCAACAAAAATGTCTAGGGTATAGATTTTTTGCAGAACTAGGGGACATTTCGAAGAGAGGTGTTGAAAACATTATTAGTTATATAAGGGGTATTAGATGGTTGAACGACGGGGGATGCGGGTACTCGATGGACTAAACAGACTGCCTACTTACATAAACATTACGCCAGGGACTCTCACATATTTATCTTTTCTATATATTTTCTATACTTTCAGCTTTACATAGAAGGGATTCACAATGGACCCTATGGGTCTCCGAGTGCAGGTACATCTTAGGATGTACCACCCTTCCCAACCTAACCTAACCTTTCAAACTATGTAGACATTTTAGCGATCTTATTTATAAGGAGGGTGTACCACTCTCAGTTACGAGCATAATAAACACAAGATAGTTACCACTGACGACATTCCGATATATACCAATTAACACAGATATCCGTATGCACATAAACAGTAAATTCAATCACAAATAGGCAAAATGTTGGATCAAGGCATTATTAAACATAGCTACTCTCCCTGGAGTCCTCCAGTATGGATAGTTCCTAAGAAGACGGACATAAACGGCAATAACAAATGGAGGTTAGTGATTGATTACAGGAAGGTTAATGACAAGACTATATCCGATAGATATCCAATACCGAAATATTGGATAACTCGGCAGATGTATGTATTTTACCACTTTGGATATGGCCTGTGGGTTCCACCAGATTGAGATGGAACCTAAGCACATACAGAAAACTGCATTTACAGTGTTTATTATCAATTTAATAGTATGCCTTTTGTCCTGAAAAATGTCCCGGGCACATTCCAGAGGGTGATGGACAACATTCTGAGAGACCTTGAGGGAAAAGTATGTCTCGTCTATCATATACTCTACATCATTGCAGGAACATTTAGTTTGCATAAAACAAGTAATCGAGAGCCTCTGGGATGCGAATTTTAAAATACAGATGGATGAATGTGAGTTCCTCAAGAGAGAAATATCATTCCTAGGACAGGTTATAAACTCTGAAGGTATAAAACCGAATCCAACGAAAATTGAGGCAATAGAAAAGTTTCCTTTACCTAAAATCCGTACTGAAATTAAGGCTTTTCTGGGACTAGTTGGTTACTACCGTAAACCCCTTACTGAATGTCTGAAAAACGGAGTGGCAATAGAGGTTAACCAAAAGTATACTGGAGCATTTAAAACTTGTAAAAATTTTCTAATGAACGACCCTATTTTCCAACATCCCGATTTCACGAAACCTTTCATTCTAACAACAGACGCAAGCAAGGTAATGTAGGTAGGTATCCCAAGGTAATGTAGGTAGTGACAAACCAATCTGCTTTGAGAGTCGTACTCTGTCACAAACAGAATGCAACTATTCCACGATAGAAAAAGAACTAATTGTTATAGTCTGGGCTATAAAATATTTCCGTCCGTACCTTTTTGGGAAGAAGTTAACAGATCACATACTTCTTACTTGAGTAATGAACCTTCAGGAACCCGATTCCAAATTGGTAAGATGGAGACTCAAACTCGAAGAATATGACTATGAAATCATTCACAAAAAGGGAAAGTATAACACCAACGCTGACGCTCTTAGCTTCGTCAAGATAGAAGAAGTGGAAAGAAGCAATGAAGAACTTTTCAGTAGTACAATTCACAGCGCAAATGAAAATTTAGCCGATGCAATCCCTATTTCGGAAAAACCTTTACACAAATTAAACCTGCAAATTATATAAAGAGACCTTTTTTAAAAATAGACAAAGGAGAATTCTACGAAGGGGCAATTTAACGAAGAGATCATGTTAAACATATTTAAAAAATATGTTTGTCCTAATAAACAAACGGCCATTTTTACAAGTAATGACATCTTCAAAGTAGAAGAAACTATTATTTTTTAAATATGAAGGACAAGATTACGAAAACCTTGAATAATTGCGAAAATGTTAAACTCTTAAAAATGACAGAAACACTCGAAATTGAAATCTTAACCCCGGAAACACCATTAAAACCCTTGGATATAGTCCATATCGATATTTGCAGCATCAATCATAACCAAATCCTAACTATTATTGACAAATGTTTAAAATGTACCTGCGGATATATCCTATGTTTTCTTTCTATATGGCTAACACTCAGGGGATGCCCCCTATAAGCGCATTGCACTCTGCTAGCGATAGGAAATAAGGGTGTTGGAAGGAGGAAAGAGGGAGTAGTGTTTGTTGGCATTAGTTTTGAATTTGAGTATGTCGCAGCTGGCAGGAAATACACTTGATGGAAGATTCCTACGAACAGTTCGGCTGAAGAAAAAATGTTCTCTATAGTGCGTCGTCCGATTAACCGGCCAGTTTACAACGAACGGATGAGAGTCCCTGGAAAGCCGCGCATTCCGGCTAAATGTTCTAACGTCAGAGACAAGACAAGACATCGCCACATTTCGGCGATGTTGAAGAGAGACAATAGAGTGGATACCCTACTATCCCCAATCACCACCAGTGCTCTCCTCTGTACACGGTCCAAAAGCTGCAAAGATGTCTTTGAAGCTCCTGCCCATATATGGGAGTTATATTACATTTTAGGTGTGGGATGTAGGTGGTGTAAATATTTACGAGATCAGATGGGGTGAAGTATTTCTTGCACTGCTTTAAAATGCTTAAACACTTGAATGCTTCATTCGACACTTCGAATATATGGCTAGCCCAGCGAGCATCACCCTATATCTTCATGCCCAGAACATCAAGAGTGTCTGATTCGTCGATGTCCACACCACCCATAGAAATTGACGACGGTGCTAGATCTGGTGAACGTTTGTGTGACAACAAACAGCACTGGGTATTATGCGCATTAAAATCTACCCTATTCACTCACAAATCGTCCCCAAATCGCGGTTAAGTGAGTCATTCATCATTCGCCTTTTGTCCTCGACCTCTAGAGGACCTGGCCGATGATCAAATGAGTGCGAATGACAGAGGTTGCTGTCATCCGCAAAGGAGTAGATTGGGTACACAGTCTGCCCCAACACGTCGTCAATGAAAATAAGAAATAGAGAAGGAGAGATGACAGAACCTTGTGGCCATATTGCAATTGGACGGTAATTCACAGGATTAGTAGCCTCACTTTTCTTGGGGATCGGCTGAACATTGGCAACTTTCCAACGAGAAGGGTAAATACCAGCACGGTACGACAAGTTGAAAATATTGCGCAATGGACAAGCTAGCGTCGAAGAGCACTTGCATAGGACAAGTTCTGAAATACCATGCGGGCCCGGCGTTCTGTTTACGTTAAGATCCGCAAGAACCGTTTTAACACCACGCGTTCGAAAAAATATCTGGCGCTTCGAACTACATCCGTTTTCGACCACGGGGATTGGTTGACTGCTTTCTGGCAAAGATGAATTCGTTGCAAACATTTCAGCCAGAAGGTTAGCTTTGTCAACCAAGAAGAATTATTTTCTCAACTACTTCAGCATCGACATTATTGTCTGGGAAACATAATATCCAGTTAAATTGCTGGAAAAAATTGTTGAGCTTGGCCCAACGTCCCATTTTGTATATATATACATTGTCTGCTTCGTGACTGGTTTAGAAGTGGCTCGAAGATTGGAGAACGAAAAGGATGCTGAAATAGTGCAATGATCCGAGTTACCAAGAGGTGCAAGCATGCTAACCTCGTACTTTTCAGGGTGTGAGGTTCAGATAAGGCCAAGCTTATTTTGTTGTTGCCCTTCAACATGTGAAATATGTGCTGGTTCATTCACTAATTGCGACAACTCGTTATGAGCGGCAAAAAGTTCAGCGTATTGACCCTCCGGAGATGTGTGGCTCGAATGGGAAAGCCAAGAATTATTGTGGACATTCAAATCCCCAGCAACTACAATTTCACTGTCCGGATAATCCTCTAAGACTTTTGAAATATAATCGGAAAAGGCATCGAAGCCATTTAGGGTACCTCCCTTTCTAAATTTGGACTTCTATAAAGAAACCCGAAGTGTAATAGGTGCGATCCAATCCTGAACTTAACCCATACGGAGTTAAATTCTGGATCTTGTGAGTTTAAATGTTGTTGACTCTGAAACACCACACCATTACGTATAAATACCACTAGGCCTCTGTGTGAAGAGAAAGAGGAAAGAGTGTGATAGCCGGGAATGAGTAAGTTCTATGGATCAGAATCCCCACACACCTGGGTCACACATAGAGCGATCACATATGGCCTATGGAAATGAGCGTGAGTGTTTACCGGAAAAAAAAATTTGCTATCAAGTCCCGTATGTTAGCAGAGTGTATTTTAAAGTTAACAACTATTGTGACACAAACCAAAACAAGACTATATCAAAACATACATACAAATGACAGTGTACCCCTAATGTCGCTGTTATGTCCGTCTGCTGATCAGTGTGAGATCTTGAACAGCAAACAGACAGCGACATGAGCACACAATCGATTTTATTACGAGTGGAGGGAGAGGGCGGGTTGTGCAGAACGAAAACGGAGTTGGAGCTGTTAGTAGTTTTTGTTGCAGAATGTATGTAGTTGAATGTGTTTATTTGTTTGTGTGGAACTGTTATTATTTCTATGCTCATCTTTTGTATGTTGTTGTTTATTTATTTTTTTGTCTTTTCTTTTTTACAAAAACACAGAGAACGCGACACGGAGGGAACAAAGTTATGCGTGCACATCGGTCAAAATGAGCCAGTGGAAATATTGCATTCCACACTCACGAAAATTTTTAGACTCATACTTGTTACAACCCAACATGACGAAATACTTTTTGAAACATTCATAACTTATAACTTTTTTTTGGTCGACCTTACGAATTTATTAAGACATTGAATTTCTCAAACGAACACGACTATTTATCCAAACTTAATACTTTTCTTGACGAACTTTACACGAAAATACAAGAACAATTCCGAAATGTGACGGAAGCGAGAATTGAAAATTCGAACACTTCTAGGGAAACCTCTGAAAACATTTGTAGTCACGACATTGTTTTCAGAAAGGAATCAAAACGTAATAAATTATCTCCAAAATTTTTAAAACATATAGTCCAAAAAGATAACAAAATCACTATATTAACTAATGAAATATTTTAACAATAAATAAGTAAGAGTAAAAGATATATATATATAAACATATGTTCATGAAATAATTATTAAACAAACACTACACTTACACTATACTCAAACACACACACACATAATAATACCACTTTTTTTCATTAATCGAGTCACTACTATTCACTCTTTACTAATCGAAATACTTGATTTACCTACACATCAACACATCTTACCGTTACGACTGGTAAAGGTATTATTATTAACTACGACAATTTTATACACATCATTAATCTCACAGACTACAAAACTAACATTGACTACATAGAAACCAAACATTATAACCCATTCAAAGACAAAACAGAGGACTGTTCAACGGATTAGGTTCCGTAATTAAAAAAATAACTGCAAACATGGACGACAAAGACGCTAAAATAATTAACAAACAAATAGAAAACACCAACACATACCTTAATTTTTTTTTATATCATATCATACCCCTACCAATTAACGAAACAAAATTAATATCAACTGAACCGTATGTAGCGATTAACAATAATTCCATCCAACATCATTAGATACTCTGCCCCAAGATCGAGGGAACTTATTTCTGACTAGCTTACATCCCCAGGAACTGGCAAGAAGCACCAGTTGTTTTCATATATGGTTAAGACAGATCCCGAGCGATCAGCTGAAATTTCAACAGCACGCCTATGTCAAGGGAAGATCAGTAGAGACAGCCCTGCATGAGGTAGTGCATCTCTGAATTGAACTGGACGATAATCGACTGGGTCAGCCATATGCTAAGGCATAGTTGGATTAATTGCGGATCCCACGGCATAAATATAAGAGAGAGAGTACATAGAGGGACACCACAGGAAGGTATATTATCACCACTCCTGTCACCCACAGTACAAAAAACAATCTCCTAAAAAGGATGACTGATGAAGGAGTCAAGCCAGGCTATACAGACGACGTTGCGATACTTCTGAAGGGGAAAGATCCGAACAAATTATGCGGAGAAGCCGAAAGAGTGCTAACTCTGGCATACAACTGGGCGAAACCTAGATGACTGAACGTCAACCCGGACAAAACAGAACTATGTCTGTTCACAAGGAAGACAAAAATTACGTAATACATCAAACCTTGCTTCAGGAACAAGAGCATGGAAAAAATCACTCTTTCGAAATATTTCTATACCCACCACCAAATCAAATCTAAGGCAGCGATCTCAGAAAGGAGACTAAAGGTATTGAATGAGTGGATTGAGGATGAACATCAAACACAACATCAGAGAATATTGGAAGACCTGGAGGGTTCCCGACAACAAACTGTCAGACAGATCGCATCCCAGAAACACACGTGGTTGCGAACTGCACGACAAGAATAGGAGATAGACGCAGACAAGAACACGACACATACACCCAAGATGGGGAATAGTGGAGTGCTACACAGACGCATCCACATCCGAGTTAGGAGTAGGCATAGGGATCTAAATCCACCATTCGAGGACTTAATTGGTATACGAGTTACCAAAGTAGTCAAAGATTCTACAAGCAGAGATCGAGGCCATCACAGAATGCCTAGAATGGCTGCGGAATAGAGTCACAGGAAAAACTATCTATATGTGCTCACAGACAGTAAAAACGCAATTAGATCCCTCAGAGATGATAATGTCAAATCAAGGACACTCATGTACTGTAAGAAAATAACGACATATTTATAAACTGGATACCGGGCCACCAAGGGTATCCAGGCAATGTTAGGGCCGAAGAACTGGCTAAAATGGGAAGTTAATCCAAAATACTCTGCAATTGTCTAAACCTTTTCTGGAGACAAAAAAGGAGTTAAGGGAATGGATGAAGATGCCTCCAGATGGCAAGATGAACTGGTGGGAAGAACCACAAAGGAAACCTGGGGAAATATCGATTACAAGAAAACAAGGAGAATACTGGGATTTAACAAAAATGAGCTGAGTAAGCTAGTTGGGGTAATCATAGGACACACTAGCCTAAGGGCACACCTACTTAGGGTAGTATGTTCCAAGAACGACAAAAATAGGTCATGCGGAGAAGACGCCGAGACGGCGGAACACTTCCAGAACCAGTGCGCTGCTTTCTCGCTGATCAGGAAAATCCCAATTGGGAGAGAACACCTTAGATGACCTGTCGTTCGTCAAAGCAATGGACATAAGGAATTTAAAGAACTGTATAGAGGGGACCGAATTCCTAACGTAAAAAGGGGAAGGGAATTTGTAGAAGAAACCAGGAGCGCACAACAGGCCGAATTGCTGGCCTAGGTGTATGTCAACGGCATGAGATGGTACATGACCGATCCTCTATTTCAACCTAACCCGATCTATTTCTACCATAACCCAATCCGACAAAAACATACTAAAAACTCGGTGTGTGTCGGCAACTTAATAAATAATAAATCAGCACATTGTATCAATTTTACAAGCAGATTTATTAATTCTGCAGAAACATTAATTAGCTCTACTTGCAGCACCCATACCCTTACAGTAAAAGGTACTACGGCGAAAAGGCGGCGATGATATCTTTTGGGACCAAATTCATACAGATAAAACCTCGGAACTTTATTGCAACACAACATAATCGTAGTCAGCAATTTCTTTATTGCAACACAACTTAATCGTAGTCATCAATTTTAGTAGTATCAATTTAGTAGTATCAATTTTAAGATCAATATGCAAATAAAAATCAGTTGTAAACCATCCACAAAAGCAAATCAGTGGTTTTTTAATTAAAAAAATTCCCGTACCTCTAAGTAACGCAAATGCATTGGGCTTGGAATTTCGTGGGAATTTGTGTTGTCTACGGCAACTGCGCGATACCTTCGGTATGAAAGAGCGTTTTGTAAATTATTATTATTATTAAAATTATTTGTATCTGCAGCACAAAGTCTCGTACAATGCATCTGATGAACATAAATGGGTTCTGTGCTCATATGGTCAATGAAAATGCAAATAAAAATGATGCAAATAATGTAAAAAAAATCTTCACCATGTCCATATTAATCATAGCACGAATTACTTAAGGAACTGCATAAAAACTCACTGCCAACCATTTTTATGTGCTCAAACCGTTACTATTTACTTCTTCTGCGTTTTTTTTTTTCAGTGAACTATATGCATTTACATAGCGCGGAAGCACAACAGAGACGAACTCTGCTACGCAGTGATCGATATCCGTTCAGCATCCGGCAAAATCCCCAAAGACCAGCACAACAAAGTTGAGGACCTGGTTAACAACCAAATTGTGGAGCACGCCCTAAACATCGAGGACGGGCCCCCAATTCAAATAATGAGCTGCGAGTTCAAAGGGGACATCTTGATGTTGAGGATGGCATCAACAGCTTGCGTAGAGACCCTCACTGAACTCGTGGATACGATCCCCTCTCCCTGGGAAGGCGCCAAGCTGAAACTGGTGAGGATGAGGGACATCCCTAAGCTCACTAAAGCGACCGTGTACGTCAAAGGATGGGGCAGCGACTTCACAACAGAACGCATGCTCAAACTCTTTGGCCACCAGAATAAGGGACTGGACGTAAAGAGGTGGGAAGTCTTCCACAGGGAGAGCGACAGCAATGGCACTCTCCTTGTGGTGGGCTTGGATCAACTCTCCATGTCCAGCCTGGCCAAGACGAAGGGCATGGCTTTCTACGTGTCGAAAGCTGTCTTCTTCAAAATCGGTAAGGCCAGGGTCGGCGCTGAAGACCCTGAAAACGAGCCTACAGGACACAGAGACTGCGACGAAGAGAAGCGCCCAGCGCAGTCCAAGAATGAAGAGGGAGCCGAATCCATCTCCGACTCCCAAGAAGCCCGTTTACTGGAGGACCTATGATTGAGGTCATCCAGATAAACCTCCATCGGAGCGAAACGGCAACAAACGCTTTGATGGAAAAGATAAATAAAGGTAAGACTCATATCGCTTTGATCCAGGAACCATGGACGATTCGAAACAAGGTTACTGGATTGAACCATGTCAACTACCAACTATTCTATGCAAATACGGGAACTAGACCAAGGACCTGTATCATATGCCACAAAAACTTATGTTATCTTTTCTCTCCAGAGTTGTCAACATCGGATGCAACAGTACTGAAACAGGGGAATGGAAACGTATACCTTGCGTCAGTATATCTGCCATTCGACTCACCGACATTACCACCTACGTCGGAACTACAACGCCTTGTGAGGAGAGCCAAACAAACAGGTAACGAAGTACTAGTAGGTTGCGATGCTAACTCTCACCACGTTGCGTGGGGTAGTACTAACATTAATAAACGGGGACAAGCCCTAGTAGAATTTTTGAATATTAACGACCTAATACCTCTTAACATAGGAAACACTGCTACCTTTGTTAATAAAATTAGGGAAGAAGTATTAGATATAACAATATGTTCAGAAAATCTTATAGACGAAATACAGGAGTGGAGGGTCTCTAGAGAACATTCCTTTTCTGACCATCGTTACATAAGATTTAAGATAGCAAGGCCACCGCCAAACCCAATAAACTTTCGAAATAAGGCCAAAACGAAATGGGCAAAATTCGCGAAGTTAATTAGAGAAAGACTAGGGCATGAAGAGTATGAGTGCCTAAGTGTTGAAGACATCGACAACAAGGTTGATAACATTACGGAGATTCTAGTGAAGTCATTCGAAGATAGCTGTCCACTTCGAGAAAGGAAATCAGCCCAAGAAAAACCCTGGATGACAGGGGAGATTCGCAACATTGGGAAAGAGGTCCGAAGACTTTTCAATAGGGCACGCCGTAAAAAATCTCCGGTATACTGGGACGACTACCATAGAAGACTCAGAGAATACAAAAAAATTACAAGAACTGCAAAACGAAACTCCTGGAGGCTATTCTGCGAACAGGTGGATAGCGTTAACGATGTTTCAAAAATAAAAAAGTTCCTTTCAAAAACCCACACCCAAACCGAAACAATGGTAGATGATGTGGGTAGACGAATAGAATCAACTGAAGAAATGGTAAGACTTTTGATGAACACTCATTTTCCCCAAGGGATGGCGGGACACACAGAGATACCGATTCGTAGGGATAATGAAGTTCAACAAAGTTTTATCATTACAGACCATATGGTCAAAGAGGCCTTAAAGAGCTTCTCACCATTTAAGGCATCAGGACCTGATGGAATCTTTCCGGCACTACTACAGATGGAGGCTCACTACATGTCAACTCATCTAGCCGTTATTTTCACAGCATGCCTAAAATTCTCATACACGCCGAAAGCCTGGCAGGAGGCAAGAGTTGTTTTCATACCCAAACCAGGCAAGGCAAGTTATGCAACACCTAAGGCTTATCGACCAATAAGCCTAACATCTTTCTTACTCAAAACCATGGAGCGCATAGTGGATACCATGATCAAAAGTAAGATTCCAAGCGAAATGCTAAAATTTAAACAACATGCATACGTTAAAGGACGGTCAGTGGACACCGCCCTACACGAGGTAGTGCAAAACATAGAAGAATCCTTCAATGGGAAAATGTACACACTTGCGGTATGCATTGACATTGAAGGAGCGTTCAATAATGTACAGACCAACACACTAATTCAATCCTTAGACCAGTTCGAGGTGGACCGGGCTCTCCGAGACTGGATAAGCCACATGCTAAGGAATAGATGGATTAACTGTGGGTCTCACGAAATACAAATAAGAGACAAAGTATCGCAGGGAACACCACAAGGAGGTATTTTATCACCACTCCTATGGGTTACCACTATTAACAGTCTCCTGAGGATCCTAACTGACGAAGGACTTAAACCAGTCTGCTATGCAGACGACGTTATAATACTTCTGAGGGGCCAGAATCCAAACCAACTTTGCAGAAGGGCCGAAACTGCCCTAAAACTTGCATATGACTGGGCTCGACCGAGAGGTCTAAATGTAAACCCAGACAAAACTGAAATATGTCTGTTTACAAGGAAAACAAAGATTGGTCCATATATAGACCCATCTTTCCTTAACAAAACAATTTCAATATCAGACAAGGTTAAATACTTAGGAGTAATCTTGGACAGAAAACTAAATTGGAAGTACCACATTGAAGAACGAGCAAACAAAGCTCACAGATGCTGGTCTTTATGTAGAAGAGCCATAGGCTCAAAATGGGGCCTCAATCCAACGATGACACACTGGCTCTACAAAAGCGTAATTAGACCTGTTCTAACTTATGCATCAGTAGTATGGTGGACATCGATGGAAAAGAAGTGCAACATACAAATATTACAAAAGGTCCAACGTATGTGCTGCCTCGGCATAAGCGGAGCAATGAGGACCATATCTAATAGGGCTTTAGAGACTATCTTAAATGTCCCACCAATAGAAATACAGATTAAATATGAAGCCGCCCTCACAGCAATGAGACTCAAAGCAATGGGCGAATGGATCGAAACTGATCACAGGTCATATCATCAAAAAATAGTTGAGGTAGTGGAAGGGAATTTAACTGACATAACATCAGTATCCGATAGAATACCCGAAACGTCAATAGTTGTTGAGTGTGAGACCCTAATACCAGACAGACAATCTTGGATTGATGGAACCCTAGAGCAGACACCAACTGGAAACTGCGGTTATACAGTTGGTTCGAAACTAGGGGAAAGGACGGGGCTGGGACTTTACATCGAAGAACCGGAAACCGAACTTTTATTCCGCCTACCAGACCATAACACGGTCCTACAGGCGGAAATCCGAGCACTTACAGAGTGTGTGATCTGGTTTAGCGCTAACACAAGACCAACAAACGTAAATATCTTTACAGATAGCCAATTGGCTATCAAGGCAATAACGACTAAAACGGTTAAATCAAGGACAGTTTTAGACTGTAAAATGGCTATTAACTCTTATTCCAGACATGGCACAATACGCCTCATATGGGTGCCTGGTCATCACGGGGTAAGAGGAAACGAGAAAGCCAATACCTTGGCTCAACGAGCCAGGGAGTTGCAAACAATAAATTTAGAGAACGCGAAACCATTCGGAGCTACGCGTTCTGAGCTAAAAAGATGGGCGGCAGACGCCCATATCACACTATGGAATAGTGAAACTATTGGGAAAACGACAAGAATCTTGTGGGGTGAACCAAACGAGGATAAAACCAAAACATTGCTGAAACTGAGCAAAACAGAAACTAGTAAGATCATGGGCATTCTAACAGGGCACATAGGCTTACAATCGCATCTACACAAAATAGGAGTTGTAGACAATAGCGTATGTAGGGCATGCGGAGAGGATGACGAAACTTTGGAGCATTTCCTCTGTCACTGCCCAGCGTTCGCAAACAATAGATCCCGTTTCTTGGGAAATGACACTTTAACAGACTTGACCCATCTCAGGGGCGCAGACTGGAAAACAATTAAAGATTATGTCAACAGTACAGAGTTCTTAAAATAACTTCTCAAGACCTTTTTTATGTACAGTTTAGAGCGCACAACAAGCCGAATACTGGCTTAGGTGTATGTCTAAGGACATGAGGCGGAGAAAAACCGCCTCCTCTTCTCAACCTAACCTAACCTAACCATATGCATTTACACAAATACACTACAGACTAATAGATTCCAAAAATACATACACATGTAACAGACGCAGAATTAGAGTATCGATATCCAATCGACTGAATGTGTGTGTGTGGCTTAGGCTGTTGATCGAGAACCACTTGAAGGGTTCGATCGTCGATTTCCAATTGAATGTATACGCGAGTACAGCTCAGGCTTGAAGTGTCATAACCCTATCGCCTGTACACACAAAATGAAAGAGAAAAAGACTAATGTTCAATTCCGAACACTTTTTTTCTCATGATTTTATAACTCTTTCCACACAGGACTACACAGTACAACTACAGACTGAACGATAGAAAACAAAACGCAATAAATCAAAAGAAGGAGAATATGTACATCAAGGATGAGAAATCAGATAATCTCATACAAATGCTGCAATAAAATGCACCCATAATGAGTTTAAGTGCTCTTATCCGGAATGTGCTACAAAGCGGGGGCTACAAAGGGGCAGCTAAGCGAATTTTAATGTATATACCTTGTACTCCCGAATGAATCCGAAGGATGCGCACATCTGTTACCAAAACAATTTATGAGGAGCAATAAAACGTTATTGGTAGCAATCCAAAATGGTCCAATACTTTTATAGCGGTTGCATTGCAATTTCACTATTTTTTACTGCGGTCTGTTGTTGTGTATCGATGCGCGAGAATTCATTGGGCATTATATTTTGTGGGAATGTGTGTTGTCTATGGCGCATGCGCGATCGTCCGTCTTTAAATAGAACGATTTGTTGTAACACACACATATGATCACACAATGGTCACTATGAATATGTGATTAGAGTAATCATTGACGAGTGCTTAACGTGTGCATAAAAATAATGTCGATGCAGACGTTTGGCTTAATCCCTGTAAATAAGAACAGCAGATGAAAACGCACAGACATCCACTTTTATCTGCGCAAACCGTTACTAATTCATTAAGTTTCTTCTTTGTTGTTTCCTCTGCGTTTTTACTTTATTCACGGAAATGTACACATTTTTTTATTTGCCATACTCGCTAACTGACTGTTTTTTTCTCTTGATTTTTGTTTTTTGTAAAAACAACACTTTTCGCACATGCAGGACTATACAGTACAACTACGGATTGACGGTTAAACGTTAGAAAACAAAACGCAATAAATCAAAAGAAAAATCAGGGATGAGAAATCCGTTTCTTCGTTTTGTACTTTCCGTTCTTTGAAATTGTAATTTTTGATTTCGAAAATTAAAAAAAGATATTTCAGAATCAATTTTAATCAATAGTAAATAAATGTATGTACCAGAGAGTCTCAAAATTCCCATTAAGAGTACTGTTGAAGTATTAGTGATTTAACATGTACAAGTGTGAAGAGTGTACGATCAAACCACACACGCAACCCAACATATTCTTACCAACTACAACTTGAGTAACTACAAGTAGAAGCCGTCGATGCGACATGCCCATACACACTCGTGCATGCATACGCATAAGTGGTTATAAGTGCCGATTTCGTTGGGTGTTGCTGTACTTATCGGACTTCTGTTTGATGACGTCATTTTGATCTAGAAGTAAACAAAGACACTCTGAGTGTGTGAATGCACATTCAGTACTCGTCGTTTCAACAAGGGTTTGGGCATCGCTGTTGTATTATTATATAGTATTGTTTGTACAGCAGTGCTCGGTTTTTATTTTAAGCGCTGCCACACAGCTAATAAGGTAAAAATAAAATAAAACAATGGGTTTATTTAAAAAAAAAAACAAAATTTATTGTTACGCTAGGTATTTAATATAAATCAAAAAATTTTTCATTGTATTTTTTCATGTATTAAATTATATAACTTTTCAAGTTTTAATATAAATTAAACAAATTAAACATATAAAGCACAAACAACTGAACCCTTCAGTATTTCATTTACAACTGTAAAGAAAGATGATCAATTACCAAAAAAAAAAAAAAACTTAATACGACAGAGATAAGTGTCTGTTGTTCCAACATCGTGAGTGTTAAGTATGTAGAGAAGTCAGGCCAAACTCTGAGTATTAGAATGTTCATACTTGTGTGATACCAAATTAAGTTGGATGTGCAGACGCAACGTTCGTTATAAGTAACAAGAACAACCATAATTGCTACAGCGCAAATAAGTGGTGGTATGTATTCTTCGTGCTATAAGTATGGTTACACACAAATATGGACAAATATGAGTAAGTACTTATGTGGACTTATGCAAACGAGTACTTATTGCTATTCTCTGGTATGTACATACAAACTCTATACAATTTTCTTGTACACTGCAATTAGTTGTTTCGTTAAGTTTAAGTTTAACACTATTTCTGGGCTTTTACGTCTATTACTGTAAAAACTTATTTTAACATCATATTCAAGTTGTCAAACACTGTATATCTAATATTATATTCAGATACAAATGCACTCAGTATAATATCCATTTCCCCGTCTGATTGAGCCACGGGATATCTCACGACATAGCAGAAAAGTATTTTTTTATAAGTGGTCTTTAAAACAGTTATGTTTTACCTGAGATTCTCGTAGATCGTGTTTTTTAATGTGACATGAACGTCATTTTATTGGTACGTTGCAGAGCGAACTAATTTTTCATTTTCTGACTTTTTGGCCATACAAATTATTTTGTCCATCCAATCATTTTTTTTTTTTCATTTCTAAAAGTATAGAAAAGTAAAATTGTATCAGCGTTTTCACCCCTGATGTAAATGCACAGACAAAATTGCACACATTCTCGTGTGTATGTATATGAAATGGTGTGTTACACTTTATTTATGTTCTCTCCCTCTGTGAATTTATCGTATTATCTCGGATATTATTATTAGTCTCTCGAAAACAGAGATACAAATACTGAAATATTAAACACGTTCATTGCGGGTTTTTTCTCAAACACGCTATTGAGATATATTGACGTTCACATAAGCTTTGTGTAGAAGGAAATAAGCTTTACTTGCTACAAACTCCAAACACGAGTATTACTTTTGTACAAACATTTAAAAATTCCGGATTTTTCTGGACATAGGTTATTATTTTGTGATCGTTTCGTGAGTTTATTACTGTAATTTATTACTTGGGTTATCAAAGTTAAAATTTGTGGAAAAATCTATTTAATGGTAACTAAGTAAAATATGTTTACCAATATCAGATTTGGTTAGTTATTTTTTTAAGGGTTTCATGTTCTAAAATTATTTTTTTTTTTAGTTTTATTAAAATATTCATCACAACTTGTGTATCTAAAACACTAATCATATTTAAACAATAATTATTCTTTAACTATCTTCGTGATTTCCCATGCCGAATGGAACAAAAGATAACAAAAATTATATATTTACTCTTCTAGAAAAATACAACTAAGACTAATTATTAGTGAATTGTAGAACAACATGCCCTATTTCTACACATTTCAATTAAATTCGGTTTAATGAAAGAATGAGGTTTAACAATGTTTTACGAAAACCTATACATTTCAATTTCTTCATTAGAATTCTATGACCACATGATCTGTTTTGCTAGATATTTTGTTTATCATCAAATTTACATCAACAGCGTGAGTAGTAAATTCGAGTAGATTTGTTACAGTCGATCTACCCTTTAAGAATCCATGCCGTCTGGGAGATATAAGGTAAAATCTGCGAGGACAGATATTCAGTAATTAATTGCTATATTAATTTCGGAATAGCACTAAGTTTAGCAATGCCGCAATAGTTGGACACGTTTGAACAATAGATTACAGGGCAAAAAAGAGTATCACATCGTTCGTGTACTGAACACGATGAGATTCAAATAGTTACGAAGTGCTTTGTTACATCTTGATGACTCGTGGTAAATACTTCGTTGTAGTTTGATAAACACTAATAGCATTGCCAGAATATAGAGAAATGCTTGGTTTTAGGATGTGTTTAAAAAAAACAAATGTTTTGTAATAAAACCAGATAAGGAGCCCTATCTTCAAAATAGGCGTAAACTCCAAAAATTTCACAGGAGTGGGTTTTTTGTGGTGCTTACGATACAGTGTAATTTGCTATATCTTTGTAAATATAAATTTTTAATATTTTTTTAAAAAGAACGTATGTATGTGAAAAAAATTACATACATATGTACAATTAAAAATGAAGTTCAATACAATACAAGTGCCAGAAAACATTTGACTTCATTAAGTATGCTTAAAATACTTGAATGTTTGGTTGTTACTCATTTGTACTGCTATTTAAGAGTTCATCAAGTATGCCCGTCATATTAGATAGTGTTTGACGATATTCTTTGCTCTGTTGTTCGTTTACAGACACTGTACTGTACAGGAACAGATCACTGTAACACATATAAAAACAGAAACTAATATAATTCTGTTTGTTTCTGGTCCTTGTGCACGCACATTTTGTCCGTCCGTCGCGTTTTTGTGCATTCTGTGTTCTGCGTCAATAAATATATGAAAAAAAAAAAAGACAACCTTCCTTTTAGCCCTTCGCATATCACAAATAATTCAGCTTTCTTCTTGTCGCTGTTCTGTTAGTTGTGGTAGGTATAACACTGAACAACTAACAGAAAAACCAGCGGCGGGAAGGGTGTAGTGTTATTTGAGATTTTGCTTTGATGTTGTTTTGTTTTTTGGTGGTGTCATGGTAGGTATGTTAAAAATTCACTTTGCGAACATTCGCGGGCTGAGGTCGAATTATTTTGCGGTATACTCGCACGTTAGTTTCCATAGGCCGGATGTCCTCGCTCTTTGTGAGACCCAGGTGTGTGAGGATTCTGATCCACAGGATTTTCACATTCCTGGCTATCACACACTCTCCTCTTTCTCTTCCCACAGAGGTCTTGTGGTTTATATACGTAATGGTGTTGTGTTCCAGAGCCAGCAACATTTGGACTCACAAGATCCAGAATTTAACTCCCTTTGGGTTAAGTTCAAGATTGGATCGCACACATTACATTTCGGGTTTCTTTACAGAAGCCCAAACCTGGAAAGGGAGGCTACCCTCTTTCAAAAATTTTAGAAGATTATCCGGATAGTGAAATTGCAGTTGCTGGTGATTTCAATGTCCATAATAATTCTTGGCTTTCCCATTCGAGCCATACATCTCCGGAGGGTCAGTACGCTGAGTTATTTACCGCGCACAATGACTTGGTGCAATTAGTGAATGAACCAACACACATTCCGCGTGTTGAAGGGCAACAGCAAAAAATTCTTGACCTCTTCTTAACCTCGCACCCTAAAAAGTACGAGGTTAACATTCTTGCACCTCTTGGTAACTTGGATCATTGCACCATTTCAGCATCCTTTTCGTTCTCCGAACTTCGATCCACTTCTAAACCAGTCACGAAGCAGACAATGTACATATACGAAATGGCACGTTGGGCCAAGCTCAACAATTTCTATCAGCAATTCAATTGGAAATTATGTTTCCTAGACAATAATGACGCTGCTGCTGAAATGGTCGTCGAAATGGAAAATCATTCTTCTTGGCATAAACACATTTATTCCCTCGAAGACTACTTCGATTAAACCTTCAAAGATCTGTTGATTTAATCAGACATGCAGGGAAGCTGTCAGATCCAAAGAGGAAGCATTCAGAAACTGGCGATTAAATAATAAAGCCACTACTAAACTGCTACGCAAGCAGGCAAGATCAAATTGTGCCAGAGTACTTAGACGCGAAAAACTTCTCTACGAACAGCGTCTTCGTGCTAAAGTTCTTTCTTCTCCCAGGGGAAGTACGAGCTTTTGGTCATTCGTTAAAAGGGTAAGGAACAATTCTTCATCTTCTATTTCAACCCTCGTTAACGGTGACCAGATATTCACTGAACCGGTTGACAAAGCTAACCTTATGGCTGAAATTTTTGCAACGACTTCATCTTTGCCAGAAAGCAGTCAACCAATCCACGTGGTCGAAAACGAATGTAGTTTGATGCCTCAGATATTTTTCCGAACACGTGGAGTTAAAAGGGTTCTTGCAGATCTCAACGTAAATAAAACTCCGGGCCCGCATGGTATTTCAGCACTTGTCCTATATAAGTGCTCTTCGACGCTTTTCAACATGTCGTATCGTGCAGGTATTTACCCTTCACGTTGGAAAGTTGCCCATGTTCAGACGATCCCCAAGAAAGGTGAGTTTACAAATCCTGCGAATTACCGTCCAATTGCAATATGTTCTGCGCTCTCAAAGGTCATGGAGAGCATGGGTAACCACCATCTTGTTAAGTATTTAGAGTCTAACGGTCTTCTTAATGATCGACAGTATAGCTTCCGTAAACATCGATCTACTGGTGAACTGATGGCGTTCCTTTCGGAGCAATGGAGTCGATCCATTCACCGCCTTGGCGAAAGCTAGGTCATAGCTCTGGATATTTCCAAGGCGTTCGATAGGGTCTGTCACGGAGCACTCATATCAAAACTTATTGCATTTGGTGTCGGTAATACCTTCTCTCGTTTCATATCAGGTTTTCTCAGGGATCGCTCTATACGAGTTGTTATAGATGGGGTCTCATCCAACGATCATAGGTTGACCGCAGGAGTACCACAAGGTTCTGTCCTCTCTCCTTCTCTATTTCTTATTTTCATTGACGACCTGTTGGGGCAGACTGTGAACCCAATCTACTCCTTTGCGGATGATAGCAACCTCTGTCATTCGTACTCATTTGATCATCGGCCAAGTCCCTCGGAGATAGAGGACAAAAGGCGAACGATGAACAACTCAATTAACCTCGATTTGGCGAGGATTTGTATGTGGGGCCAAATGAACAGATTAGATTTTAATGCACAAAAGACCCAGTGCTGTTTGTTGTCACACAAACGTTCCACTAACATCGTCGTCAATATCTATGGGTGGTGTGGATATAGACGTATCAGATACTCTTGATGTTCTGGGCATGAAGATACAGGCTTTTTAAAGCGGTGCAAGAAATACTTCACCCCCTCTGACCACGTAAATATTTACACCACCTACATCCGGCCTAAAATGGAATATAACTCCCATATATGGGCAGGGGCTCCAAAGTCATCTTTGCAGCTTCTGGATCTTGTACAGAGGAGAGCGGTGGCGATAATAGGGGATGGTAGGGTATCCAACTCTATTGTCTCCCTACACCATCGCCGGAAAGTGGGTTGTGTATCGCTGTTCTATAGATACTTCAATGGTATCTGTTCGTTAGATATCCGTCATCTGGTCCCTGAAGTTAGAACATTTAGCCGGAATACTCGGCTATCCAGGGAGTCTCATCCGTTCATTGGCAAATGGCCGGTTGACCGGACGACACACTATAGAGATAATTCGTTCTTCAGCCGAACTGTTCGTATGTTTAATAATCTTCCAGCAAGTGTTTTTCCTCCTGCTATGACATTACCAAATTCTAGGCAAACATCAACAAACACTACTCCCTCTTTCCTCCTTCCAATACCTGTCTTTCCTATCGCTAACACAGTGCATTGCATTTATAGGGGCATCCCCTGAGTGTTAGTCCAAAAAAAAAGAAAGGAAATAAGCTTTACTTTGTGTGGAAGCTTTACTTGCTACAAACTCTAAACACGAGTATTACTTTTGTACAAACATTTAAAAATTACGGATTTTTCTGGACATAGGTTATTATTTTGTGATCGTTTCGTGAGTTTATTACTGTAATTTATTACTTGGGTTATCAAAGTTAAAATTTGTGGAAAAATCTATTTAATGGTAACTAAGTAAAATATGTTTACCAATATCAGATTTGGTTAGTTATTTTTTTATATGAATAAAATAATTTTATCCGAACAAATGAAAAAAAAACAGCAAATTAGTTTTTCTATAATTCTTTAAAATTCGGGGTTTTTATTCCAAACGTACTTTCGGCTTATTCTTCGGGTTTTTGATTGTTTTTTGTTGTGCCTGAAGCTGGCTTTTTCTCGTGTCCTTTTTTTTCTTACTTCTTCGTTATAATTCAGTGTTGTTTTTAGTGTTCATTCACAATAATCTTAAAACTAAACTTACAACTAGGGCAGTAGACATCCCGCTCCCTTGCAGGAATGCAAATCATTCATTCAAAAATTCATTGAAAAGATAAAGAGGGGGTTGGGGGTCTTAACAATTAACAGTAATGTTAATATTGGGTGGCAATCCGCCATTGTTGCGGCGCTTGTTGTTGCCGCGTCGGTTGTTGCTGCTGTTGTTATTGCGGTGGTTGTCGCCAAGGTTGATGTTGCGACCACGCGACTGTTGTCCCGATTGTTGTTGTTGCTGTTGTTGGATCTATTGGCGTTGCTCCTGGTGTTGCCGGTGTCGCGGTTGCGACGATGCGGGTTCCGGTCCCGACGGTTGGGAAAGAAAAAACGAAAAGGAAAAAAATATAAATAATACGTGTTAGTGGTGTTCGGGGTTGGGTAGCAGTACGAGATTCACTACTGGCCGAGAGAGGACGCCGTTTGCGGTTCGTACATCAGCCACTCGTACTTTGGAATCTGATCCTATATAAACTTTTACGACCCTGCCCATATTCCACTCATTTGGAGGCAAATTGTCTTTTTTAATGACGACCAAATCATTTACAGCTACATCGCGCTGAGGGTACTTCCACTTATTCCGTTTGTGGAGTTCGACTAAATACTCATCTTTCCATCTTCTAGCGAAAAAGTGATGTAGAACCTTCAGTTTTTGCCAACGATTTTGGTAACTTAACTTTTCTGAGTTCACATCAGGTTCTGGGGGAGATAGCAAAGCATTTCCTATCAAAAAGTGTCCAGGAGTCACCGGGTTTAAATCACTCGGATCATCATTCATCGGACTAAGGGGCCTGGAATTCAAACATGCTTCGATTCTTGCTAACATAGTAGTAAATTCTTCAAAGGTGAACCTTTGGGCATTGGAAACCTTTTTCAGATGAGTTTTGAAGCGTTTGACTCCAGCTTCCCAGAGACCACCCATATGTGGAGCTCCGGGTGGAATAAAATGCCATTCCATCAATTGAAAAGCATTGAGATTTAAGATTTGGCGTTTTACGTCGAGGAGAAATTGGGTCTGATCTTTTTTGAAAATATTGGACGCTCCAACAAAGGTAGTTCCATTATCAGAAAACATTTTTGAGGGGCATCCTCGACGAGAGAAAAAACGGGTAAACGCAGCAATGAAGCAATTTGTCGACAAATCATTTGTGGCTTCAAGATGTATAGCCTTTGTTGCGAAACAGACAAAGACCAAAACGTATCCCTTTGTGATTCGACAACCTCTGCCGATATAGGATTTTATTTCAAAGGGTCCTGCAAAGTCAACGCCGGTGCAAGAAAAAGGACGAGATAGTGAAGTTCTCTCAGGGGGAAGAGCGGCCATAATCTGCTCGGGAGATTTCTTTTTCTGCAGGACACACTCACGACAATTGTGTATCACAGTACGCACTAGATTTTTGAGTTTTGAGACCCAAAATTCGAGTCGCATAAGTCGTAACATTAACGAGTTTTCTCCATGTATAGAGTACTGATGAACATATTCTAAGTAGAGTTTTGTGAATCGACCGTTATATGGGAGAATTTTCGGGAAACGCTCATCGTACGTAAGCGTCTGAGATCGGCTTAATCTGCCATTCATTCGTAGAAAGCCATTCGAATCTATAAAGGGGTTAAAACACAAAAGGGAGCTTTTACGGGAGACTTCAACTCCTTGCTCGAGGAAGGAGTATTCGGGAAAATGTGTTCGTTGGCATAAAATTACCAAACGACCTTTTACGAAATTTATTTCACCTTGACCAAGTTCCAAGGTAGAATGCGAGTGGGTCGACTTGAATTTTGATAACGATAGGTGGTAAAAACGGAAAATATACGATATCACCCTCATAGCTCGGGGGAGACTGGAAAATCGCATTAAAATATATTCTGTAAAGGATACCTGAGTCGTATGCACTTTCACAGAACGGGTTTCCAGATTTGTCATGATTCTGAATGTCTGTTTGGGCCATTCCGTGCGAGGAAGGCTTAACCAATTGGGACCTTTCCACCAAAGGTAGTGTGATTTTAAATCTCGTGCTAAAATACCACGAGATGCAATATCAGCCGGGTTGTCGTGGGAGACGACATGATGCCAGTTTTCAGTACCAACTTTATACTGAATTTTAGAGACTCTGTTAGCTACAAAAGTGGGCCAAGTACACGGGGGATTTTGAAGCCAAGATAAGACAATTGTCGAATCAGTCCAATAAAACACTTGAGACACATCTCTTCGCGAAGCGTATGCACCATTTCGGCAAGTAGAGTTGCACCACACAGCTCTAATCTGGGTAAGGATTCAACCTTAATTGGCGCCACTTTGGTTTTTGCAGCAATTAAACGGGTGGTGATATCACCAATCGGGTTCTGGATTCGAATATACAGAGTGGCCGCGTATGCACTTTCAGAAGCATCACAAAACGCATGAAGTTCGACTTCATGGTCAGGATTAAAACCAACCCATCGGGGGACCTCAATCCTTTCTATCTCAGAACAATCATCTAAGAAGGCTGCATTATTATCTTTGCAACGATAATTTTCGGGGCCAGCCATCCTGCTGGATCAAACAACTTAGCAATTTCAGATAAGACGGCTCGTTTGGTGACGACAGATTTATCGGGCGTGGAAGCAAGCTTGAAAAAGAAAACATCTTTTCCAGCGTTCCAACGCAAACCCAAAGTTTTGGAAGTACTAGCATCCGAAATTTTCAGAAATTCAGAATCTAATAAATAGTCAGCAGATAAATCCTCTAGCAGATTTTGACTGTTCGCAGTCCATTTTCGCAGACTCATTCCAGCAGAAGATATAACTGTAATAAGTTGATCGCGACCTCTGGTCGCTTCTTCGATGGTATTAGCACCGGCCAAGACATCATCGACGTACATTTGTGATTTAATAATCTGGGCAGCTAGAGGATATTGCGTTTCGGAATCATCAGCTATCTGGAACAAAGTTCTAATAGCTAGGTACGGGGCACAATTCACTCCAAAAGTGACTGTGTTCAATTCGAAATCGCAAATTTCACGTTTCGGGTCCTTGCGGAAAACTAATCGCTGATATGCTGTTTGATCAGGGTGTACCAGGATTTGCCTGTACATTTTTCAATATCGGCATTGAAGACATACCGGAAGAGTCTCCAGCGGAGAATTAAAATCATTAAATCTGACTGTAATACGGGTCCGGTGTACAATACATTATTTAAACTTATGCCATTAGAAGTTGGATACGAGGCATTAAAAACTACTCGAAGTTTGGTAGTTTAACTATCAGGCTTCAAAACAGCGTGATGTGGTAGATAGTATATAGGTTTCGAAAGCATTGGGTTTTCATTTTTAACTTTGGACAGCTGTCCCAAAGAATAATATTCTTCTATGACAGAGTCATATTGAGCCTTGAGAGCGGGGGTTTTCAACAAACGGGTTTCATTTGTCATAAATTGGGATACAGCACCCTTTCGAGATTGAGCTAACTGTAGCTCTAAGGGGTATTCACGTTTAAAAGGGAGAGAAACAACGTATCTACCATCAGTATTTCGGTATGTGGTGTCACGATATAACTTTTCGCAGAAGTTATCTTCGTCTGAAAGAATTCTCATCTTGGGCATTTCTTCAATCTCCCAAAAGCGAGACAGTGTGTCATTCAGCTCCAGATGGTTATAGAATGTCACGACAGATTGTAATGGTTTGGGTTGGGAGATCTTACCGGTGACTATCCAGCCGAACACGGTTTTCTGTGCGATAAGGTCGCCGCTAGGATGTTTGTGAACATCGGTGAGCATAATTTTGGAGTATATGTCTCCACATAATAGTAAATCCATATGAGAACATTTTAGGTGGTTCATAGAAATTTCGGGTAAATGAGAATCTAAAAACGAATATGTTGGTAGACGACCGGTGAGCTTTTCGACAACAAACGCTTCGGGGGTCAATGGGAGAACCAATAGAAATTCGGCATATCTTAGTCGATCTTGCCGTAATAGCACCATTCAGGCCAATAATTTCGGCTGTAGGGGCACTAAACGTGGGTAAAGAAAGTTTTCTTTGTAACTCTCGCGAAATGAAAGTCGCTTGAGATGCTGGATCAATTAGAGCTCTTGCAGAACATATAAGTTTATGTACGCACATATCCACTACGGTTGTCCCTAAAAGGACCGTGGAATACACACTAGATTGCATTTGGGTTGCAAAAGTCTGAAAAGAGTGCGTACCAGTCGATGTAGAAGGGCCATCATCATTTAAATTCGATTGTTGGTGATCGAGGGTCTGAATTTGACGAGGGGTTAACGGGTGTGTTTTTAGAAACATGGGTGTACGAGTTCCGTTGCGTCGTTGCAACCTCAAAATACCGAATGTTATAGAAAACCAGTGAAAAAGTTGCAGTCGGGTAAACCGACTTATATATACCCTCACCCTCAGTAAAAACATACAAGTCTCATACTCATAAGTATCGGAAAGTCAAAAGTGACCGTGCCTACCATCATTTGATGTAACATCTGATGAAAAGTCATAATAGCAACCTAAAATACCGAATGCTATAGAAAAAAAATATTGGATGGTACATTTGTATGGGAGGTACCAGAAGGGGACTTGCGAGACTTCCAAGTTTTTGTCCGAAACTTTGTCCATTTATACCTTTACTAAATACGGAATTTGGGCAAGATCGCGTTAGTGATATTGATAGTATTACAGGGTTCTTAAGGGGCGGGATGGTACATTTGTATGGGAGGTACCAGAAGGGGAGTTGCCAGACTTCCAAGTTTTTGTCCAAAACTTTGTCTAGCTATAACTTTACCAAATACAAAATTTGGGCAAGATAGCATTGGTTATACTGATAGTATTAGACGGTTTATCGGGGGCGGGATGGTACATTTGTGTGGGAGGTACCAGAAGGGGAGTTGCCAGACTTCCCAGTTTTTGTCCAAAACTTTGTATAGCTATAGGTTTACTAAGTACAAAATTTGGGCAGGATCGCGTTGGGCATATTGCTATTAATACACGATTTCTAATGTAGGCGATATGGTACATTTGTATGGGAGGTACCAGAAGGGGAGTTGCCAGACTTTCAAGTTTTTGTCCGAAACTTTGTCTAGCTATAGCTTTACCAAATACGTAATTTGGTCAAGATCGGTGTGGGCGTATTGATATTATTACACGATTACTAAAGTGGGCGAAATAGACGATTTGTGTGGGAGGTACCCGAAGGGGTGTGGCCATATAGCCCATATGCAATCCCATAAGCAGTTTTGGGAAAATATTAACCCATGCCAAATTTCAGAGCGATTGTTTAACTCTTTCGAAAGTTATCGTGCGTACCAGCAGGACAGACAGACAGACGGACATGGCTCAAACGATTTAGAAAGTCATGAATCGAATTTGGTTCAAAGACACCTGGGTTCTAATCTGAATATTTCTAGGTGTTACACTTTTGGGTCGTATCAAATGATATATACCCTCCTACCCGTAGGGTGAGGGTATAAATATTGTATTACACGTTTTTACAAAACGGGCGGAATATAAAGCAGAGTTTTTACTAGAAAATTTTATATAGCTAAAGCTTTACTAAATATAGAATTTCGGAAAGATTCGTTGAGCGAAATTATATAATTACTAGATTTCTAAAGTGGGTGGAATGGTACATTTGTATGGGAGGTACCAGAAGGAGAGTTGCCAGACTTCCAAGTTTTTGGCTTAATGGCTTATGGCTTAATCTGCCATTCATTCGTAGAAAGCCATTCGAATCTATAAAGGGGTTAAAACACAAAAGGGAGCTTTTACGGGAGACTTCAACTCCTTGCTCGAGGAAGGAGTATTCGGGAAAATGTGTTCGTTGGCATAAAATTACCAAACGACCTTTTACGAAATTTATTTCACCTTGACCAAGTTCCAAGGTAGAATGCGAGTGGGTCGACTTGAATTTTGATAACGATAGGTGGTAAAAACGGAAAATATACGATATCACCCTCATAGCTCGGGGGAGACTGGAAAATCGCATTAAAATATATTCTGTAAAGGATACCTGAGTCGTATGCACTTTCACAGAACGGGTTTCCAGATTTGTCATGATTCTGAATGTCTGTTTGGGCCATTCCGTGCGAGGAAGGCTTAACCAATTGGGACCTTTCCACCAAAGGTAGTGTGATTTTAAATCTCGTGCTAAAATACCACGAGATGCAATATCAGCCGGGTTGTCGTGGGAGACGACATGATGCCAGTTTTCAGTACCAACTTTATACTGAATTTTAGAGACTCTGTTAGCTACAAAAGTGGGCCAAGTACACGGGGGATTTTGAAGCCAAGATAAGACAATTGTCGAATCAGTCCAATAAAACACTTGAGACACATCTCTTCGCGAAGCGTATGCACCATTTCGGCAAGTAGAGTTGCACCACACAGCTCTAATCTGGGTAAGGATTCAACCTTAATTGGCGCCACTTTGGTTTTTGCAGCAATTAAACGGGTGGTGATATCACCAATCGGGTTCTGGATTCGAATATACAGAGTGGCCGCGTATGCACTTTCAGAAGCATCACAAAACGCATGAAGTTCGACTTCATGGTCAGGATTAAAACCAACCCATCGGGGGACCTCAATCCTTTCTATCTCAGAACAATCATCTAAGAAGGCTGCATTATTATCTTTGCAACGATAATTTTCGGGGCCAGCCATCCTGCTGGATCAAACAACTTAGCAATTTCAGATAAGACGGCTCGTTTGGTGACGACAGATTTATCGGGCGTGGAAGCAAGCTTGAAAAAGAAAACATCTTTTCCAGCGTTCCAACGCAAACCCAAAGTTTTGGAAGTACTAGCATCCGAAATTTTCAGAAATTCAGAATCTAATAAATAGTCAGCAGATAAATCCTCTAGCAGATTTTGACTGTTCGCAGTCCATTTTCGCAGACTCATTCCAGCAGAAGATATAACTGTAATAAGTTGATCGCGACCTCTGGTCGCTTCTTCGATGGTATTAGCACCGGCCAAGACATCATCGACGTACATTTGTGATTTAATAATCTGGGCAGCTAGAGGATATTGCGTTTCGGAATCATCAGCTATCTGGAACAAAGTTCTAATAGCTAAGTACGGGGCACAATTCACTCCAAAAGTGACTGTGTTCAATTCGAAATCGCAAATTTCACGTTTCGGGTCCTTGCGGAAAACTAATCGCTGATATGCTGTTTGATCAGGGTGTACCAGGATTTGCCTGTACATTTTTCAATATCGGCATTGAAGACATACCGGAAGAGTCTCCAGCGGAGAATTAAAATCATTAAATCTGACTGTAATACGGGTCCGGTGTACAATACATTATTTAAACTTATGCCATTAGAAGTTGGATACGAGGCATTAAAAACTACTCGAAGTTTGGTAGTTTAACTATCAGGCTTCAAAACAGCGTGATGTGGTAGATAGTATATAGGTTTCGAAAGCATTGGGTTTTCATTTTTAACTTTGGACAGCTGTCCCAAAGAATAATATTCTTCTATGACAGAGTCATATTGAGCCTTGAGAGCGGGGGTTTTCAACAAACGGGTTTCATTTGTCATAAATTGGGATACAGCACCCTTTCGAGATTGAGCTAACTGTAGCTCTAAGGGGTATTCACGTTTAAAAGGGAGAGAAACAACGTATCTACCATCCGTATTTCGGTATGTGGTGTCACGATATAACTTTTCGCAGAAGTTATCTTCGTCTGAAAGAATTCTCATCTTGGGCATTTCTTCAATCTCCCAAAAGCGAGACAGTGTGTCATTCAGCTCCAGATGGTTATAGAATGTCACGACAGATTGTAATGGTTTGGGTTGGGAGATCTTACCGGTGACTATCCAGCCGAACACGGTTTTCTGTGCGATAAGGTCGCCGCTAGGATGTTTGTGAACATCGGTGAGCATAATTTTGGAGTATATGTCTCCACATAATAGTAAATCCATATGAGAACATTTTAGGTGGTTCATAGAAATTTCGGGTAAATGAGAATCTAAAAACGAATATGTTGGTAGACGACCGGTGAGCTTTTCGACAACAAACGCTTCGGGGGTCAATGGGAGAACCAATAGAAATTCGGCATATCTTAGTCGATCTTGCCGTAATAGCACCATTCAGGCCAATAATTTCGGCTGTAGGGGCACTAAACGTGGGTAAAGAAAGTTTTCTTTGTAACTTTCGCGAAATGAAAGTCGCTTGAGATGCTGGATCAATTAGAGCTCTTGCAGAACATATAAGTTTATGTACGCACATATCCACTACGGTTGTCCCTAAAAGGACCGTGGAATACACACTAGATTGCATTTGGGTTGCAAAAGTCTGAAAAGAGTGCGTACCAGTCGATGTAGAAGGGCCATCATCATTTAAATTCGATTGTTGGTGATCGAGGGTCTGAATTTGACGAGGGGTTAACGGGTGTGTTTTTAGAAACATGGGTGTACGAGTTCCGTTGCGTCGTTGCAACCTCAAAATACCGAATGTTATAGAAAACCAGTGAAAAAGTTGCAGTCGGGTAAACCGACTTATATATACCCTCACCCTCAGTAAAAACATACAAGTCTCATACTCATAAGTATCGGAAAGTCAAAAGTGACCGTGCCTACCATCATTTGATGTAACATCTGATGAAAAGTCATAATAGCAACCTAAAATACCGAATGCTATAGAAAAAAAATATTGGATGGTACATTTGTATGGGAGGTACCAGAAGGGGACTTGCGAGACTTCCAAGTTTTTGTCCGAAACTTTGTCCATTTATACCTTTACTAAATACGGAATTTGGGCAAGATCGCGTTAGTGATATTGATAGTATTACAGGGTTCTTAAGGGGCGGGATGGTACATTTGTATGGGAGGTACCAGAAGGGGAGTTGCCAGACTTCCAAGTTTTTGTTCAAAACTTTGTCTAGCTATAACTTTACTAAATACAAAATTTGGGCAAGATAGCGTTGGTTATACTAATAGTATTAGACGGTTTATCGGGGGCGGGATGGTACATTTGTGTGGGAGGTACCAGAAGGGGAGTTGCCAGACTTCCCAGTTTTTGTCCAAAACTTTGTATAGCTATAGGTTTACTAAGTACAAAATTTGGGCAGGATCGCGTTGGGCATATTGCTATTAATACACGATTTCTAATGTAGGCGATATGGTACATTTGTGTGGGAGGTACCAGAAGGGGAGTTGCCAGACTTCCCAGTTTTTGTCCAAAACTTTGTATAGCTATAGGTTTACTAAGTACAAAATTTGGGCAGGATCGCGTTGGGCATATTGCTATTAATACACGATTTCTAATGTAGGCGATATGGTACATTTGTATGGGAGGTACCAGAAGGGGAGTTGCCAGACTTTCAAGTTTTTGTCCGAAACTTTGTCTAGCTATAGCTTTACCAAATACGTAATTTGGTCAAGATCGGTGTGGGCGTATTGATATTATTACACGATTACTAAAGTGGGCGAAATAGACGATTTGTGTGGGAGGTACCCGAAGGGGTGTGGCCATATAGCCCATATGCAATCCCATAAGCAGTTTTGGGAAAATATTAACCCATGCCAAATTTCAGAGCGATTGTTTAACTCTTTCGAAAGTTATCGTGCGTACCAGCAGGACAGACAGACAGACGGACAGACGGACATGGCTCAAACGATTTAGAAAGTCATGAATCGAATTTGGTTCAAAGACACCTGGGTTCTAATCTGAATATTTCTAGGTGTTACACTTTTGGGTCGTATCAAATGATATATACCCTCCTACCCGTAGGGTGAGGGTATAAATATTGTATTACACGTTTTTACAAAACGGGCGGAATATAAAGCAGAGTTTTTACTAGAAAATTTTATATAGCTAAAGCTTTACTAAATATAGAATTTCGGAAAGATTCGTTGAGCGAAATTATATAATTACTAGATTTCTAAAGTGGGTGGAATGGTACATTTGTATGGGAGGTACCAGAACTGCGTGAGGTAGAAGTTTGTGGCCCCATGTTTCCTGTTCAGCCATACTCTTATACTCGGTATAAGGATGTGCGTCCATCTTCCCTTTGTAGATGCGTCCCAGTGAATTTGCCAAGTGGCGATAGATGAGGAACGCTCTTGCCTTGCGAATTCAGATCTCTGCTTTTTAGTCTGTGGATTTCTACTTTGTGTCCGTTTCATTTCGGCAGCTAATATGTCGATGGGGATTAGACCAGCAACTACACCTGCTGCATCCTCCGATATCGTTCGATACCCAGAAATTGTGCGAAGACAGCTTAGTCGGTATATAGACATCAGCTTCCTCCTATATAATTCTACACTTAGTGCATCCGCCCATACCGGGGACGCATAAAGCATCACAGAGTTAACTACGGTGGCTAGTAGTTTTCTTCTTGCAAGTTTAGGGCCTCCAACGTTGGGTAGCATTCTTGCCAGAGAAACTTGCGTTCTTGCTGCCTTCTTTCTTACGTACTCGATGTGATCCTTGAATGTCAGTCTGTTGTCTATTACAACACCCAAGTATTTGAGTGCGCGGCTAGATCGGATAACTTTATCCCCAACGATCACGTTGATAAATTCCGTCCTTTTTCTGCTTGTAATAAGGATAGCCTCCGTTTTATGAGCGGCTAGCTGTAGGTGTGCCGACTCGAGCCAGGTTTGCACTTCTTTTATAGCTGTGTTTGTAGCTTCTTCTATGGTGTTTAGATGTTTTGGGACTGTGATTATGGCGATGTCGTCTGCGAATCCAATAATGTTTACGCCGTTTGGGACAGGTAGTCTCAACACTCCGTCGTACATAATGTTCCACAGGAGTGGACCCAGGACAGATCCTTGTGGGACACCGGCGGACACATTGTAGTACTCTAGTCCGTTGTCATTCAGATATGTAAGACAGAATACTTTCATGTCCAGAGAGATGCGTCGATTGTATTCGTTGGTCCGGTATACCATAATTAAGACCTTACCGGGCTCGGTCTTAATGCCAATGTCGTGGGCTCGATAATCAGGGTTTTTTGGTCTGGTCCCTCGATGCCACTACTTGGAGTGGAAGTGCGCTTTGTTAAGGACGGCGCTGTCTCGTCCTGTCGCAGGAGATTCTTTGGGTTTCTAAGACGTTTTCAGTCTCACCCTCCTCTTCTGCCGCTCTTGGTCGGGGACTGCTTATTGGATATACGCAGCTAACCTACATATCTGAAGGCCGTTCGACTATCCGACACCTGTCGACCCCCATAGTGGCCTGAGCTAGCCCTATGCCTGAGCTAGCCAGGCGTGGTCCATGAGGCTAAACGGACCTCATGGACCACGTTTGTAGAGGCCATCGATTCTGTCAATGAAACATCCAGATTTAGGCGAATTTTATCCAAAGACCCTGGTACCTGGATATATTCAGAAATCTGATGGTACATGGACAGAGTCCAGCTCTGAGACACTCTCTTTACTTATGGAAACTCACTTTCCAGGGTGTAGTGATACAGGGGATGAAGTCACGGACCGGACCAGCATCTTGGTATCCACCACGCATCTAGAAAAGCATATAATTAGAGATATAGTTTCATTGGACAGAGTACCTTTGTACCTTCAAACCGTACACATCAGCAGGGCCAGATGGCATCTTCCCTGCATTGCTGCAGCACTGTACAAAAATAGTGCTATCAATTTTAATTGATATCTATAGTGAGTGCCTACTGATCGGGTAGGACAGTGTCATTACAGGACACTGCTCTGTTAGGGCTATGACCAGCAGATGGGACAGTAGATCTCCAGACTTTTGCAGGATGTGCGAGGATGAGGACGAATTGGAGACAATAGAACACATCCTTTGTCATTGTCCAAGTTTGCAACGCCATAGACAAAAATGTCTAGGGCATAGATTTTTTGCTGAACTAGGGGACATTTCGAAGGTGTTGAAAACATTATTAGCTATATAAGGGGTATTGGATGGTTGAACGACGGGGGATGCGGGTACTCGATGGACTAACAGACTTACATTAACATTACACCATGGACTCTCACATGTTTTTCTCTCTTTCCTATATATTTCCTACGCTGTAAATAGAAGGGATTCACAATGGACCCTATGGGTCTCCGAGTGGAGGTGCACCTTAGGATGTACCACACTTCCTAACCTAACCTAACCTAAACCTAGGAGTCCTACTTTGAATATGTATTTTATTTTGTTACTGTAGATCTTATAGGGAGCGGAGGAATAAAAACGCCAGCACGGTTTCGCTCTTAGTCAGGAACTAACTTTATTTACAATAGAATCTTAACTTGAAACCTACATAAATAATGAAACTAAAAATACATATGTACATGGATACATGTACATACCAAACTTACAACGAACAATACATAAAAACTATATGAATGCACCAACGCACATTATATGATCTGCCGCTCCATCAAACGCGGACAGAATGACAATTAAATAAATACACAGATAGTGGAATATATTTAGACTCTATCAAATAAACATGACATGCTACATTCTCACCCCTCCAACTCTGTCCATTAACACACAGTGTCATTGACATTATGTTGTTCGGTCTTCTAATCAGAATTTATAATTAGATTAACCCACAACTCGGAGACCGAGAAAGTAAGCATACAACTGCATTAAACAAGGTTGACACCGCATGCATTCGTAATAAAATAACAATATTTACGACCTTTAACACTCATACCAAAAAAGACAAACATATGGTTGGAACTATAGATAGTACCAATCTTACAATGTGTACAGAACTGTACATTAGAGCGTACCAGGTTACAAGTAAAAAAAGTTCGCCGTACACCTTCGAATATGAAGTATTATTGAAAGGTAGTTTCAAAATTTTTTTTTTATTTTTTATGCCGAACGTAGTGGTCGCGCTTTTACATTTTTCTATATAACTTCTGCATTTATAAACGGATTTTAAAGTCTGATACATCGATGTTTTTGTCTCGACGATGTTTTTATCTCGACATACTTCCTTAGGAAGACTTTCATGATTTTATGCGAGCTTTAATTTTCTGATATTAGAGTGGTACATTAGGGTAGTAGCAACTGAGATATGATGGGTAAGTACCAGAAGGGGGTGCTTGATCTCAATGACTTCAAAGACAAAAAAATCGGCCTTTTCTAAATAAACGATTCTTTTTGATGACGAACTCACTTGCGTACTGCTTCAGCTGACTTGATTGCTTACGACCATTTAAAATATCAATAATTTCTTTCAAGCTGTCATCGTCCTTTTGCATCATATAAATCCAATCATTCGGATTTGGTTTAATCATTATAATTTTACCGCTAACGTCTTGAACAATGTTGTTGTTATTCACAGTTTCTACTGGCGCTCGACTTAGGGCATCTACATGACACATTTTACTACCCTTACGATGTATAATTCGATAGTCATCAGCTTCAGAAACCATCTTGACACTCTTGGTATTATTGGTTTCGACAATTTTAACTTAGATATAGCAGAACAATATGTGACAATCAAAAATGACTTTCCAAGCAGGTACATACGAAAACGTTCACAAGACTCTACAACAGCTAAAACTTCTAACTCGTATGCGTGATATTTCTGTTCAGCGTCGTTACACAAACGACTAAAATAAGCAATTGGCTTCAACTGATTTTGTTCATCCCTCTGCAACAAAATACCAGCGAAACCAAGAGCGCTTGCATCAGTGTGCAATTCATGGTCCTTTGTAACATTGTAAATATCCAAGACTGGTTCTGTTGCGTGAGGTTCTAGCTATAACTTTACTAAATACAAAATTTGGGCAAGATAGCGTTGGTTATACTGATAGTATTAGACGGTTTATCGGGGGCGGGATGGTACATTTGTGTGGGAGGTACCAGAAGGGGAGTTGCCAGACTTCCCAGTTTTTGTCCAAAACTTTGTATAGCTATAGGTTTACTAAGTACAAAATTTGGGCAGGATCGCGTTGGGCATATTGCTATTAATACACGATTTCTAATGTAGGCGATATGGTACATTTGTGTGGGAGGTACCAGAAGCGGAGTTGCCAGACTTCCCAGTTTTTGTCCAAAACTTTGTATAGCTATAGGTTTACTAAGTACAAAATTTGGGCAGGATCGCGTTGGGCATATTGCTATTAATACACGATTTCTAATGTAGGCGATATGGTACATTTGTATGGGAGGTACCAGAAGGGGAGTTGCCAGACTTTCAAGTTTTTGTCCGAAACTTTGTCTAGCTATAGCTTTACCAAATACGTAATTTGGTCAAGATCGGTGTGGGCGTATTGATATTATTACACGATTACTAAAGTGGGCGCAATAGACGATTTGTGTGGGAGGTACCCGAAGGGGTGTGGCCATATAGCCCATATGCAATCCCATATGCAGTTTTGGGAAAATATTAACCCATGCCAAATTTCAGAGCGATTGTTTAACTCTTTCGAAAGTTATCGTGCGTACCAGCAGGACAGACAGACAGACGGACATGGCTCAAACGATTTAGAAAGTCATGAATCGAATTTGGTTCAAAGACACCTGGGTTCTAATCTGAATATTTCTAGGTGTTACACTTTTGGGTCGTATCAAATGATATATACCCTCCTACCCGTAGGGTGAGGGTATAAATATTGTATTACACGTTTTTACAAAACGGGCGGAATATAAAGCAGAGTTTTTACTAGAAAATTTTATATAGCTAAAGCTTTACTAAATATAGAATTTCGGAAAGATTCGTTGAGCGAAATTATATAATTACTAGATTTCTAAAGTGGGTGGAATGGTACATTTGTATGGGTGGTACCAGAAGGAGAGTTGCCAGACTTCCAAGTTTTTGGCTTAATGGCTTATGGCTTAATCTGCCATTCATTCGTAGAAAGCCATTCGAATCTATAAAGGGGTTAAAACACAAAAGGGAGCTTTTACGGGAGACTTCAACTCCTTGCTCGAGGAAGGAGTATTCGGGAAAATGTGTTCGTTGGCATAAAATTACCAAACGACCTTTTACGAAATTTATTTCACCTTGACCAAGTTCCAAGGTAGAATGCGAGTGGGTCGACTTGAATTTTGATAACGATAGGTGGTAAAAACGGAAAATATACGATATCACCCTCATAGCTCGGGGGAGACTGGAAAATCGCATTAAAATATATTCTGTAAAGGATACCTGAGTCGTATGCACTTTCACAGAACGGGTTTCCAGATTTGTCATGATTCTGAATGTCTGTTTGGGCCATTCCGTGCGAGGAAGGCTTAACCAATTGGGACCTTTCCACCAAAGGTAGTGTGATTTTAAATCTCGTGCTAAAATACCACGAGATGCAATATCAGCCGGGTTGTCGTGGGAGACGACATGATGCCAGTTTTCAGTACCAACTTTATACTGAATTTTAGAGACTCTGTTAGCTACAAAAGTGGGCCAAGTACACGGGGGATTTTGAAGCCAAGATAAGACAATTGTCGAATCAGTCCAATAAAACACTTGAGACACATCTCTTCGCGAAGCGTATGCACCATTTCGGCAAGTAGAGTTGCACCACACAGCTCTAATCTGGGTAAGGATTCAACCTTAATTGGCGCCACTTTGGTTTTTGCAGCAATTAAACGGGTGGTGATATCACCAATCGGGTTCTGGATTCGAATATACAGAGTGGCCGCGTATGCACTTTCAGAAGCATCACAAAACGCATGAAGTTCGACTTCATGGTCAGGATTAAAACCAACCCATCGGGGGACCTCAATCCTTTCTATCTCAGAACAATCATCTAAGAAGGCTGCATTATTATCTTTGCAACGATAATTTTCGGGGCCAGCCATCCTGCTGGATCAAACAACTTAGCAATTTCAGATAAGACGGCTCGTTTGGTGACGACAGATTTATCGGGCGTGGAAGCAAGCTTGAAAAAGAAAACATCTTTTCCAGCGTTCCAACGCAAACCCAAAGTTTTGGAAGTACTAGCATCCGAAATTTTCAGAAATTCAGAATCTAATAAATAGTCAGCAGATAAATCCTCTAGCAGATTTTGACTGTTCGCAGTCCATTTTCGCAGACTCATTCCAGCAGAAGATATAACTGTAATAAGTTCTTCGATGGTATTAGCACCGGCCAAGACATCATCGACGTACATTTGTGATTTAATAATCTGGGCAGCTAGAGGATATTGCGTTTCGGAATCATCAGCTATCTGGAACAAAGTTCTAATAGCTAAGTACGGGGCACAATTCACTCCAAAAGTGACTGTGTTCAATTCGAAATCGCAAATTTCACGTTTCGGGTCCTTGCGGAAAACTAATCGCTGATATGCTGTTTGATCAGGGTGTACCAGGATTTGCCTGTACATTTTTCAATATCGGCATTGAAGACATACCGGAAGAGTCTCCAGCGGAGAATTAAAATCATTAAATCTGACTGTAATACGGGTCCGGTGTACAATACATTATTTAAACTTATGCCATTAGAAGTTGGATACGAGGCATTAAAAACTACTCGAAGTTTGGTAGTTTAACTATCAGGCTTCAAAACAGCGTGATGTGGTAGATAGTATATAGGTTTCGAAAGCATTGGGTTTTCATTTTTAACTTTGGACAGCTGTCCCAAAGAATAATATTCTTCTATGACAGAGTCATATTGAGCCTTGAGAGCGGGGGTTTTCAACAAACGGGTTTCATTTGTCATAAATTGGGATACAGCACCCTTTCGAGATTGAGCTAACTGTAGCTCTAAGGGGTATTCACGTTTAAAAGGGAGAGAAACAACGTATCTACCATCCGTATTTCGGTATGTGGTGTCACGATATAACTTTTCGCAGAAGTTATCTTCGTCTGAAAGAATTCTCATCTTGGGCATTTCTTCAATCTCCCAAAAGCGAGACAGTGTGTCATTCAGCTCCAGATGGTTATAGAATGTCACGACAGATTGTAATGGTTTGGGTTGGGAGATCTTACCGGTGACTATCCAGCCGAACACGGTTTTCTGTGCGATAAGGTCGCCGCTAGGATGTTTGTGAACATCGGTGAGCATAATTTTGGAGTATATGTCTCCACATAATAGTAAATCCATATGAGAACATTTTAGGTGGTTCATAGAAATTTCGGGTAAATGAGAATCTAAAAACGAATATGTTGGTAGACGACCGGTGAGCTTTTCGACAACAAACGCTTCGGGGGTCAATGGGAGAACCAATAGAAATTCGGCATATCTTAGTCGATCTTGCCGTAATAGCACCATTCAGGCCAATAATTTCGGCTGTAGGGGCACTAAACGTGGGTAAAGAAAGTTTTCTTTGTAACTTTCGCGAAATGAAAGTCGCTTGAGATGCTGGATCAATTAGAGCTCTTGCAGAACATATAAGTTTATGTACGCACATATCCACTACGGTTGTCCCTAAAAGGACCGTGGAATACACACTAGATTGCATTTGGGTTGCAAAAGTCTGAAAAGAGTGCGTACCAGTCGATGTAGAAGGGCCATCATCATTTAAATTCGATTGTTGGTGATCGAGGGTCTGAATTTGACGAGGGGTTAACGGGTGTGTTTTTAGAAACATGGGTGTACGAGTTCCGTTGCGTCGTTGCAACCTCAAAATACCGAATGTTATAGAAAACCAGTGAAAAAGTTGCAGTCGGGTAAACCGACTTATATATACCCTCACCCTCAGTAAAAACATACAAGTCTCATACTCATAAGTATCGGAAAGTCAAAAGTGACCGTGCCTACCATCATTTGATGTAACATCTGATGAAAAGTCATAATAGCAACCTAAAATACCGAATGCTATAGAAAAAAAATATTGGATGGTACATTTGTATGGGAGGTACCAGAAGGGGACTTGCGAGACTTCCAAGTTTTTGTCCGAAACTTTGTCCATTTATACCTTTACTAAATACGGAATTTGGGCAAGATCGCGTTAGTGATATTGATAGTATTACAGGGTTCTTAAGGGGCGGGATGGTACATTTGTATGGGAGGTACCAGAAGGGGAGTTGCCAGACTTCCAAGTTTTTGTCCAAAACTTTGTCTAGCTATAACTTTACCAAATACAAAATTTGGGCAAGATAGCATTGGTTATACTGATAGTATTAGACGGTTTATCAGGGGCGGGATGGTACATTTGTATGGGAGGTACCAGAAGGGGAGTTGCCAGACTTCCAAGTTTTTGTTCAAAACTTTGTCTAGCTATAACTTTACTAAATACAAAATTGGGCAAGATAGCGTTGGTTATACTAATAGTATTAGACGGTTTATCGGGGGCGGGATGGTACATTTGTGTGGGAGGTACCAGAAGGGGAGTTGCCAGACTTCCCAGTTTTTGTCCAAAACTTTGTATAGCTATAGGTTTACTAAGTACAAAATTTGGGCAGGATCGCGTTGGGCATATTGCTATTAATACACGATTTCTAATGTAGGCGATATGGTACATTTGTGTGGGAGGTACCAGAAGGGGAGTTGCCAGACTTCCCAGTTTTTGTCCAAAACTTTGTATAGCTATAGGTTTACTAAGTACAAAATTTGGGCAGGATCGCGTTGGGCATATTGCTATTAATACACGATTTCTAATGTAGGCGATATGGTACATTTGTATGGGAGGTACCAGAAGGGGAGTTGCCAGACTTTCAAGTTTTTGTCCGAAACTTTGTCTAGCTATAGCTTTACCAAATACGTAATTTGGTCAAGATCGGTGTGGGAGTATTGATATTATTACACGATTACTAAAGTGGGCGAAATAGACGATTTGTGTGGGAGGTACCCGAAGGGGTGTGGCCATATAGCCCATATGCAATCCCATAAGCAGTTTTGGGAAAATATTAACCCATGCCAAATTTCAGAGCGATTGTTTAACTCTTTCGAAAGTTATCGTGCGTACCAGCAGGACAGACAGACAGACGGACAGACGGACATGGCTCAAACGATTTAGAAAGTCATGAATCGAATTTGGTTCAAAGACACCTGGGTTCTAATCTGAATATTTCTAGGTGTTACACTTTTGGGTCGTATCAAATGATATATACCCTCCTACCCGTAGGGTGAGGGTATAAATATTGTATTACACGTTTTTACAAAACGGGCGGAATATAAAGCAGAGTTTTTACTAGAAAATTTTATATAGCTAAAGCTTTACTAAATATAGAATTTCGGAAAGATTCGTTGAGCGAAATTATATAATTACTAGATTTCTAAAGTGGGTGGAATGGTACATTTGTATGGGAGGTACCAGAAGGAGAGTTGCCAGACTTCCAAGTTTTTGTCCGAAACTTTGTTCAGTTATACCTTTACTAAATACAGAATTTGGGCATATTGGTATTATTTCACGATTTCTAAGATAGGCGGGATGGTACATTTGTACGGGAGGTACCATAAGGGGAGTTACCAGACTTCCAAGTTTTTGTCCAAAACTTTGTCTAGCTATAGATTTACTAAATACAGAATTTGGGCAAGATCGCGTTGGTCATATTGGTGTTATTACACTATTTCTAAGGTAGGCGGGATGGTACATTTGTATGGGAGGTACCAGAAGGGGAGTTGCCAGACTTCCAAATTTTTGTCCAAAACTTTGTCTAGCTATAGATTTACAAAATACAGAATTTGGGCAAGATCGCGTTGGGCATACTGATAGTATTAGACGGTTTATCTGGGGCGGGATGGTACATTTGTATGGGAGGTACCATAAGGGGAGGTGCCAGACTTCCAAGTTTTTGTCCAAAACTTTGTCTGGCTATAGGTTTACTAAGTACAAAATTTGGGCAGGATCGCGTTGGGCATATTGATATTGATACACGATTTCTAATGTAGGCGATATGGTACATTTGTATGGGAGGTACCAGAAGGAGAGTTTCCAGACTTCCAAGTTTTTGTCCAAAACTTTGCCTTGATATAGCTTTACTAAATACAGAATTTGGGCAAGATCGCGTTGGGCATATTGGTGTTATTACACGATTTCTAAGGTAGGCGGGATGGTACATTTGTATGAGAGGTACCAGAAGTGGAGTTGCCAGACTTCCAAGTTTTTGTCGGAAACTTTGTCCAGTTACACCTTTACTAAATACAGAATTTGGGCAAGATCGCGTTGGTCATATTGGTGTTATTACACTATTTCTAAGGTAGGCGGGATGGTACATTTGTATTGGAGGTACCAGAAGGGGAGTTGCCAGACTTCCAAGTTGTTGTACAAAACTTTGTCTAGCTATAGATTTACTAAATACAGAATTTGGGCAAGATCGCGTTGGGCATATTGGTGTTATTACACGATTTCTAAGGTAGGCGGGATGGTACATTTGTATGGGATGTACCCAAAGGGGTGTGGCTATATAGCCCATATGCAATCCCACAAGCAGTTTTGGGAAAATATTAAGCCATGCCAAATTTCAGAGTGATTGCTTAACTCTTTCGAAAGTTATCGTGCGTACCAGCAGTACAGACGGACGGACATGGCTCAAACGATTCAGAAAGTCATGAAACGAATTTGGTTCAAAGACACCTGGGGTCTAATGTGAATATTTCTAGATGTTACACTTTTGGGTCGTATCAAATGATATGTACCCTCCTACCCGTAGGGTGACAGTTTCGGATTATTAACAGTTTCGGATTAAATAGTAAATAAATTACATCGACCAGTTTTTGGTCAGTACGGGCCCACTGTACACAAAACAAATGGAAGAAACAACGAGAATAACAAAACGCGCTCAAATGAACAGAGTGTACCTGTTGTTGTTGTTATTTATGATTTGGTGGTGGATGACGCTGCACACACAATCTACGTACGCACTAAGTGGGGATCAAACCGAGGAATAGAGACTTAGAGTTTTCTTGTTGTAAAATGTACATTTGTACGTAAAACGAACCGCGAAACAACAGAGAAACAATTTTAACAAAGCAAAACGCGCTCTGCACTGATATTTATTATTATACCCTGACCCTACGGGTAGGAGGGTATATATCATTTGATACGACCCAAAAGTGTAACACCTAGAAATATCCACATTAGACCCCAGGTGTCTTTGAACCAAATTCGATTCATGACTTTCTGAATCGTTTGAGCCATGTCCGTCTGTCCGTCCGTCTGTCCGTCTGTCTGTCCTGCTGGTACGCACGATAACTTTCGAAAGAGTTAAACGATCACTCTGAAATTTGGCATGTCTTAATATTTTCCCAAAACTGCTTATGGGATTGCATATGGGCTATATGGCCACACCCCTTCGGGTACCTCCCATACAAATCTGCTATTTCGCCCACTTTAGTAATCGTGTAATAATATCAATATGCCCACTCCGATCTTGGCAAAAATCCGTATTTAGTAAAAGTATAACTGAACAAAGTCTCTGACAAAAACTTGGAAGTCTGGCAACTCCCCTTCTGGTACCTCCCATACAAATGTACCATCCCGCCTACCTTAGAAATCGTGTAGTAACACCAATATGACCAACGCGATCTTGCCCAAATTCTGTATTTAGTAAATCTATAGCTAGACAAAGTTTTGGACAAAAACTTGGAAGTCTGGCAACTCCCCTTCTGGTACCTCCCATACAAATGTACCATCCCGCCCCTGATAAACCGTCTAATACTATCAGTATTACCAACGCTATCTTGCCCAAATTTTGTATTTACTAAAGTTATAGCTAGACAAAATTTTTGACAAAAACTTGGAAGTCTGGCAACTCCCCTTCTGGTACCTCCCATACAAATGTACCATCCAATATTTTTTTCTATATCATTCGGTATTTTAGGTTGCTATTATGACTTTTCATCAGATGTTACATCAAATGATGGTAGCTACGGTCAATTTTGACTTTCCGATACTTATGAGTATGAGACTTGTATGTTTTTACTGAGGGTGAGGGTATATATAAGTCGGTTTACCCGACTGCAACTTTTTCACTGGTTTTTTGTTTATTTGCACACACACTATATATCCAAAAAACCTACCTTGTTTTTTTTTGGGTATTTTTTGATTGGGGTTTAGGGGATGGTTACAACCTTTTTTATTTTCGGATATCCAAACTGCAAATTAGTCGGGATCTGTAATAAATTGTTCAGGTAAAATTTATTTTATTTTTTAAATAGAACGACTCGATATCCGGTTCGTAAGGACCAATAAATTTGCGGGGGGTGAATAAAATAATTTTACCCAAACAAATGAAAAAAAAACAATAAATTAGTTTTTCTATAATTCTTTAAAATTCCGGGTTTTTATTCCAAACGTACCTTTTGGTTATTCTTCGGGTTTTTGATTGTTTTTTTGTTTTGCCTGAAGTTGGCTTTTTCTCGTGTCCTTTTTTTTCTTACTTCTTCGTTATAATTCAGTGTTGTTTTTAGTGTTCATTCACAATAATCTTAAAACTAAACTTACAACTAGGGTGCCCAGCGTAGACAGTAATTAATTGCTCTATTAATTTCGGAATAGCACTATGTTTAGCAATGCCGCAATATTTGGACACGTTTGAACAATAGATTACAGGGCAAAAAAGAGTATCACATCGTTCGTGTACTGAACACGATGAGATTCAAATAGTTACGAAGTGCTTTGTTACATCTTGATGACTCGTGGTAAATACTTCGTTGTAGTTTGATAAACACTAATAGCATTGCCAGAACATAGAGAAATGCTTGGTTTTAGGATGTGTTTAAAAAAAACAAATGTTTTGTAATAAAACCAGATAAGGAGCCCTATCTTCAAAAAAGACGTAAACTCCAAAAAGAAAATTTCACAGGAGTGGGTTTTTTGTGGTGCTTTGGTTGTTACTCATTTGTACTGTTATTTAAGAGTTCATCAAGTATGCCCGTTATATTCGAAAGTGTTTGACGATACTCTTTGCTCTGTTGTTCGTTTACAGACACTGTACTGTACAGGAACAGATCACTGTAACACATATAAAAACAGAAACTAATATAATTCTGATTAGAAAATAACCAACAGTGAAAATGTTTGTTCGTTTACGATAAAAACTGACGTGAAAAACTGAAGCTGTTCAAAACAATTATAACAGCTTTATAACTCTAGGTTATGGAAAATGTATGAAAATACAAAAACAAATTTCACACATTGTGGCAAAAAGAAAATGTTCCGGCAATGACCGAAATCAACTACGTAAAAAAATTTAACTTACTTTATGCCGAATGGAATAATTTGTCCAAGAACAAATTTGGCCAATATGAAAAATATAGAAATAATGAGAAAGAATTCTGTGAAAATTCTGAATTATATATTTGATATCGCAGCTGCGGATGCACTTGAAACGATTGAAGATGACAAAAATTTCCTTCTGTTGCAAAGAGAAGAGGGTCGGCCAGGTTGTATGTCAGCCCAGGATTTAAAGCTGTCACGAAAATAAGAACGCAAAGCGAAACTACTGGAAGAAGCAGAAAAGCGAAGGCATAATTATCAATAAGAGTCACAAGAACTTCAAGGTATTGGTATTGTCTTTTTTTATTTTTATTTATTGCTTGTTGTTCAAAGATAAGGTTGCGTCTGATACAGATAACTCAGAAAGTATTGTATACGAAGGTGTAGACATAGACAATTCAGCTACGGAAGTTGATTTTCTGAAGGACCCACATCAAGGTATCCAGGGATCTCACGGAAAAATCCATTTCGTTGATGATCGAATGTTAGCAAGCATAGATAAATGCCGCATCAGTGATCGCCATGCAATGCATTTAACATCTGATACAATTGCAGCCGTCTTGCGGAAGTTGCAGGAAATGAAACCTGACTTGAACGACATAAAAGTGGAAGATTTAATCTTTAACCGAACATCGTTTCAAACAATGCGGAAGGAATATCGCCGTAGACAAGCGAAACAGATCATAGATGAATTCAAGACACATAATTAATAATTAAATAAATATCTTGTAGGTAATTAACTAATATTTAATTTCAACATAGATTCCTGAAGTATTTGTCTTGCATTGGGACGTAAAATGCTTACAGATATGAAAGGCAAGGACAAAGTTGATCGATTGGCTCTCGTTATAACAGCAGAGAACGAAGAAAAACTCCTTGGCATTGCGAAACTTGAAGAATCTTGTGGTGAAATTATTGCTGAAGGCATTGACAAATTCCTACGCAAATGGAAGATTGCGAGCCGATTATAAGGATTTGTTGCAAGTTTTTTTACGCAGTTGCGTTTGCCTGGCGCAACAATTCATGCAAGATTTATTTCCATAGCCATATACTGCTATAAGACTTTTTTGCTTCGCGAACAATACAAGATGGCATCCTCCGAACTGAAAGGCATTCGAAACATTTTCATTTTCTTGACGTGTATTTATGTTTCGTATTGGTTCGGATGCGTTAACGCTGTATCAACACCGCGCCAAGACTTACAATTCATTAAAGACGCTATTTCATATTTCGATCTTAATGTTTCGAATGCCTTATTGTCAAAAATCATTTATAGTATTTATCCGAAGAGGCTGTTTTTCGATAAAATGATGTCTATGCGATAAAGTGAAGCGGAAAATGGTTGAAGCTCTTGGCAATCATGATGACGAAAAGGACAAAGTTATTCCGAAAAGATTAAACTTAACGCTGGAACAATTGAAATCGTTTGAAAATAAGGATGTAAGTTCTTTCGTCACTCCTCGCAACAACCGTTTTTTCCATCGTTTACAAATCCATATGACATTTTTTTTAATTGGATCCATCAATTTGGAAGGATCAAGAAGAATACAGCACCACAAAACGAATATGCAAACACTTAACCGTTGTAAATGACCAAGCAGAAAGACATACGACGAAAAGGATAAAAACCGTCATTAGTATAATATTAGCAACAATAAAAAAAATTAACAAATTCACCTATTTTTTGGAATTTAGGTTTTAGGGTATTCCAGGCAAGTTTATCCGTAGTTTATCTGCAGACTATTGCGGATAGTTGGAAAGGTAATTATTATAGGTATCGAAAAAATGCAGTTGGGAACATACAGTCAGATTTTGTTGTTATTCAAATACTAACAGGAACAAAAATAGTGATGTAATACAAGTTTGGCTCAACACGGAGGTACGTGGAACAACAAATTTCTCATATTTTTCAGAGCGAAAAATTGAACTTTACCAAAAAAAAATTCAACTATGGCCATTCTAATGTACATAAGTATTGTGCGCCAAAGAAATTTAAATAATTTGCTCATGTGTTTATAACGTGTCACTGTTTCTTTCTTCTGACGATAAGATGAGTAAAGGAAATAAATAATCTGCGAAAAAAAATGAGGTGAGCCTTTTGAGTTAAATCCTACTGTTAGATTAGAAAATATGTACGAATCCTAGATTAAGAGACCATTTGGTTCATATTAAATTTTTCATATAAAATAAGTATTTTACCCAATATTTTATGTTTATTTTTATTCAATAGTTTGTGAAAAGAAAGCAGCTTATTTACAAATTATTTTCGAATTTGTAAGCAGTCGTCTGCCATCAGCAGTGAAGTCAGATATGCCAATGAACAAATTTCTATATTGAAAATTATGTTTCTGAAGTCGAAAAAAGTAACACAAGTAACGCCAAAACTAGCATGTTGGCACCACCTGCTGAAAACATAACACATCTGATATAAATTTATTGCGGGATTCCCGTTATTTCATTTTGTGTTGATGACACAAGCAGAATTAAACTGCTTTATTCAATTTGTGTATAGCGAAATGGTAAATCAACGTATCCCTTGTTACCTCAACCCATTGGAACTGACGCTGAGAGTTTTATTCAAACACAAGCAGGACCATCTCGATTTGCAGTATCTAGATGTAGGGACATGATTTCAACTTTTTTGTTGTTTTTTCCCGCCTCCAATATTTCTGTTGGATCGAAAATACTTATAAGTATGGCAGAATTAAATTGTAAATAGAAAGTTGTTGATGAAGACACATTGCGCGCATATATTGATGTACTCAATCTTTCAGGCGTATATCGGTGCACGCTGAAAAAAAGGTAATTTTAACAAATTTTCTCAAACAGATTATGCATCAACCTTATACATAAGGGATCGGACATGCATAAGCATAGATACACAGTACGTTAATGGACGTCACTAACTGAGACGAACAATACGATGACACAGACACACTAATTACGATGTTGACTTGACACGCGAGATTGACAACACTGACCTATCTCACACATATGAACAGCCAAAGATGAAAGAGGAGTCAGTTGCTGAGAAATAGATGAAATTAGTCCATGTTATATCAAGCCGCATTAATAATGTTGTAAATATTGTACATATACAAATTACTCTTAAGTTGAATATGTATATAAAACCCTGAATTGAAAGTGACAGTGTTTATTAAGAGGCACAACGGAAAAACCCCACATACATTAACATATTTGTTTCCGTCAGTCCCCAACATGCCAAATGACTTGAGAATAATATTATAATAAGCTTACCATCTCAAGCCTCAAGCTTGAAAAAGAGTTGAGAATTTATTGTGAAAGGCTTTTTTTTTTTTTTTTTTTTTTTTGACTAACACTCAGGGGATGCCCCCTATAAATGCAATGCACTGTGTTAGAGATGGGAAATAAGGGTATTGGAGGGAGGAAAGAGGGAGTAGTGTTTGTTGACGTTGGCCTTGAATTTGGTAATGTCATAACAGGCAGGAAAAACACTTGCAGGAAGATTATTCCACAAACGAACAGTCCGGCTGAAGAACGAATTTTCTCTATAGTGCGTCGTCCGGTCAACCGGCCATTTGACAATGAACGGATGAGAGACCCTGGATAGCCGTGTATTCCGACTAAATGTTCTAACGTCAGGGACCAGACGACGGATATCTTCTGAACAGATACCATTAAAATATCTATAGAATAGCGATACACAACCCACATTTCGGCGATGCTGTAGGGAGACAATAGAGCTGGATACCCTACCATCCCCTATCATCACCACCGCTCTCCTCTGTACACGGTCCAGAAGCTTCAAAGATGTTAATGGAGCCCCTGCCCATATATGCGAGTTGTATTCCATTTTAGGCCGGATGTAGGTGGTGTAAATATTTACGAGATCAGATGGGGTGAAGTATTTCTTGCACCGCTTTAAAAAGCCCAAACACTTGAATGCTTCTTTCGACACTTCGAATATATGGCTAGCCCAGCGAGCATCACCCTGTATCTTCATGCCCAGAACATCAAGAGTATCTGATACGTCGATATCCACACCACCCATAGATATTGACGACGGTGCTGGATCAGTGGAACGTTTGTGTGACAACAAACAGCACTGGGTCTTTTGTGCATTAAAATCTACTCTGTTCATTTGGCCCCACTCACAAATCGTCGCCAAATCGCGGTTAAGTGAGTTATTCATCGTTCGCCTTTTGTCCTCTATCTCCGAGGGACTTGGCCGATGATCAAATGAGTACGAATGACAGAGGTTGCTGTCATCCGCAAAGGAGTAGATTGGGTTCACAGTCTGCCCCAACAGGTCGTCAATGAAAATAAGAAATAGAGAAGGAGAGAGGACAGAGCCTTGTGGCACTCCTGCGGTCAACCTATGCTCGTTGGATGAGACGCCATCTATAACAACTCGTATAGAGCGATCCCTGAGAAAACTCGATATGAATCGAGAGAAGATATTACCGACACCAAATGCAATAAGTTTTGATATGAGTGCTCCGTGCCAGACCCTATCGAACGCCTTGGAAATATCCAGAGCCACGACCTTACTTTCACCAAGGCGGTGAATGGATCGACTCCATCGCTCCGTAAGGAACGCCATCAGGTCTCCAGTAGATCGATTTCTACGGAAGCCATACTGTCTATCATTCAGAAGGCCGTTAGACTCTAGATACCTTACAAGATGGTGATTAACCATGCTCTCCATAACCTTCGAGAGCGCAGAACATATTGCAATTGGACGGTAATTCGCAGGATAAGTAGCCTCACCTTTCTTGGGGATCGGCTGAACATTGGCAACTTTCCAACGTGAAGGGTAAATACCAGCACGGTACGACATGCTGAAAAGATTGCGCAATGGACGAGCTAGCGTCGAAGAGCACTTACATAGGACAAGTGCTGAAATGCCATCCGGGCCCGGAGTTTTATTTACGTTGAGATCTGTAAGAACCCTTTTAACGCCACGTGTTCGAAAAAATATCTGAGGCATCGAACTAGATACGTTCTCGATCACGGGGAGTGGTTGACTGCTGTCTGGCAAAGATGAATTCCTTGCAAAAATTTCAGCCATAAGGTTAGCTTTGTCAACCGGGTCAGTGAATATCTGGTCACCGTTAACGAGGGTTGAAATAGAAGATGAAGAATTGTTCCTTACCCTTTTAACAAATGACCAAAAGCTCTTACTTCCCCTGGGAGAAGAAAGAACTTTTGCACGAAGACGCTGTTCGTGAAGAAGTTTTTCGCGCCTAAGTACTCTGGCACAATTTGATCTAGCCTGCTTGCGTAGCAGTTCAGTAGTGGTATTTTTATTTAAACGCCATTTTCTGAATGCTTCCTCTTTGGATCTGACAGCTTCTTTGCATGTCTGATTAAACCAACAATTTTTTGGAGGTTTAATCGAAGTAGTCTTCGAGGGAATAAACATGTTTATGCCAAGAAGAATTATTTTCTCAACCATTTCAGCAGCAGCATCGACATTATTGTCTAGGAAACATAATTTCCAGTTAAATTGCTGATAAAAATTGTTGAGCTCGGCCCAACGTGCCTTTTCGTATATATACATTGTCCGCTTCGTGACTGGTTTTGAAGTGGCTCGAAGATCGGAGAACGAAAAGGATGCTGAAATGGTGCAATGATCCGAGTTACCAAGAGGTGCAAGAATGTTAACCTCATACTTTTCAGGGTGAGAGGTTAAGAAAAGGTCAAGAATATTTTGATGTTGCCCTTCAACACGCGGAATGTGTGTTGGTTCATTCACTAATTGCGCCAAGTCATTGTGCGCGGCAAATAACTCAGCGTACTGGCCCTCCGGAGATGTATGGCTCGAATGGGAAAGCCAAGAATTATTATGGACATTGAAATCCCCAGCAACTACAATTTCACTGTCCGGATAATATTCTAATATTTTCGAAATTGAGTCAGAAAGGGCGTCGAAGCCATTCAGGGTAGCCTCCGTTTCCAGGTTTGGGCTTCTGTAAAGAAACCCGAAATGTAAGGTGTGCGATCCAATCCTGAACTTAACCCAAAGGGAGTTAAATTCTGGATCTAGTGAGTTCAAATGTTGCTGACTCTGGAACACAACACCATTACGTATGAATACCACAAGGCCTCTGTGTGAAGAAAAAGAGGAAAGAGTGTGATAACCAGGAATGTGAAAATCCTGTGGATCAGAATCCTCACATACCTGGGTCTCACATAGAGCGAGGACATTCGGCCTATGGAAATTTATGTGTGCATATACCGCAAAAAAATTCGTCCTCAACCCGCGTATGTTCGCGAAGTGAATTCGAAACCTACCTGCCATAACACTACCAAATAACAAGATAACGTCAAAGCAAAACACAAAATATTACTGCACCCCTCCCGCCGCTGTTATTTCTGTTAGTTGTTCAGTGTTATACCTACAACAACTAACAGAACAGCGACAAGAAGAGCGCAGTATTATTTGTATTAAGCGAAAAGGTTAGGGAAGGGGGGAAACACAAGTACAAGACAGAAAAGGGAACATAAAAAAGCCCTTAGTGTTGTCTGTTGTGTTGGATGCGTTTGGAGTTGAAATTTGAGTTGTTGTTGTTGTTGTTGTCAATGTGCGTGGGCGATGATGGTTGTTGTTTTGTAGGTAGCCGGTTTATTGTTTTGTTATTGGAGTATTGATATTGTGTGTTATTATTGTGGAGTTTTGTTATTATTGTTGCTGTTTTTTTTTTTTTTTTTTTTTTTTGTTATGTTTTTAGTTTTCTTAGTTTTTTTTTTTCTTATATTTTTAAAACAGACGACACAGAGAAACGCGACGGACGGAACAAATTGTACGTGCACACCGAACGAGGGACAAAAACAAACTGTAACAATTGTAGAAAAATCGAAACGGAACCCTCTTGATAATATTAAATGTGTACGCTTACAATAAGCGTATCCTTGTAATTGTAGAATAAGCTTACGAAAATAATATTTTCTTAAGCTTATCATTGTAATTGTAGAATAAGCTTATATTAAAATTTGTTTTTATTTTTGTAATTTTCGTTAATATTAATTAATTTTATTAATTCAGTCCTTTTTTTGTACATTTCGGTTTTAATTAAAAATAAATAAATAAATAATTCACATTCTGGGCTTTTTTTTGTAATTATTTCGCAACTTAGTTCGATTGAAGCGGCACTTGTTGACACATTTCTCTTACATACTTAAGAAACGTTTGTATAAATTATACGATTTGCGTTGTTAATTAATTAAAAACAACTTTATTGTTAGAGGGTGAGTTAATAACTAACTTACAATTCTACATTTGCATAAAACTAAAGCCACTACATTATGCTGCGCCGCTGTCGTTCTGCCAACGTTACCATTGCACATGTTGCTGTTTGCTGACACTGCTGCTCGTGTAGCATGTTTGGTTATTCACCTTTAGTCAAGTTGCGAGGTGTAGAATATGCTGACATAGCGGCTCGTGTTGACTATGGGAATATGGGAGCATGAGGGTTTCTCATGAAAGATGGTTAAGTATTTGGTTGATCGAGTGCAACCAAATTATGAGGTGTCGAATGTGCTGATCAAACGGCTCGTGTGGGGTTTTTGGTTGCTTTAGTGCAACCAAACTGTGAGAGTGTGGGAACACGAGGATTCCTCATGATAACTCCTCCCCTTCTAAGTGGGGGCCGTCCGCGGTCCTCGTAACAACGTTCTTTATTGCATCTTCAACGGACCTGGTTATGATGATCTTTTTTTTTTATGATGACCCTACGTCGTAATAGGTAAGCTGCCAGTCCCACAAGCGCAAAAGCACCAATAGTTGATAAACCTGCAATTTGACCCTGCTCGATCGTATGTTGTAAATGACGGATGTGTTGAAGATTCTGTCGGTTAACGTGGTGGAGATAGGGGGCGCTTAGTATCTCGGTGTGTTGCGTTAGGTTAATCGCAGAAGCCCATGGGGTTTCAGGTTGCAGAGGAGTCGTTGAATTTTCGTAGTAATATACTGAGTCATTGATTTTTACATGGTTTTTGAAAATGACCAGGTAAGTTCCATTAATTGTAATAGGAGCTTCACTACTTTCTTCTACGATTGCCAGTTGATCATTGATGACTACCAATCCATCGCCTATCGGTGTAATCGGCGTGAGATTGTTGAATGTGGTGCTGCAGCTTGCAGTGTTACGTGTCAATAGTTGTAGAGCGCATGATGTGGCTGAAGACGGTAGACAAAACGTTGGTATCGTGTCGCTGCAGTTCCTCACCGCTAAGGTACGATTGTGGCATACCGCTAAGGTGGATTCTTGTAGGTGGAGCATTTGATGGCCGTGAGCTACTGGTAAAATAGTAATTTTCTTACATCTAAGCTTAGGAATAGGATATCGTATTAGGAAGTATATTACATTATCGTATTGCAAAATCTTAATATTATCTACAGCCATAACATCGGCCACAGAGAGGTTTGTGAAGTGCTCATTTTTATACCCTCACCCTACGGGTAGGAGGGTATATATCATTTGATACGACCCAAAAGTGTAACACCTAGAAATATTCACATTAGACCCCAGGTGTCTTTGAACCAAATTCGATTCATGACTTTCTGAATCGTTTGAGCCATGTCCGTCTGTCCGTCCGTCTGTCCGTCTGTCCGTCTGTCTGTCCTGCTGGTACGCACGATAACTTTCGAAAGAGTTAAACGATCACTCTGAAATTTGGCATGGCTTAATATTTTCCCAAAACTGCTTATGGAATTGCATATGGGCTATATGGCCACACCCCTTCGGGTACCTCCCATACAAATCTGCTATTTCGCCCACTTTAGTAAACGTGTAATAATATCAACATGCCCACTCCGATCTTGGCAAAAATCCGTATTTAGTAAAAGTATAACTGAACAAAGTTTCTGACAAAAACTTGGAAGTCTGGCAACTCCCCTTCTGGTACCTCCCATACAAATGTACCATCCCGCCTACCTTAGAAATCGTGTAGTAACACCAATATGACCAACGCGATCTTGTCCAAATTCTGTATTTAGTAAATCTATTGCTAGACAAAGTTTTGGACAAAAACTTGGAAGTCTGGCAACTCCCCTTCTGGTACCTCCAATACAAATGTACCATCCCGCCCCTGATAAACCGTCTAATACTATCAGTATGACCAACGCGATCTTGCCCAAATTCTGTATTTAGTAAATCTATAGCTAGACAAAGTTTTGGACAAAAACTTGGAAGTCTGGCTACTCCCCTTCTGGTACCTCCCATACACATGTACCATCCCGCCCCTGATAAACCGTCTAATACTATCAGTATGACCAAAGCTATCTTGCCCAAATTTTGTATTTACTAAATTTATAGCTAGACAAAATTTTTGACAAAAACTTGGAAGTCTGGCAACTCCCCTTCTGGTACCTCCCATACAAATGTACCATCCCGCCTACCTTAGAAATCGTGTAGTAACACCAATATGACCAACGCGATCTGGCCCAAATTCTGTATTTAGTAAATCTATAGCTAGACAAAGTTTTGGACAAAAACTTGGAAGTCTGGCAACTCCCCTTCTGGTACCTCCCATACAAATGTACCATCCCGCCCTTGATAAACCGTCTAATACTATCAGTATAACCAACGCTATCTTGCCCATATTTTGTATTTAGTACAGTTATAGCTAGGCAACGTTTTGGACAAAAACTTGGAAGTCTGGCAACTCCCCTTCTGGTACCTCCCATACAAATGTACCATCCCGCCTACCTTAGAAATCGTGTAGTAACACCAATATGACCAACGCGATCTTGTCCAAATTCTGTATTTAGTAAATCTATTGCTAGACAAAGTTTTGGACAAAAACTTGGAAGTCTGGCAACTCCCCTTCTGGTACCTCCCATACAAATGTACCATCCCGCCCCTGATAAACCGTCTAATACTATCAGTATGACCAAAGCTATCTTGCCCAAATTTTATATTTACTAAACTTATAGCTAGACAAAATTTTTGAAAAAAACTTGGAAGTCTGGCAACTCCCCTTCTGGTACCTCCCATACAAATGTACCATCCCGCCCCTGATAAACCGTCTAATACTATCAGTATGACCAACGCGATCTTGCCCAAATTCTGTATTTAGTAAATCTATAGCTAGACAAAGTTTTGGACAAAAACTTGGAAGTCTGGCTACTCCCCTTCTGGTACCTCCCATACAAATGTACCATCCCGCCCCTGATAAACCGTCTAATACTATCAGTATGACCAATGCTATCTTGCCCAAATTTTGTATTTACTAAATTTATAGCTAGACAAAATTTTTGACAAAAACTTGGAAGTCTGGCAACTCCCCTTCTGGTACCTCCCATACAAATGTACCATCCCGCCTACCTTAGAAATCGTGTAGTAACACCAATTGACCACCGCGATCTTGCCCAAATTCTGTATTTAGTAAATCTATAGCTAGACAAAGTTTTCGACAAAAACTTGGAAGTCTGGCAACTCCCCTTCTGGTACCTCCCATACAAATGTACCATCCCGCCTACCTTAGAAATCGTGTAGTAACACCAATATGACCAACGTGATCTTGCTCAAATTCTGTATTTAGTAAATCTATAGCTAGACAAAGTTTTGGACAAAAACTTGGAAGTCTGGCAACTCCCCTTCTGGTACCTCCCATACAAATGTGCCATCCCGCCCCTGATAAACCGTCTAATACTATCAGTATGACCAAAGCTATCTTGCCCAAATTTTATATTTACTAAATTTATAGCTAGACAAAATTTTTGAAAAAAACTTGGAAGTCTGGCAACTCCCCTTCTGGTACCTCCCATACAAATGTACCATCCCGCCCTTGATAAACCGTATAATACTATCAGTATGACCAACGCGATCTTGCCCAAATTCTGTATTTAGTAAATCTATAGCTAGACAAAGTTTTGGACAAAAACTTGGAAGTGTGGCAACTCCCCTTCTGGTACCTCCCATACAAATGTACCATCCCGCCCCTGATAAACCGTCTAATACTATCAGTATGACCAAAGCTATCTTGCCCAAATTTTGTATTTACTAAATTTATAGCTAGACAAAATTTTTGACAAAAACTTGGAAGTCTGGCAACTCCCCTTCTGGTACCTCCCATACAAATGTACCATCCCGCCTACCTTAGAAATCGTGTAGTAACACCAATTGACCAACGCGATCTTGCCCAAATTCTGTATTTAGTAAATCTATAGCTAGACAAAGTTTTGGACAAAAACTTGGAAGTCTGGCAACTCCCCTTCTGGTACCTCCCATACAAATGTACCATCCCGCCTACCTTAGAAATCGTGTAGTAACACCAATATGACCAACGCGATCTTGCTCAAATTCTGTATTTAGTAAATCTATAGCTAGACAAAGTTTTGGACAAAAACTTGGAAGTCTGGCAACTCCCCTTCTGGTACCTCCCATACAAATGTACCATCCCGCCTACCTTAGAAATCGTGTAGTAACACCAATATGACCAACGCGACCTTGCTCAAATTCTGTATTTAGTAAATCTATTGCTAGACAAAGTTTTGGACAAAAACTTGGAAGTCTGGCAACTCCCCTTCTGGTACCTCCCATACAAATGTACCATCCCGCCCCTGATAAACCGTCTAATACTATCAGTATGACCAAAGCTATCTTGCCCAAATTTTATATTTACTAAATTTATAGCTAGACAAAATTTTTGAAAAAAACTTGGAAGTCTGGCAACTCCCCTTCGGGTACCTCCCATACAAATCTGCTATTTCGCCCACTTTAGTAAACGTGTAATAATATCAACATGCCCACTCCGATCTTGGCAAAAATCCGTATTTAGTAAAAGTATAACTGAACAAAGTTTCTGACAAAAACTTGGTAGTCTGGCAACTCCCCTTCTGGTACCTCCCATACAAATGTACCATCCCGCCTACCTTAGAAATCGTGTAGTAACACCAATATGACCAACGCGATCTTGTCCAAATTCTGTATTTAGTAAATCTATTGCTAGACAAAGTTTTGGACAAAAACTTGGAAGTCTGGCAACTCCCCTTCTGGTACCTCCCATACAAATGTACCATCCCGCCCCTGATAAACCGTCTAATACTATCAGTATGACCAACGCGATCTTGCCCAAATTCTGTATTTAGTAAATCTATAGCTAGACAAAGTTTTAGACAAAAACTTGGAAGTCTGGCAACTCCCCTTCTGGTACCTCCCATACAAATGTACCATCCCGCCCCTGATAAACCGTATAATACTATCAGTATAACCAACGCTATCTTGCCCACATTTTGTATTTAGTACAGTTATAGCTAGACAAAGTTTTGGACAAAAACTTGGATGTCTGGCAACTCCCCTTCTAGTACCTCCCATAGAAATGTACCATCCCCTGATAAACCGTCTAATACTATCAGTATGACCAACGCGATCTTGCCCAAATTCTGTATTTAGTAAATCTATAGCTAGACAAAGTTTTCGACAAAAACTTGGAAGTCTGGCAACTCCCCTTCTGGTACCTCCCATACAAATGTACCATCCCGCCCTTGATAAATCGTATAATACTATCAGTATAACCAACGCTATCTTGCCCACATTTTGTATTTAGTACAGTTATAGCTAGACAAAGTTTTGGACAAAAACTTGGAAGTCTGGCAACTTCCCTTCTAGTACCTCCCATACAAATGTACCATCCCGCCCCTGATAAAACTAATACTATCAGTATGACCAACGCGATCTTGCCCAAATTCTGTATTTAGTAAATCTATAGCTAGACAAAGTTTTCGACAAAAACTTGGAAGTCTGGCAACTCCCCTTCTGGTACCTCCCATACAAATGTACCATCCCGCCCTTGATAAATCGTATAATACTATCAGTATAACCAACGCTATCTTGCCCACATTTTGTATTTAGTACAGTTATAGCTAGACAAAGTTTTGGACAAAAACTTGGAAGTCTGGCAACTCCCCTTCTAGTACCTCCCATACAAATGTACCATCCCGCCCCTGATAAACCGTCTAATACTATCAGTATGACCAACGCAATCTTGCCCAAATTCTGTATTTAGTAAATCTATAGCTAGACAAAGTTTTGGACAAAAACTTGGAAGTCTGGCAACTCCCCTTCTGGTACCTCCCATACAAATGTACCATCCCGCCCCTGATAAACCGTCTAATACTATCAGTATGACCAACGCGATCTTGCCCAAATTCTGTATTTAGTAAATCTATAGCTAGAAAAAGTTTTGGACAAAAACTTGGAAGTCTGGCTACTCCCCTTCTGGTACCTCCCATACAAATGTACCATCCCGCCCCTGATAAATCGTATAATACTATCAGTATAACCAACGCTATCTTGCCCACATTTTGTATTTAGTACAGTTATAGCTAGACAAAGTTGTGGACAAAAACTTGGAAGTCTGGCAACTCCCCTTCTAGTACCTCCCATACAAATGTACCATCCCGCCCTTGATAAATCGTATAATACTATCAGTATAACCAACGCTATCTTGCCCACATTTTGTATTTAGTACAGTTATAGCTAGACAAAGTTTTGGACAAAAACTTGGAAGTCTGGCAACTCCCCTTCTAGTACCTCCCATACAAATGTACCATCCCGCCCCTGATAAACCGTCTAATACTATCAGTATGACGAAAGCTATCTTGCCCAAATTTTGTATTTACTAAATTTATAGCTAGACAAAATTTTTGACAAAAACTTGGAAGTCTGGCAACTCCCCTTCTGGTACCTCCCATACAAATGTACCATCCCGCCTACCTTAGAAATCGTGTAGTAACACCAATATGACCAACGCGATCTTGCCCAAATTCTGTATTTAGTAAATCTATAGCTAGACAAAGTTTTGGACAAAAACTTGGAAGTCTGTCAACTCCCCTTCTGGTACCTCCCATACAAATGTACCATCCCGCCCCTGATAAACCGTCTAATACTATCAGTATGACCAACGCGATCTTGCCCAAATTCTGTATTTAGTAAATCTATAGCTAGAAAAAGTTTTGGACAAAAACTTGGAAGTCTGGCTACTCCCCTTCTGGTACCTCCCATACAAATGTACCATCCCGCCCCTGATAAACCGTCTAATACTATCAGTATGACCAAAGCTATCTTGCCCAAATTTTGTATTTACTAAATTTATAGCTAGACAAAATTTTTGCCAAAAACTTGGAAGTCTGGCAACTCCCCTTCTGGTACCTCCCATACAAATGTACCATCCCGCCTACCTTAGAAATCGTGTAGTAACACCAATATGACCAACGCGATCTTGCCCAAATTCTGTATTTAGTAAATCTATAGCTAGAAAAAGTTTTGGACAAAAACTTGGAAGTCTGGCAACTCCCCTTCTGGTACCTCCCATACAAATGTACCATCCCGCCTACCTTAGAAATCGTGTAGTAACACCAATATGACCAACGCGATCTTGCCCAAATTCTGTATTTAGTAAATCTATAGCTAGACAAAGTTTTGGACAAAAACTTGGAAGTCTGGCAACTCCCCTTCTGGTACCTCCCATACAAATGTACCATCCCGCCTACCTTAGAAATCGTGTAGTAACACCAATATGACCAACGCGATCTTGCCCAAATTTTGTATTTAGTAAAGTTATAGCTAGACAAACAAGTCTGGCAACTCCCCTTCTGGTACCTCCCATACAAATGTACCATCCCGCCCCTGATAAACCGTCTAATACTATCAGTATGCCCAACGCGATCCTTCCCAAATTTTGTACTTAGTAAACCTATAGCTATACAAAGTTTTGGACAAAAACTTGGAAGTCTGGCAACTCCCCTTCTGGTACCTCCCATACAAATGTACCATCCCGCCCCTGATAAACCGTCTAATACTATCAGTATGACCAACGCAATCTTGCCCAAAATTTGTATTTATTAAAGTTATAGCTAGACAAAATTTTTGACAAAAACTTGGAAGTCTGGCAACTCCCCTTCTGGTACCTCCCATACAAATGTACCATCCAATATTTTTCTATAGCATTCGGTATTTTAGGTTGCTATTATGACTTCATCAGATGTTACATCAAATGATGGTAGCTACGGTCACTTTTGACTTTCCGATACTTATGAGTATGAGACTTGTATGTTTTTACTGAGGGTGAGGGTATATATAAGTCGGTTTACCCGACTGCAACTTTTCCACTGGTTTATTATGAAGTTTATCTCGTTACTGTCTAAAAGGATGGGATTCAAGACTCCAATTTTTGCGAATGTGATAGAAGTGATAAGATTGTCTAAGTCTGTTATTATTGCTCTGTTTCTAGCTAAGAGAATATCATAAAGGTGGCTAGTGTCTATTTCTCTTTGTTTTTCTGTTCTCAAGATTTTATTTACTGTAGTGGTGAGACTATTAATTTCTTTTTGTACCTCCGTGTTGATAGTAAACTGTCTGTCCTGGGAGTCAATTAATTGTTCTGCTGTGTTTGTTAGTCTGTCAAAGTCATCGTGGTCTGGGGTCCCTGCGATGTATTTCAGTACCGTCCCTATAGCGTTCAAGCTTCTCGCTTGTCTGTGATGAGTATTTACCGTCTGTATTAGTCTACTTATCTGGTTTATGTCTGCGTCCAGCAACTTCCTCATGTGTGTTTGGGGGAAGTGGTCCGTAGCGTTAGCTGTCTCGTCCTTTAGTCGTTCGTACAGAGTCAGGTTGGTAACGTGTTTGATCAATTTATGCTGGAATCGTGCCAATGTGTGTAGGTCACACTGCAGAGCGTTTACTACATCTGCTTTTACGGCTTCCTGTAGATTTTTAATTAAATCGTCGTCGGTTCGGAATGTAATCAAGTGTCTTGTTTTTTTTTCCAAAAATAATGAAAGTTCTTTTCTGGGGTTCTATGCCTTCCTCTACAAGTATCTGATTACGGAAGCAATTTACCGGCTTATCAGTTCTCTCAATCGTGTTGGTAGATGACTCTTCGCTGTGGATTGTTTCGACACTCATATTGTCTAAGGCATAAATGTGCTGCCTAGACAGCGCATCTGCAACTACGTTTTCCTTGCCTGGTTTGTAAATTAGCTTTGCGTTGCATTCATCTATGAAAGCTTTCCACCTTTTAATTTTCGAGTTCGGATTTCTGTCCGAAACGGCAAAGGTTAATGGTTGGTGGTCCGTGAATACGTTTAATTTTGATACGCCATAAAGATAGTTTCTGAGCGTCTTTAGTGCCCAGACAATGGCTAATAATTCCCGTTCATTAGTAGCGTAATGTTCCTCGCTACCTGTCAAAGTGCGGGAAATCATGGTTATAGGTTTTCCGTCCTGTGAAAGGACAGCACCTATAGCATGGGAGGATGCATCCGTGGTTAAATCGAACGGTTTTTGAAAATTTGGGTATGTTAATGTTACGTCTTCAGACGCTAGTATTTCTTTTATTTTATTAAAGTCTTTTTTCTGTTCACTGGTCAAATCAATTTTGATTTTTTTTGACTGTGTTGCAGTAACTCGGCCGTACTCTCCTCTCAGTATGTTCGATAGTGGTTTCGCAATCTTGGCGAAGTCGCGTATGAAGCAGCGGTAGTATCCCGCCAAGCCTAAGAATGACCTTAGACCTCTTAGGGTGCTGGGCTCAGGAAAATTTCGAATTGTTTCAATTTTCTCTACACAAGTTTTAATTCCTCCTTGTGAAATTATGAACCCTAGGTATTCGACCTCGGTTTGGAAAAATTTTGATTTTTCCGCCGAGACCCTCATATTGGCTTCAAATAGACTTCGCATCACTACTTCCGTATCTTTTAAGTGGTCTTGCTCATTTTTCGAGAATATTATTACATCGTCTACGTAGACGAAACATCTCTTTCCGATGTGTTCTCTTAGCACATCATCTATCGCCCTTTGGAAAATGCTGGGCGCGTTCTTTAGGTCGAAGGCCAGTCTGCAGAATTCATATTTTACAGAAAATGCAGTTTTTTCTCTATCGGATTCAGACAGCTGAATTTGGTGGAAACCTGATTTTAGGTCGAGTGTAGTAAAGAATTTACTCCCACCAAGATTGGATAGAGTTTCCGTGATTTCCGGAATCGGGTACCTATCGCTGATAGTTTTGTCATTAAGTTTTCGAAAATCTATTACTAATCGTTTTTTTTCCTGTCCATTTTCGTCAAAACCCTTTTTTTTTTAACGACCCATATTGGGTTGTTATAGGGTTTCCTGGATTTCCTTATTAACAAAATCCGCAACGCCCAGTGGGTACGGGTACAGTCTTGAGTACACTGGATCTTCGTTCTCCGTGCGGATCGTCGCAACTACATTTGTATTATATGGGAGTGCTTCATTGGGGTCTGCAAAAACTCCGTTTACATTTCCAATTACTCTGAAGAATGCGTCTTTGAACTCCCTTGGTACCGACTTAGCCTGAAGTTGTAGATGATTCATATCCTGGCTGGTTATAAATAAGATAACCTCCTTTCCATGGTCATGAGTAATTGTGTTAGTTTTTAAATCAATGGACGCGTGTACCTTATTCAATAAGTCAAGGCCGATAACGCCGTCAAATGATGTCAACTCGGGTAGAATGAAAAAGTCTTCTGCTACGCCGAAAATTGTAATTGCGCATTTGAGTTTGATAGGGGTAACTCCATGGACTGATTTTACTGCAAATGAATTTTGGACCACTTTTATTCCCTTTAGTTCCGGTAAAGGTTTGATGTAACTCCTTGAAGCCCCCGTGTCGACAAGGAGTTTGATTTCTTTCCCTCCTATTGACCTCGAAATCCAAGGCAGGAGGGACCTTCCTCTTAAAAAATTAAGCTCATCGCCCTCAATTTCGTCTACGGCCTGTTCCGCCTCTTCATCATACGTTGGGTCGACCATTAATTCATGTTCTTCGCTAAGATGATTCACACGTTGTAGTTTTGGCCCTGTGTATCGCCCTGAATTTGCCGCTCGTTTCTGCATATTTCCCTGCGGCCTGCCATTATAGTCGTGACTTTGGTAGTTTGTTTTCTGTTTAAATTGGGATATTGAAGGGTCCACCTCCATAGGTTCGACGCGTCTATGATCAGAGTAGTTACCGCTGGTGTGTGGCTTTCGACTACTTAAGGGGTTTTGCGGTTGGCCAGCCTGATGCTGTTTGGTAACCGAATAATGTGGGTTCTTCTGTCCCACATTGTGATCCGTATTAGGGGAATTTTGGGCTGAACTTGCCTTTTTGTTGTATGAACTATCCGATCTATTTGCGAAATTTTTCGCGAACGCGTAGCGCTCATTATTAGCGTCTACTTCTTGTGCCAAGGCCAATGCAGAAGGGAGGTCGGTTGGTCTTGAAGCAAACAGGATATCGCAAAAAGGTTTCCTTAACCCTGATATGAAAACCCTAAGTGCATCGGCCCTATATTTTTCGTTTATAGTGTCTGCTACACTATTTTCATACGACATGATTGTCTTATTGGCTAACAAGGTTAGCTTCTTTTCTACCTCATCGTAGAAGTCTAGTAACTGCATCGAACCCTGCCTCAGCGTGGACAGTTCTTGTTCGATTAGGTATATCGGACGTTTGTCCGCGTAAGTAAAATCGAGACGGGCAATGATTGCCCTAAAACTTAATACGGTGCTAAAGGACTAGAGTACCGCATCGGCGGCACCTCGCACTTTATTTCTAAGGATAATTACCGCTTGATAGTGGCGTTCACTGCCATCGTATTTTTCGAATAGCTCATACGCATTGTGCGCAGCCTCGCGCCATGACACATAGGTGCCTGGCTGGCCAGAAAATTCCGGAAGAGATTTTATAGCATCTAAGGTGATATCACAAGGTGTCAGCGGATTTATCCGAACCTTCGTGAACCTTTCGACCTTAGGTTTGTCGGTAGCAAGTCGACTGTTAATCGCAGTTATCTTCCTGTCAAACTCTAATTTTTGCGCGGCCAGTGCTCTGCTCACTTCTGCTCTAACTAGCTCACTTACTTGTTCAGTATTCATTGTTTCTTTTGTTTCTAATCTTAAATTCCCTAATAAGGCTTCTAATTCTTCACTCATAAATTATTCGCAAAAAAAGGAGGATTCCGGAAAAAAAAATTATTTCACTTAATTGTTTTATTTAAATTTGTCTTCTCTCTTTTTTTTTATAAAAAGCGGGCACTTCACTTACCTTATCATCCTTAAAATTTAGTCTTAACTAGTTTCCTGGATGTTGGTGTTGATTCTGCTTCTTTTCGCCGACCCAGGATGTTCGTTCCTTGGGGAGTCTTCAGATTATTTTCACTGTTGTTTCTCGCTGCCCAAGGATATTCGTTCCTTGGTGACTTCAGTTGCACTTTCACCTTCCACAAAGTTCTAATTTTTAGATTTGCTTTTCGCGAAGTGAGTTATGTTTTTTTTTTTTTCAGTTTCACTTTCCACGGAGTTCTAATTTTTTCTTTAGATTTATTTTCGCGAAGTGAACCACGTTGTTTTTTTTTTCTTTCCGTTTTTACAGGATGTTTTTTTTTTTTAGCTTTTGTAGTTTCACTTTCCACGAATTTCTAAGTTTTTTTTCTTTAGATTTACTTGTCGCGAAGTGAACCACGTTGTTTTTTTTTTCTTTCCGTTTTTTCAGGATATTTTTTTTTTTAGCTTTTGTAGTTTCACTTTCCACGAATTTCTAAGTTTTTTTTTTCTTTAGATTTACTTGTCGCGAAGTGAACCACGTTGGGCGCCAATTATACGATTTGCGTTGTTAATTAATTAAAAACAACTTTATTGTTAGAGGGTGAGTTAATAACTAACCTACAATTCTACATTTGCTTAAAACTAAAGCCACTACATTATGCTGCGCCGCTGTCGTTCTGCCAACGTTACCATTGCACATGTTGCTGTTTGCTGACACTGCGGCTCGTGTAGCATGTTTGGTTATTCACCTTTAGTCAAGTTGCGAGGTGTGGAATATGCTGACATAGCGGCTCGTGTTGACTATGGGAATATGGGAGCATGAGGGTTTCTCATGAAAGATGGTTAAGTATTTGGTTGATCGAGTGCAACCAAATTATGAGGTGTCGAATGTGCTGATCAAACGGCTCGTGTGGGGTTTTTGGTTGCTTTAGTGCAACCAAACTGTGAGAGTTTGGGAACACGAGGATTCCTCATGATAACTTATATAACAAGAGTTTCTCAAGCGTAACGGCACTTGCTGGATTTTGTGTGCGACTTGAGAAACTATTGTGGATTTACTATTTTTATAATATTGTTCTCAAGTTTTGTGCGCGAACTTGAGAAACTATTGTGGATTTACTATTATTATAATATTGTTCTCAAGTTGTATTGAGATTTTATTCCTATTTGGTATGTTGGGTCGTATTCTGACTGTGAATGTAAACCAACGTATTTTACAAGTCCCTGCGTGCATTTCTCTCAACCTTGTTGTATCAAACATGAGTGCTGCTACAAAATAAATTCATTTCGAAAAGGATACCAAAAAACTATAAAAAAAATCTCACTATTGGACTGAAGTATCTACTAATGTCTAGAAGGGAAAGTGATGATACTTTAAAAATGTGTCTCCATTCTTAATAAAAAAAAAGCTATTGATAGTGTGTGGACAAATTGATACTTGCAAAAAGCTCAGAAGTGGAGATATTAAAACGAAGACTGCTCCTCCAGCATCGAAATTATGAATTACACAAATAAAATTGAAATGAAAGATCACAATTATCTCAATAATACCAAAGGAGTAATATATTGCAAGGACTTACGTGGAATTTCCGAGAAGGAAATTCTTACTGAATTAAAAAACCAAAATGTAATCAAAGTTAAAAAAAAACTAAGACTAATTGAAACCGGGCTCATTATAATAACTTTTTTCCCTATCTTAGCTACTTTCGGTAAGGTAGACAACAAAACTGCAGTTGCTACATATAAGCAACGTCATCCGAATGACACTTCTTACTCCAAGGTTACAAGAAATATTGTAACGTAAAATGCTGTGATGATCGCCCTACTTCTTTTGATGTAACCACTAACAACATCATTGTAAGCTAAAGAATAGTTTTTATCTCCATGCATTTTTCGTTCCATGCTCTCCAAACGCTTTAGAGCCATGTTGTAGCTGTTTAGCAGGGTGATGTGATCATTTCTCCATAAAAGGCCAGTTTGGAAGTGGTTTCCAACTTTAATGGTAGTCTCTTCGAGAATTTTCTTGGCTCTGACGTCTTCTATTATCTCGATGACGGGAGATGACCTTACCACAATGCTCTCAATGTTGAAAAAATCGTCGACCAACTGATTGAGGCGATTATCCGTGCACATATTAACGAAGAGACATAAATTTGGAGATTTTGACAAAGCACTGGTACATGGACCATAAACCAACCAACCAAGCTTAGTTTTGCTGGCTATTGGACATACATTTGTTGAAGTTTTTATGTTAGAAGGTAGTCCCAGGAGCGCGTGGTCCAAACCGATCAGAAGTGGGGGCACAACGTTGTTGTAAGGCTTAATTTCTGTTTGTCTGCAGTTCAAAAATCGGCGAATGTCTTCCTCTGTCAGGCTTTGAGACGGCAAATTCAAATTTGACACACCGTAAACATATATGGCGTTTGTTCTTATTTGCTCCCCGCACTTGAATGTTAAAAGTAACCGCTTTCTCCCTCGCCGAACGACCTCCAAACCACTGCATATTTAAAGAAGTGTTTTTTCCCCGAACCCCCAGCTTTTCAGCGACTGCCCTATCAAGCATCGCTATTGATGATCCATCATCAAACAAAGCAAACACATCAACTTGGCAGTTATCTCCAAATAAAGTCACAGGCAGGATTCGGAAAAGAAGTTTTGTGTTGCAGTGTGGCGAGGAAACGCTTTGGGGCAACTCACCTGAAACGCTGAATGAAGTTGAAGTGTTTGTGGCAGAATCGTCTTCGTGTAGAAGCTGATGGTGGGTTCGTTGACAGTGGTTTTGGGCACAAACTTTTTTTACGACGGCATTATTAATATTAAGGCACGAAAAACATACTCGTATCTTTTTGAGTTTATTCCACCTCTTACTTACGCTGAAATTTTTAAATTTAGGACATTCACTCAATTAATGCTGGGCATGACACAATAAACATGGCCTTTGCTGTTGTGGAAACGACTTTTGTTGTGATGTGTTTAGCAGAACCCGGCGCTTTGCATCCCTCTCAAGGTCTTGAATGCTGTTGATAAGGTTTGCCATTTCACTAATCCAATCACTGAAGTGGATAATAGTTGGATATGGATAAATCTGCATGGCCATCTTAGCCCATTCAAACTTCTTGCTCATATTAATGAACGAATTTCATTTGTACTTAAATGTCGTCTTTGGAACAATGGCGGCAATTGACAATATGGTGATGGCGGCTGTGATGTACTTTGTGAGGCGGGCAAGGGTTGTTGTAAGGAAGACTGTGTGTGTGACGCTTGAAGGCACATTGTAGGGCGTTATGCAATTGTTGGCAATGGCGGTTGCTTTTTGTCAATTTATTTTGGGCATCTCTAAGTTGACGTTTAAGTAATGCAATTTGCTTTTGCATGTCAACATCGGCTGATGGTGATGTTTCTGCAGGCTCTACTTCTTTTGTTGACATTGGTGGATTAGTTGATGTTGCGTTATCTGCGGACATCTGCACTGGGTGTTCCGTTTTACTGGACGCTGGAGATGCAGTATATGTGGCATCAGTCTGCAGGCGATGTCTCCGACGTTGTTTTGGCGAATTCTGCATTTTTACACAACATCAATTGTAAATGGCAACAAGTGTTAAGACTTATAAAAAGCGCAAACTTCGCAAATAAACAATGCGAAATAACACAATGTTGGCACCAATAAAAAGAGGGTGGCGAATTTAAAAACGCTTAATGTTAGAATTGGAATTTATTTCTGTAGATACAGGGAAATGTGTTAATGACAATTTGAGAAATAACTAAAAAATGTCTCACCGCAGTTGTTCACTCCTCTTTGTTCAAGCTTCAAATTATTTGTGCCAAAACGTGAGCAAAGCCGATGCAGGAACAAGAAGGAATGCACAACAGTCGTCATCGATTTATACTCGAATCACTGTCCTATTATATTCACCATATTTTCCAGAAACCATCCACTTAGCGATGTTTGCCTCAAACCTTTATTTAATGCCAAAAAAGCAAACTGGTCTCATTTTCAATGTTTATCAGACAAGCTTTGTTCTGAAAGAGTATCTAGTAACAACATCAATAAGGAATATCCAGAAAATTAGTTTACAGGCAGCTAATCAATCTATGCCTCATTATTTCATTCTCGGTTACAAGCCTTTTGTTCCATGGTGGATAAATAAATAGCAGGACCTTAAACGACAAAGTATCGATCACCTAAATATTTTTAGGAGAAATATTACAGATGATAATCTAATTAGATACCGTAAAATTAACGCTCAATATATGAGAGAACTGAAGATGTCTAAGAGAGAATCAATTAATAAATTCATATCCGAAATTAGCAGTTCCAGTTCTACGGGCAAATTTGGTCTATCATTCGAAGATTCTGTGACATGAATGCCAAAACACATACATTGCATTTCCGGCAATGGCAATACAATATCTAATCCCCTTGACATCGCAAAAAATTTTTGTACATATTGGTCTCAATTATCGAATGACTCTAATTTTCACCCACTATTCCAAATATCTAAACAGGAACTTTTACAGGGGCCAAAACATTTGGTTCCAAATAAAAATGCTAGTTAAATTGAGAAGGACATTAGCCATTTACAATTCTATATTTCTCTTAATAAACTCGAGGGCAAGATACCGGGAATAGACAGAATTATAGCCTTTTCACATATACCGCGTTTCACCGCGTTTCGCTCTCTTTGGATGAATTGAGGCAAATTACACTTGAAATTACACTTATTTCCATGCAAAAAAAACGCAGACATTATGCTCATTTTTCGTAATTTCGTTGAAATTACAGTAAAAATGAGAGAGAGCACAGTGTTGTACTGCAAAAGTAGTAAAAAAAAGGAATAAAATGAAAAAATTTGCAGTGCTGGTTGAAAGCAAATGTCAGAAAAATGAGGGGAAAAACAGCTGTTTGTTTGTTTCTTCTAGTTTGTTTTGTTTTGCAAATTTCTTTTCCTTCGATAAAATCCATTGTATTAGTAAAATAACCATTTATTTCATTGAATCCATTCATACAATGATATAAACTCAAATATTATAAAAATTAAATCCATTTTTTATATTATTTTATCTTTTTTTATTCACAAATGTGTGTTTGTGTTGTTTACAAACAGAAAACACAAACACAAAACAGAAATGAGAAATGTCACATGAAATGACAAATGATTTCAAGAGAGCGAAATGCGGTGAAACGCGGTATATGTGAAAAGGCTATTAGCTATAAAATGACACAGGAGCTTGGTGATAATACTAAAGGACGCATGATAAACATGTTTAATAAAACTTTAGACTCACATATTTTTCCCCATTTTTAAAAATAGCCTCATTATACCAATTTTGAAACCGAAATCTAACAAGACCTCGCTGACCTCTTATCGTCCTTGTTGCGGAACGACTAATCGGTTCTGTTACAAAACGACTAATTGGTTCCTCCTGAACACATGATTTATTTATTCTCCTTTATTTGTTTTCATTTGTCGCCTATTGTGAATTATCATTTTTATTGACGTTTGGTGAGCCGCAGTTTTGTCCTTCTTCTTTATTCTTCATTTGTTTATTTGAACAGAGATCAAACTCCCATTCTAATTGTGATTTCGAAGAAGAAGGAGGTGAAAACTGCGGTAAGTAGATTTTAAGTGTTTTTTGTAATGTTTTTTAACCCGTTAAATTTGTTATAGAAATAAACAGTCCATACATTTACACACATACATAAACCTGTGTTTGTAATTTTGTACGGTAGTTCAACGCAAGTCTCCTGTCTTCTTTTTGCGGCCAGCAACATTTTTATTTCGCAGTGGAAATTATATATTTCCACTATTGCGATCTGCCGTGTCTTTGATGTCTTTTATGTTGTAAAAGAAGTCGTGTAAAATTTGCCTGTCACCGTGGAAAGTTTTGGGTGAAGTATTTAAAGTGATTTGGAAATAATGTCTATGCCAGAACGCCGGAGCCCTCCAGTGTTGAGAAGCACAGCCAGTGCGGACACGGTAACATCCGATCTCCCAGATCTGGCCACCAGTGAAATTAACGACAACACATCAGCAGCCATAAATCAACAAGTGATGCAGTCAGCATCACAAACAAATGCCAGTGCTAATGCCGCCAGCACAGAAACGCCAAAAGGAAGTGGTGCCAGTAAGAGGACGCCTTTAAGCAAGCCAGTGAACCCCAGTAGTGCCACAAAGACATCAGACGCCACAATTATGTCAGCCTCGGTAAATAAGCAGCCATCTATAACGAGGGAAGCCGTCCTCCTGACGGAAATGCAACAGCAGCTGGCATGCCTGAAACGTCAGCTGTTGGAAACCCAGTCGGAGCTCAACGAGAGTAGACGCCAGTGCCAGCAATTAGGAGCCATCAACGCAAACGGTAAGTGACCATAACCTTAATTTTAGAAGTATGCCAAATATGTCCGCCATTGATTTCGCGAACACAACAACATCAGAGTCCCGTTGTAACCAAGCGACACATACATCGACATTGTCAACAGCCGCCATGACACCGATGCATTTGCCGCTCATCTCAGCCGCCAGCGTCGCCTTGCCGTCTACGCAACTTGCTCATACCTCTGCTAGCGTCGCTCTGCCGTCGACGCAACCTGCGCCTACATCATCATATACTTATGTATCGTCAGCCGCTTCAAATATTTCTTTGCCGCCATCTTCTGGAAATATTTTTGCCAGCCAACAACAACAAGGTAATATGAGCATTTATGGGACCCAAACGATGCCGCGAAAAATTCAAGACCTGCCGGAATTCAGCGGTGAACCAGAAGATTGGCCACTATTTTTTACAGCCTATAGCCAATCAACAGCTGCATATGGATACACCAATTTTGAAAACAACCAGCGATTGCAGAAATGCCTTAAGGGTGACGCCAAGGAGGTAGTAAAATCGCTACTTATCCATCCTGATAACGTTGATGCTGTTGTGGAACAACTGAAATTTCAATTTGGAAGACCTGAACAGCTGATTTACAACCAATTGAGGGCCGTGAGAGAGATGCCGTTTATAAGTGAAAATAACTTAGTGAAATTAGTGCCGTTTTCAACCAAAGTGAAAAATTTAGCAGTTTTTCTAAAATCTGTGAATGGGGAACAACATTTGGGCAACCCAACGCTATTGGACGAGTTGGTGTCGAAACTCCCCATGAGTAAAAAATTGGAATGGGCCAAAGTTGCCTCCAGTGTTCGACCATACCCAACCATTGTAAATTTTAGTGACTGGATCAGTGAAGTGGCTAATTTAATTTGCTTAGTGAAAGAGGTGAATAATAACGAACCTAAACGAAGAGTGCTACATGCAACTGAAAAGATTATACAGTGCCCGATGTGCAAAGCAAATCACAAAATCTATGATTGCAGTAAATTTTTAAATTTGACAGTTAATGAACGTTGGTCTATGGTGAAAAAGATTCGTGCCTGTTTTTCGTGCTTAAATATTGGACATTCAACCCGTGAGTGCAACAAAAAGAAAATGTGTCCAAAAGATGGTTGCCAACGAAAACACAATAAGCTGCTCCATGATGACACATCCTGTGTATCGATTCCAACGCAACGCAGTTCTTCAAGTGAAATAAGCCAAAATGTTCTTAGCTGCTCCAATAACAATAAAAAGTTGTTATTTAGAGTTTTGCCAGTTACTCTGTACGGAGAAAAGTGCAGCCTAGACATTTATGCCTTATTTTTTTTTTTTTTTGCTGGCCAACACTCAGGGGATGCCCCCTATAAATGCAATGCATTGTGTTAGCGGAAGGAAATTAGGGTATCGGAAGGAGGAAAGAGGGAGTAGTGTTTGTTGACATTTGTTTTGAATTTCTGAATGTCACAACTGGCAGGAAACACATTTGCTGGAAGATTATTCCACATACGAACGGTTCGGCTAAAGAACGAATTTTCTCTATAGTGCGTCGTCCGGTCAACCGGCCATTTCACAATGAACGGATGAGATACCCTGGATAGCCGTGTATTCCGACTAAATGTTCTAACGTCAGGGACCAGACGACGGATATCTTCTGAACAGATACCATTAAAATATCTATAGAATAGCGATACACAACCCACATTTCGGCGATGCTGTAGGGAGACAATAGAGCTGGATACCCTACCATCCCCTATCATCACCACCGCTCTCCTCTGTACACGGTCCAGAAGCTTCAAAGATGTTAATGGAGCCCCTGCCCATATATGCGAGTTGTATTCCATTTTAGGCCGGATGTAAGTGGTGTAAATATTTACGAGATCAGATGGAGTGAAGTATTTCTTGCACCGCTTCAAAAAGCCTAAACACTTGAATGCTTCTTTCGACACTTCGAATATATGGCTAGCCCAGCGAGCATCACCCTGTATCTTCATGCCCAGAACATCAAGAGTGTCTGATTCGTCGATATCCACACCACCCATAGAAATTGACGACGATGCTGGATCTGGTGAACGTTTGTGTGACAACAAACAGCACTGGGTCTTTTGTGCATTAAAATCTACTCTATTCATTTGGCCCCACTCACAAATCGTCGCCAAATCGCGGTTAAGTGAGTCATTCATCATTCGCCTTTTGTCCTCGACCTCCAGAGGACCTGGCCGATGATCAAATGAGTATGAATGACAGAGATTGCTGTCATCCGCAAAGGAGTAGATCGGGTTCACAGTCTGACCCAACAAGTCGTCAATGAAAATAAGAAATAGAGAGGGAGAGAGGACAGAGCCTTGTGGCACTCCTGCGGTCAACCTATGCTCGTTGCTCAACCCATCTATAACAACTCGTATAGAGCGATCAGTGAGGAAACTCGATATGAATCGAGAGAAGATATTACCGATACCAAATGCAATAAGTTTTGATATGAGTGCTCCGTGCCAGACCATATTGAAAGCCTTGGAAATATCCAGGGCCACGACCTTGCTTTCACCAAGACGGTGAATGGATCGACTGCATCGCTCAGTTAGGAACGCCATCAGGTCTCGAGTAGATCGATTTCTACGGAAGCCATACTGTCGATCATTTAGAAGACCATTAGACTCTAAATATTTGACAAGATGGTGGTTAACCATTCTCTCCATAACCTTTGAGAGCGCAGAACATATTGCTATTGGGCGGTAATTCGCAGGATTTGTAGCCTCGCCTTTCTTGGGGATCGGCTGAACATTGGCAACTTTCCAACGTGAAGGGTAAATACCAGCACGGTACGACATGTTGAAATGATTGCGCAATGGACGAGCTAGCGTCGAAGAGCACTTACATAGGACAAGTGCTGAAATGCCATCCGGGCCCGGAGTTTTGTTTACATTGAGATCTGCAAGAACCCTTTTAACGCCACGTGTTCGAAAAAATATCTGAGGCATCGAAGTAGATACGTTTTCGATTACGGGGAGTGGTTGACTGCTGTCTGGCAAAGATGAATTCTTTGCAAATATTTCAGCCAGAAGGTTAGCTTTGTCAACCGGGTCAGTGAATATCTGGTCATCGTTAACGAGAGTTGGGATAGAAGATGAAGAATTGTCCCTTACTCTTTTAACAAATGCCCAAAAGCTCTTACTACCCCTGGGAGAAGAAAGAACTTTAGCACGAAGGCGTTGTTCGTGGAGAAGTTTTTCACGCCTAAGCACTCTGGCACAATTGGATCTTGCCTGCTTGCGTAGCAGCTCAGTAGTGACGTTTTTATTTAAACGCCAATTTCTGAACGCTTCCTCTTTGGATCTGACAGCTTCTTTGCATGTCTGATTAAACCAACAATTCTTTGAAGGTTTATTCGAAGTAGTCTTCGATGGAATAAACGTGTTTATTCCATGAAGAATTATTTTCTCGATCATTTCAGCAGCAGCATCGACATTATTGTCTAGGAAACATAATTTCCAATTAAAATGCTGATAGAAATTGTTGAGCTCGGCCCAACGTGCCTTTTCGTATATGTACAATGTCCGCTTCGTGACTGGTTTAGAAGTGGATCGAAGATCGGAGAACGAAAAGGATGCTGAAATGGTGCAATGATCCGAGTTACCAAGAGGTGCAAGAATATTAACCTCGTACTTTTCAGGGTGTGAGGTTAAGAAAAGGTCAAGAATATTATGATATTGCCCTTCAACACGCGGAATGTGTGTTGGTTCATTCACTAGTTGCGTCAAGTTATTATGCGCGGCGAAAAGCTCAGCGTACTGTCCCTCCGGAGAAGTGTGGCTCGAATGGGAAAGCCAAGATTGATTATGGACATTGAAATCCCCAGCAACTACAATTTCACTGTCCGGACAATCTTCTAAAACTTTAGATATAGAATCGGAAAGGGCGTCGAAGCCGTTTAGGGTAGCCTCCCTTTCCAAATTTGGGCTTCTGTAAAGAAACCCGAAGTGTAATGGGTGTGATCCAATCCTGAACTTAACCCAAAGAAAGTTAAATTCTGGATCTTGTGAGTCCAAATGTTGCTGGCTCTGGAACACCACACCATTACGTATGTATACCACAAGGCCTCTGTGGGAAGAGAAAGAGGAAAGAGTGTGATATCCAGGAATGTGAAAATTCTGTGGATTAGAACCCTCACACACCTGGGTCTCACATAGAGCGAGTACATCTGGCCTATGGAACTGAACGTGAGTGTATACCGCAAAGAAATTTGCCTTCAGCCCTCGTATGTTCGCAAAATGTGTTTTAAATGAACCTACCATTGTAACATACAGAAACACAAAACAAGCCGTCAATGACATTCAACCTGATGGTCGGCGGAGTTGGGAAGAAGAAGAATCATCTGCTTAGAAATGTGTATGCAGTATCGAATTTAAATTTACCAATGCAGAGCCTAAGTGAAGATGAAATTAAAAATAGTTTTAAAAATTCGTCACGTCATTTAATGAAGCCATATACCAATATAGTGCCAAAACTTTTAATCGGATTGGATCATGCCAGTTTAGGGTTGCCATCTAATTTTAAAATTGATAATTCATCTGGACCTTTCGCGTGTAGTACGGAATTAGGGTGGGTCGTATTTGGGCCGTGTAAATCGATATCGCCACCACCACATTCATGTCTTTTCGTTCATATTGAAGAAGAAAAGGAAATTCATCAAATGGTTCAAGATTATTTCAATATTGAAAATATTGGTGTACGAGCTGCACCTCCAGTCGAGTCTGATGACGATGTTCGGGCGAAAAGGATTCTCCATGAATCGACGGTACGGATTGGAAATCGGCTTCAAACGGGTCTACTTTGGAAAAATGATACGATAGAGTTGCCAGATAGTTACTCAATGACACTTAGACGCCTTGAAGGAATTGAAAAGAAAATGAAACGCGACGAAAACTTCTCTGCAGCCTACGAAGAAATAATAAACGGATACATTGATAAAGGCTACGTTAGAAAAGTACCACCAGAGGATATCTGCCTGATATCGAACAAAAAATGGTATTTGCCACATTTTGCCGTTATTAATCCCAACAAAGAGAAGAAAAAGTTGAGGCTTGTGTTTGACGCCGCAGCCAAAGTAAACGGAATTTCATTGAACGATAATTTGCTTAAAGGGCCTCAAGGTATTTCTTCATTGCCTTCAACACTTTACAATTTTCGGAGTGGCCAGATTGCCGTATGTGCAGATATTCGTGAAATGTTTCACCAAATTATTATACAGCCGAGTGACAGAATTTCTCAAAGATTTTTGTGGAGAAATAAGGATCAGAATAAGCCGCCAGACGAGTACGAAATGATGGTAATGACATTTGGAGCTACCTGCTCACCATGCTCAGCCATACATGTCATGAAGACCAACGCCAAAGAACATACTGAATGCCATCCAAGAGTCTTGGAAGCAATTTGCAAACATCACTATATGGATGATTTTGTTGATAGCTTCGACTCCACTGAAGAAGCTATTGCAATTTCGAAGCAGGTCAGAGAAATCCATAAAAATGGAGGATTTGATTTAAGAGGGTTTATTTCAAATTCAAATGACGTCATCCTGGCGCTAGACGGAGCATCATCGTCTAAAATTATTTCTGAAAATGACAACACAGATAAAGTTTTAGGTCCGATGCATTCATGTTCAATATAAAATTCAATAAAGTTAATAATGACGTCATATTCGGTGCGGTGAAGCCCACTAAACGTCTAGTATTGAGCATCATCATTTCAACTTTCGACCCCCTCGGATTTTTGAGCCATTTTACAGTAGGAGGTAAATTAGTGCTGAGATACATATGGAGAAGCGATGTTCGCTGGGATGAGCCGATTCCTGATGATATCAATGTTTTCTGGGAACAGTGGCGTAAACAATTAAAAAACATTTCTGATTTTCGTTTGCCACGTTATTATTTTCACCCAGGGAAAATTAAAGAAATTCAGTTGCATATTTTTGTCGACGCCAGTCAAGATGCCTTTGCCGCCGTTGCCTATTTTAGATTTATATCAACAGATGGTGCTATTGGAGTAAGTTTTGTGTGCTCTAAGACCAAGGTTGCCCCTTTAACAAAGGTCTCAATTCCTCGCCTGGAATTACAAGCTGCGGTGCTTGGAACAAGAATTAAGCAAAATGTAATGAATGAGCACAAAATTGAGTCGGAATCAATAATCTTGTGGAGCGATTCAAAAACCGTACTGAAATGGATCTCAAGTAGCCATAGAAACTATAAGCCATACGTAGCTCACCGGATATCTGAAATACTCGAGTCCACTAAAATAGATAATTGGAAATGGATTTCAACAACCCAGAACGTAGCAGATGACGCCACTCGGTGCTATAATAAAGTTGACTTTTCGACTTCATGCCGATGGTTAACTGGACCAGCATTTCTAAGAGATCCAGAAAATGAATGGCTGAGTTTTGTCGTTGTTTCACCTCATCCTGAGAGTGAAGATGAAGAAGAGATGCGTCCCAAGATTTCGCTTTTAATATTTAAAAATGATTTTATAAAATTTGAACGTTTTTCGTCATATTGCCGTTTGAAAAATCGACCGCTCAAGTTTTTAGATTTATAAACATATGCCGAAAGAAAGTTAGTGATCTTGATCGCCATGGTCTAACTGCCCAAGATTTAGAAAAGGCTGAGAAGTCCTTATGCCAACAGGTTCAACATGAATCATTTGCCGAAGCCATTGGATGTATTAAAAAGGGACAGCCAGTCCCAAAGGCCGAAAATTTGGTTAATTTAATGCCATATATTGATGAAGATGGTCTACTTAGAGTGTATGGCAGGATTGATGCAGCCAGCTTCCTACCATATAGTACGAGACGCCCTATTATACTGCCTAAAGACTAATGTGAGATGAAACATCAAAATCACGAAGCCACTATCTGCGAGATAAGAAAAAAGTTCTGGATTCCGGAATTAAGACGCCTTTTGAAAAAAGTTGTATCCAGCTGTTTTATGTGCAGAAAAAATAATGCCGCTCCGGCTGCGCCAATCATGGGCCCCCTGCCAGTTGATCGACTTGAGCCATATATTCCTCCATTTAAATATACTGGACTTGATTATTTTGGTCCTTTAAATATCACTATTGGACGGAGAACAGAAAAGAGATGGGTGGCATTATTTACATGCCTAACTATTCGCGCCATCCATCTTGAATTAGCCAATGATCTGTCGACGGATTCCTGTATCATCGCATTGAAAAACTTTATGAATCGCCGAGGAGTGCCGGTAAGGATTCGCTCCGACAACGGGAAGAATTTTGTTGGTGCTAATGAGGAGGCTAAGCGTTTTGAAGAGGTTTTCGAGGCTGAACGAATTCAACATGAATTGTCTGCGAAAGGTGTAGAGTGGGTATTTAATTGTCCGGCGAATCCATCCGAGGGAGGAGTATGGGAGCGTATGGTACAATGCGTTAAAAGAGTACTGCGTCAGACGATGAAAGATACGTCTCCCAAAGAGCATGTGTTGCAATCTCTACTAATTGAAGCGGAAAACATAGTCAATTCAAGGCCTTTGACACATCTACCTGTGAGTCCGAATGAAGAGGAACCACTTACTCCGAATCATTTTTTATTGGGTACGCCGAATATTGCGCAGACTCCCACAATCAGCTCTCCTGACGTCGAGCTCTTCCGCCTGAAGAAGCAGTGGCGGGTTGTGAGAAGTTTGCGAGATAGATTTTGGAAACGATGGGTACTTGAATACTTACCGACTCTAACGAGAAGAGTAAAATGGTGTGAATACACTAAGCCGATAAAGGAAGGAGATATTGTGTTTGTTTGCGACTCTAATATTCCACGAAATCAATGGCGGAGAGGTATGGTCACTTGCGTCCATGCTGGCACTGATGGAGTGGTACGAAGAGCCGATGTTAAAACTGCGACTGGAAGCCTACAGCGTGCTGTGTCCAAGTTAGCCGTTCTCGACCTGGAATCTAGTGAAGCTGATCGCTCCACGGGGGTGGGGGTGTTGCGAAACGACTAATCGGTTCTGTTACAAAACGACTAATTGGTTCCTCCTGAACACATGATTTATTTATTCTCCTTTATTTGTTTTCATTTGTCGCCTATTGTGAATTATCATTTTTATTGACGTTTGGTGAGCCACAGTTTTGTCCTTCTTCTTTATTCTTCATTTGTTTATTATAACAGAGATCAAACTCTCATTCTAATTGTGATTTCGAAGAAGAAGGAGGTGAAAACTGCGGTAAGTAGATTTTAAGTGTTTTTTGTAATGTTTTTTAACCCGTTACATTTTTTATAGAAATAAACAGTCCATACATTTACACACATACATAAACCTGTGTTTGTAATTTTGTACGGTAGTTCAACGCAAGTCTCCTGTCTTCTTTTTGCGCCAGCAACAGTCCTATATCTTTTAACATGTGCTGCTCAAAAGTACTTGACAAGATTGTCGCGAATAGGCTGTGGTGGTTTGTTTCTTCCAAAAAACTTATTAACAACCACAAATTCGGATTCAAAAAAAGCAAAAGCAATAATTCCATAAGATCAAATAAACATATATCAATAATATCTTTAAACTTTGCGAAAGCTTCCGACAAATAGGTTTACATAATATTGTAAATCAAAAATATTTAAATATATCAGAAACTACTTGACAAATATAACAATTAAGGTAAAAGTTGGCAGTCATTGCTCCAACTCCAACAACATCGCCAATGGTATACCACAGTGTTCACCACTGTCAGTGGTTCTCTTCTTAATAGCCTTTAAAAAACTTTCTGGAATATTGGAATCACATGACGATCTAAAATTTGTATCATACGCTGATGATTTCATAAATATAAAAGAGCTCAGTAAAAGTGGACAACCGATTATTAACCTGGACCACATGCTACCTGAGATACAAAACTGGGGTTTGTATTCTGATGCAAAAATGCAAATATCTACACATTTGCTAAAAACGTAACTGTTTTCCGATACTAAACTGTAATAATTAATCTATGTCTTCTGTAGACAAATTAAAAATCCTCGGGATAGTTTTCAACAGCAAGTATAAATAGAATTCCCACATTGAGTAATTAAATACATCTCTTTCTAGACAACTAAATACAATAGAATGTTTGTCCAACAAAAAATTTCTCTGTAATACATTTATTTTAATAACAACATCCATCCTCATTTTGAAAATAATGTACGGTATATACCTATACGGTTACACCTCAAAGAACATCTTAATATATATTTACCCTCGACACTGATTCACTGATACACTGATTCCCTGATTCACTGACTCTGTCACGCAGTACGTAGGAATTTAAATAGGCATTCTATAATAATTCTATATATTTACCATCGACACTGATTCACTGATTCACTGACTCTGTCACGCAGTACGTAGGAATTTAAATAGGCATTCTATAAATAATAATAATAAAAAAAATAATATTTTTTTTTGTACAGAAATTGTGTTTTCCCCAAATTTTTTTTTAAACCCTTTTTTTTACAAATTTTTTTTTTTCAAATTTTTTTTTTTTCAACAAAATTTTTTTTTTCCACAAATTTTTTTTTTTGTACAGAAATTGTGTTTTCCCCAAATTTTTTTTTTACAAAAATTTTTTTTTGATCGAAAATTTTTTTTTTCAAGAAAAATTTTTTTTTTCAACAAAATTTTTTTTTTCACAAAAATTTTTTTTTTTTCTACAAAATTTTTTTCTCCATATTTCAACGGGTGCCATAGGCGCATTACAACTTACTAGTTCTGAATAAAATCAAGGCCACATACAATGCTGCCATACGTATATCGCTTGTAGCCCACCGTACCACTAAAATCTCCAACAAGCTGTTTGAATCCAAACTAATGACAATTGAGCACCATAGAGACATTGCTACAACAAAACTTTTCAAGATAAGTCACCTCTCATGCTCTTACTGAACAGATCTATGAAATCAAAAAAATTGTTTAAAATTGATTCTGTACTTGGGCGTATCTTGTCAACACGAGAGAATTACAAACTATCTACCAACTACTCGGTTGTTTAAAATAATAATCCTTGTTGGAATTTTGACCCAACCTTCGAAGATACAGTAAGGAACAAACCATGTCTCAAATCACATTATCGAGTTCCAAAACATCCAAAGAGGTCTGAACAATTACATATTTATCTATATATATGGATCTAAAATTATTATTTTCCATTTTATTTATTTTCCAAGCCATTTGCTAAAAAGGCAAATTCGCAATCGTTTCAGATTCACTATCCGCATTAGACTCTATATAAAACCCTACTAACAGTGAGGTTTATTCGAATTTAATCAGATATTCATTGATCCAACAGAAAGGTACAATTAGACTAATTTGGGTACCAGGTCATTCAAGTAATCATTGTAATGAGTTTGCGGACCAAATAGCACGACTCGCTAGCAAACAGCCTCTGATAGTTACTGAGACTCTTTCGTCGAAAGACATAAAGAAATTTATTAACAGCGACTTCTCTTCAAAACAAACAGAAACATAGAAGAAAACATGTAATAGGTACTGAACTTTAACGACAGTAAAGATACCCTGCACAGCTTTTTTTTTGACTAACTCTCTGGGGATGCCCCCTATAAATGTGTTAGCGATAGGAAAGACAGGTATTGGAAGGAGGAAAGAGGGAGTAGTGTTTGTTGATGTTTGCCTTGAATTTGGTAATGTCATAGCAGGAGGAAAAACACTTGCTGGAAGATTATTCCACATACGAACAGTTCGGCTGAAGAACCAATTATCTCTATAGTGTGTCGTCCGGTCAACCGGCCATTTGACAATGAACGGATGAGACTCCCTGGGTAGCCCAGTATTCCGGCTAAATGTTCTAAGTTCAGGGACCAGACGACGGATATCTGACGAACAGATACGATTGAACAGCGATACACAACCCACGTTCCGGCGATGATGTAGGGGACAATAGAGTTGGATATCCTATCATTACCACCGCTATCCTCGGTACACGATCCAGAAGCTGCAAAGATGACTTTGGAGCCCCTGCCCATATATGGGAGTTATATTCCATTTTAGGCCGGATGTAGGTGGTGTAAATATTTACGTGATCAGAGGGGGTGAAGTATTTCTTGCACCGCTTTAAAAAGCCTAAACACTTGAATGCTTCTTTCGACACTTCGAATACGTGGTTAGCCCATCGAGCCTCACCCTGTATCTTGATACCCAGAACATCAAGAGTGTCTGATACGTCTATATCCATACCACCCATAGATATTGACGACGATGTTAGATCAGTGGAACGTTTGTGTGACACCAAACAGCACTGGGTCTTGTGCATTAAAATCTACTCTGTTCATTTGGCCCTTCTCGAGGTTAAGTGAGTTATTCATCGTTTGCCTTTTGTCCTCTATCTCCTAGGGACTTGGCCGATGATCAAATGAGTACGAATGACAGAGGTAACTATCATCCGCGAAGGAGTAGATTGGGTTCACAGTCTGCCCCAACAGGTCGTCAAAGAAAATAAGAATTAGAGAAGTAGAGAGAACAGAGCCTTGTGGCACTTCTGCGGTCAACCTATGCTCGTTGGATGAGACCCCATCAATAACAACTCGTATAGAGCGATCCCTGAGAAAACTCGATATGAAACGAGAGATAGTATTACCCACACCAAATGCAATAAGTTTTGATATGAGTGCTCCGTGACAGACCCTATCGAACGCCTTGGAAATATCCAGAGCTACGACCTAGCTTTCGCCAAGGCGGTGAATGGATCGACTCCATTGCTCCGAAAGGAACGCCATCAGCTCTCCAGTAGATCGATGTTTATGGAAGCTATACTGTCTATCATTCAGAAGGCCGTTTGACTCTAGATACCTTAAAAGATGGTGATTAACCATGCTCTCCATAACCTTCGAGAGCGCAGAACATATTGCAATTGGACGGTAATTCGCAGGATATGTAAACTCACCTTTCTTGGGGATCGTCTGAACATGGGCAACTTTCCAACGTGACGGGTAAATACCTGCACGATACGACATGTTGAAAAGATTGCGCAATGGACGAGCTAGCGTCAAGGAGCACTTACATAGGACAAGTGCTGAAATACCATCCGTGCCCGGAGTTTTATTTTCGTTAAGATCTGCCAGAACCCTTTTAACACCACGTGTTCGAAAAAAAATCTGGCGCATCGAACTAGATACGTTTTCGATCACGGGGAGTGGTTGACTGCAATCTGGCAAAGATGAATTCTTTACAAATATTTCAGCCAGAAGGTTAGCTTTGTCAACCGGGTCCGTGAATATCTGGTCATCGTTAACGAGAGTTGGGATAGAAGATGAAGAATTGTCCCTTACCGTTTTTACAAATGACCAAAAGCTCTTACTTCCCCTGAGAGAAGAGAGAACTTTAGCACGAAGACGCTGTTCGTAAAGCCTAAGTACTCGGGCACGATGATCTTGCCTGTTTGCGTAGCAGCTCAGTATTGGCATTTTTATTTAAACGCCAATTTCTGAACGCTTCCTCTTTGGATCTGACAGCTTCTTTGCATGTCTGATTAAACCAACAGTACTTTGGTGGTTTGATCGAAGTAGTCTTCGAGGGAATAAATGTATTTATACCAAGAAGAATTATTTTCTCAACCATTTCAGCAGCAGCATCGACATTGTTGTCTAGGAAACATAATTTCCAGTTAAATTGCTTGTAAAAATTGTTGAGCTGGGCCCAACGTGCCTTTTCGTATATATACATTGTCCGCTTCGTGACTGGTTTAGAAGTGGCTCGAAGATCGGAGAACGAAAAGGATGCTGAAATTGTGCAATGATCCGAGTTACCAAGGGTGTGAGGTTAAGAAAAGGTCAAGAATATTTTGTTGTTGCCCTTCAAAACGCGGGATGTGTGTTGGTTCATTCACTAATTGCGCCAAGTCGTTGTGCGCGGCAAATAACTCAGCGTACTGACCTCCGGAGATGTGTGGCTCGAATGCGAAAGCCAGGAATTATTATGGAGATTGAAATCCCCAGAAACTACAATATCACTGTCTGGATAATCTTCTAAGACTTTTGAAATAGAATCGGAAAGGGCGTCGAAGCCATTTAGGGTAGCCTCCCTTTCCAAGTTTGGACTTCGATAAAGAAACCCGAAGTGTAATAGGTGCGTTCCATTCCTGAATTTAACCCAGGGGAGTTAAATTCTGGATCTTGTGAGTTCAAGTGTTTCTGACTCTGGACCACAACACCACTACGTATAAATACCACAAGGCCTCTGTGTGAAGAGAAAAAGGATAGAGTGTGATAACCAGGAATGTGAAAATCCTGTGGATCAGAATCCTCACATACCTGGGTCTCACATAGAGCGAGGACATACGGCCTACGGAAACGAATGTGCGAGTATACCGCAAAAAAATTCGACCACAACCCGCGAATGTTCGCAAAGTGAATTTGAAATCTACCTGCCATAACACTACCAAAAAATAAAACAACATCCAAGTAAATCACAAATAACTCTACACCCCTCCCGCCGCTGTTATTTCTGTTAGTTGTTCAGTGTTATACCTAGAAAAATTAACAGAACAGCGACAAGAAGAATGCAGAATTATTTGTGATATGCGAAAGGGATTAGGGTAGGGGGAACACTTGTGCAAGACAAGGAGGGGGGCATAAAAAAGCCCATAGTGTTGTATGTTTTGTGATTATGGGTGAGTGGTTGTTGTTGGTGATGAGCGAGGGAGATGGTCCGGTTTATGTTGTTGTTGGTGATTGTTGTGTTGTGTGTTGATTTTAGTTTTTTATTGATTTCTGTTTTGTTATGTTTCACTTAGTTTTGTTATTGCACTGTTGATATAATTGTTGTTTTTTTATTATTTCTCTTTGTATTGTATTTCAGTCTATTGTTTCTTATTTTGAAGTTATTGTTTTAGTTTATTTATTTTTTTGTTGTTGTTTTCATTAGAGTTAGACAGAGACGGACAAGATAAACGCGACACGGGTGGAACAAAAAAAATTGTGCGTGTACAATGGACAAAGCACAGAACACTACTCTCAACAACAATCTGATTTAGTAATTTCCTCTCTATCAAATACACGCTAAAAAAATGGCCATTTTAAAAAATTTTTGCAAACAAATAATGCATCAACCATATTTATATTTGCCCGAACCACAAATATTAAATTGCTTATAGGTTGTAAATATATATTCGTTTTCTACGAAGTGAGCATATACTTACGTGTAACAAACATTACTTACTTAGTCGGAAGTATATACCTATTTCCTCCCCCCCCCCTCCCTCGCCCCTTCGTACACACGATCTTGTGTATTTTATTATTGTTGTAGTAGTCTTTATTATTGTACATTTGATAGTAATAAGACATTCATTTGTATTTATATGTGTAAATCTAGTTATTAAAAAAAATAAACACTAAATAAGTAATTAGTTTTTGTTTCAATACATGGCATCTTGTCATCAGTTCCTGTTTCTTCCTTCAACGTCGTGATGTGCTGAAAAGTAAATTAGTTTACAAAATTCATGTATATGTAACTCTAATTATGTATGTACCTTGAACTCCCAAATGCATTGGGCTTGGAATTACGTGCGAATATGTGTTGTCTATGGAGACTGCGCGACGCCGTCGGTATTTGAGAACATTCTTGAAATAAAGCGATGTGTTGTTATACACACAAAATGCACTTAAATTATTTTTGCCTGTGCCACAAAGTCTCGTACATTCCATACTGATGAACATGAATGCGTTCTGTGCTCAATGGTCACTGTGTCCTACAAACGGAGAGAAAATGTGATGAGAGTAATCGTTGACGAGTGTTTAACGTGTGCATAAACATGAAAATCTCGATGCAGACGTTTGGCTTCAACCCTGTAAATAAAAAATTTTCAACATATTCATATTAATCATTGCAGGAATTACTTACGAACGTCAAAGGAACTGCATTAAAACTCACTGCCAATATATTTTATCTGCCCAAACCGTTACTATTTCATTCAGCTTCGTCTTTCTTTCTCCACATTTTTTTTTTTTTCACTGAATGAACACATTTTTTTATTCGACATACTCATTTATTCTTACTGACTGTTCTTTCTTTTAATTTTTTTTTTTGTAAAAACAATAATTCTAACACTGTCCGCACTTTTAGGACTATACAGCACAACTCCTGATTGACGATTGAACGTTTGAGAACAAAACGAAATAAATCAAAAGAAGAAGAACATGTACATCAGGGATCAAAAATCAGTTTCCTCGTTTTGTACTTTCCGTTCTTTGAAATGGTACTTTTGATCCCGATGGTACCAAAATCCAAAAAGATATTTTGTTTTCAGTACATAAACATTATATTTAATGTTAATGCACTGCAAACGGTGCTTTCGTCTTTTGCCAGTAAATAATAACATCTTTGGAAAATGTTGGAAAATTGCTTGCAGTTTTCACACTATTTATTGCCATTTAAAACCTTATTTTACCATCATATTCAATCTAGAACTGTAATTCGAATATTATAATGAACAACAAATGCGCTGAGAATAATTTCCATTTCTGATTCAGTCACGAGTGATCTCACGACATTGGCTGATAAGTTCTTATTTTTATTTTTTACCTGAGATTCTCACATAGCACGTCTTAGTGTGACATTAACGACATCGTATTGGAATATATTTGTTACATTCCATTTCACAATATATAAATTTGCTCTTGGCATAGCATTTCTTCAATTTATTGACAAAAAAACAACAAATACGAACATTTGTAAATTGTATTAAAGTAGGCCCAAAAGAGTGATAAAGCACTTTTGGATCACGAAAATGTATCAAAAAAGTACAATTGTACCATTTTGTACATCTCTGATGTACATCCCTTGACAAAATTGCACACATTCTCAAGTGTATGCAGGTATGAAAAATCAGTTTCTTCGTTTTGTACTTTCCGTTCTTTGAAATTGTACTTGTTTATCCCGATGGTACCAAAATCAAAAAAGATATTAGAATCAATTTTATTTAAGTAAAAAGACGTATGTACATAAAAATTCTATTAAATATTTTGTACACTGCATCAGTGTTTTCGTCTATTGCCAGTGAATAATAATTTCTTTCGCAAAAGTTGACAATTTGCTTGCAGTTTTCACAATATTTATTGCCCTTTAAAACCTTATTATATTCAAGTAATCTAGAACTGTAGTTCGGATATTATGTTCAGCTACAAATGCGCTCAGTATAATTTCCATTTCTGATTCATCCACAAGAGATCTCACGACATTGGCCGAAATTTTTTTTTTTTATTGTTTACCTTAGATTCTCGCAGAGCACGTCTCTTAATGTGACACTAACGACATGTTATTGGAACATCTTTGTTACATTCCATATCACAATAGCGGAACTCACTATCTTGTGGAAAAGAAAAAGGAAATGTAAAACTTGCACCCGATTGTGAGCGCACTTGATTGTTTTTTTTCCAACACTGTTGATAATCAGCTGATGTTTAAAAAAAGTCAAAGCAATTTAATAAACAATAAATGAAGTATTTGAGACTTTTGCAAAGAAAATACGAAAAATTGCTTCAATATGCCAAAGAAAAACGAAAAACCTTCACTTTGTTTACGTTTTATTTTTTTGATGTGTTGACCAGAGTATAGAGCCGACATGAAGCGCCGCGCCTAAATTGTTTTTAAAATTTAGGTGGCCGCCGCGCAACCGGCTTTCGCGGCAATAAATAAATAAACAAAATCTCTTATTATCGAATAAATGTGGATGGATGAATAACTTTAAAATTAAGACATTTACCGACAACAATGTAAAAAACATTCAAGCACAATATTTAACCATTGTTGATGATGTTTAATTCGAGCTAATAAAGGCGGCCACGGCGCCGACAGTATAATTTCGTCTCAAAACTCTGGTGGTGACAGCTGACTGATTTCCCCAAGCGCCGGTGGAAACTTTCCTCTGATTTTTGGTGATGTAAATTTGCCAACTTGGGGAAAAGCAACCGTGTGTATTTTGTTTTTGTAATTGCAAAATTTCCTCCAATATTTTCCTTTTCCACTTTCCTCGGGCTATTTCCCTGAGATCGTGAGTTGCCCTAATATATAAATTTGCACTTTACACAGCTTTTCTTCAAATTACTTACAAAAAACAATAGATACGAAAATCTGTAAACTGTATTAAATTAGGCCCAAAAGTGCTGTATCATGGTATTTTCGATGGCGAAAATGTACCAAAACAGTACAATTGTATCATCTTTTGCATCCCTGATGTCCATGCATTCTCATGTTTATGCATGTGTGTATAAAATGGTGTTACTCCTTTTTTGTGTTCTCTCTCTGTGAATTTATCTTATTCTCTTGGTTATTATTACTCAGAGAACAGAGATACAAATACATAAATAGTTGAACGGAAATATTGTACTTACTAGAATTTAACACGTCCATTGCGTGGTTTTTGTCAAACTACATGTTCTAAACTCGCGTTTTACTTCTGTACAAACATGTAAAAATGACGGATTTTCGGATTTTTTTTTTTAACAAAACATGTGCTATTATGTGATATTATACCTGCATTTCCTAGCTTAACCTCAGTAGTCTGAGCTTGCATTATGTTTGTAATTAATTATGATAATAATTGTTAATAAATAAATGAACATGTTTGTTGATTGTAAATATATGTCTGTTTCCCACGAAATGAGCATATACTTACGAGTAACAAATATTAGTTACTTAATCACACACTCTCGTAGACCACACATACATATGTCCTTGCAAACATGCCGTTAATTAAGTGGAATCAAGTGTATGTTACTGGGCAAATATGCATGTACTTATGTGAAAGTAATTGTATACAATAAAAATATTGTTTATTATTACACATTTATATATATTTATATATATATAAAATTAATGAAACACGCTCAAAAAAGCGAAATTTTTTAATGATTACACATAAGTAAAACGCATGTTTGGTCTTAAAGCTTATTCTTCTTTCTACACAAAGCATATTTGGATGTAAATATAACTCATTTGTAATTGCATTATATTAAGAGTATGTTATACTCGAATGCAAGCTATATGATCAGTGGTTTCTGATGTGAAATGATGGGTCAGCGTAAAGTACACTATACACAACCATAGGTAGACGCGTTTCGTCGATGGTTAAGCGACTTATCAATACCTTCGTGCTGTAGTAGTACCGACCTGCCGTTGCATGTTTTTCGTTCCATATATACGTATCTTACTATGAAATTACTTCTACATGCTGAAAAAAAATGGCCATTTTAACAAATTTCAGCAAACAAGTTCGCATCAAACATATATATATTTTTCCGAACCACAAACATTAACTTGTTTGAAGGTGATAAATATTAAATTATATATATGCAGTTTTGTGTCATTTTTTATTATACCCTCACCCTACGGGTAGGAGGGTATATATCATTTGATACGACCCAAAAGTGTAACACCTAGAAATATTCACATTAGACCCCAGGTGTCTTTGAACCAAATTCGATTCATGACTTTCTGAATCGTTTGAGCCATGTCCGTCTGTCCGTCCGTCTGTCCGTCTGTCTGTCCTGCTGGTACGCACGATAACTTTCGGAAGAGTTAAACGATCACTCTGAAATTTGGCATGGCTTAATATTTTCCCAAAACTGCTTATGGGATTGCATATGGGCTATATGGCCACACCCCTTCGGGTACCTCCCATACAAATCTGCTATTTCGCCCACTTTAGTAAACGTGTAATAATATCAATATGCCCACTCCGATCTTGGCAAAAATCCGTATTTAGTAAAAGTATAACTGAACAAAGTTTCTGACAAAAACTTGGAAGTCTGGCAACTCCCCTTCTGGTACCTCCCATACAAATGTACCATCCCGCCCTTGATAAACCGTCTAAAACTATCAGTATGATCAACGCTATCTTGCCCACATTTTGTATTTAGTACAGTTATAGCTAGACAAAGTTTTGGACAAAAACTTGGAAGTCTGGCAACTCCCCTTCTGGTACCTCCCATACAAATGTACCATCCCGCCCTTGATAAACCGTATAATACTATCAGTATAACCAACGCTATCTTGCCCACATTTTGTATTTAGTACAGTTATAGCTAGACAAAGTTTTGGACAAAAACTTGGAAGTCTGGCAACTCCCCTTCTGGTACCTCCCATACAAATGTACCATCCCGCCCTTGATAAACCGTATAATACTATCAGTATAACCAACGCTATCTTGCCCACATTTTGTATTTAGTACAGTTATAGCTAGACAAAGTTTTGGACAAAAACTTGGAAGTCTGGCAACTCCCCTTCTGGTACCTCCCATACAAATGTACCATCCCGCCCTTGATAAACCGTATAATACTATCAGTATAACCAACGCTATCTTGCCCATATTTTGTATTTAGTACAGTTATAGCTAGACAAAGTTTTGGACAAAAACTTGGAAGTCTGGCAACTCCCCTTCTGGTACCTCCCATACAAATGTACCACCCCGCCCCTGATAAACCGTCTAATACTATCAGTATGATCAACGCTATCTTGCCCACATTTTGTATTTAGTACAGTTATAGCTAGACAAAGTTTTGGACAAAAACTTGGAAGTCTGGCAACTCCCCTTCTGGTACCTCCCATACAAATGTACCATCCCGCCCCTGATAAACCGTCTAATACTATCAGTATGATCAACGCTATCTTGCCCACATTTTGTATTTAGTACAGTTATAGCTAGACAAAGTTTTGGACAAAAACTTGGAAGTCTGGCAACTCCCCTTCTGGTACCTCCCATACAAATGTACCATCCCGCCCTTGATAAACCGTATAATACTATCAGTATAACCAACGCTATCTTGCCCACATTTTGTATTTAGTACAGTTATAGCTAGACAAAGTTTTGGACAAAAACTTGGAAGTCTGGCAACTCCCCTTCTAGTACCTCCCATACAAATGTACCATCCCGCCCCTGATAAACCGTCTAATACTATCAGTATGATCAACGCTATCTTGCCCACATTTTGTATTTAGTACAGTTATAGCTAGACAAAGTTTTGGACAAAAACTTGGAAGTCTGGCAACTCCCCTTCTGGTACCTCCCATACAAATGTACCATCCCGCCCTTGATAAACCGTATAATACTATCAGTATAACCAACGCTATCTTGCCCACATTTTGTATTTAGTACAGTTATAGCTAGACAAAGTTTTGGACAAAAACTTGGAAGTCTGGCAACTCCCCTTCTAGTACCTCCCATACAAATGTACCATCCCGCCCCTGATAAACCGTCTAATACTATCAGTATGACCAGCGCGATCTTGCCCAAATTCTGTATTTAGTAAATCTATAGCTAGACAAAGTTTTGGACAAAAACTTGGAAGTCTGGCAACTCCCCTTCTGGTACCTCCCATACAAATGTACCATCCCGCCCTTGATAAACCGTCTAATACTATCAGTATGACCAAAGCTATCTTGCCCAAATTTTGTATTTAGTAAATCTATAAAACTGAACAAAGTTTCTGACAAAAACTTTGAAGTCTGGCAACTCCCCTTCTGGTACCTCCCATACAAATGTACCATCCCGCCTACCTTAGAAATCGTGTAGTAACACCAATATGACCAACGCGATCTTGTCCAAATTCTGTATTTACTAAATTTATAGCTTGACAAAAACTTGGAAGTCTGGCAACTCCCCTTCTGGTACCTCCCATACAAATGTACCATCCCGCCCCTGATAAACCGTCTAATACTATCAGTATGATCAACGCTATCTTGCCCACATTTTGTATTTAGTACAGTTATAGCTAGACAAAGTTTTGGACAAAAACTTGGAAGTCTGGCAACTCCCCTTCTGGTACCTCCCATACAAATGTACCATCCCGCCCTTGATAAACCGTATAATACTATCAGTATAACCAACGCTATCTTGCCCACATTTTGTATTTAGTACAGTTATAGCTAGACAAAGTTTTGGACAAAAACTTGGAAGTCTGGCAACTCCCCTTCTAGTACCTCCCATACAAATGTACCATCCCGCCCCTGATAAACCGTCTAATACTATCAGTATGACCAGCGCGATCTTGCCCAAATTCTGTATTTAGTAAATCTATAGCTAGACAAAGTTTTGGACAAAAACTTGGAAGTCTGGCAACTCCCCTTCTGGTACCTCCCATACAAATGTACCATCCCGCCCTTGATAAACCGTCTAATACTATCAGTATGACCAAAGCTATCTTGCCCAAATTTTGTATTTAGTAAATCTATAAAACTGAACAAAGTTTCTGACAAAAACTTTGAAGTCTGGCAACTCCCCTTCTGGTACCTCCCATACAAATGTACCATCCCGCCTACCTTAGAAATCGTGTAGTAACACCAATATGACCAACGCGATCTTGTCCAAATTCTGTATTTACTAAATTTATAGCTTGACAAAAACTTGGAAGTCTGGCAACTCCCCTTCTGGTACCTCCCATACAAATGTACCATCCCGCCCCTGATAAACCGTCTAATACTCTCAGTATGACCAACGCGATCTTGCCCAAATTCTGTATTTAGTAAATCTATAGCTAGACAAAGTACTTTTAGTAAAAGTATAACTGAACAATGTTTCTGACAAAAACTTTGAAGTCTGGCAACTCCCCTTCTGGTACCTCCCATACAAATGTACCATCCCGCCTACCTTAGAAATCGTGTAGTAACACCAATATGACCAACGCGATCTTATCCAAATTCTGTATTTAGTAAATCTATTGCTAGACAAAGTTTTGGACAAAAACTTGGAAGTCTGGCAACTCCCCTTCTGGTACCTCCCATACAAATGTACCATCCCGCCCCTGATAAACCGTCTAATACTATCAGTATGATCAACGCTATCTTGCCCACATTTTGTATTTAGTACAGTTATAGCTAGACAAAGTTTTGGACAAAAACGTGGAAGTCTGGCAACTCCCCTTCTGGTACCTCCCATACAAATGTACCATCCCGCCCTTGATAAACCGTATAATACTATCAGTATGACCAACGCTATCTTGCCCACATTTTGTATTTAGTACAGTTATATCTAGACAAAGTTTTGGACAAAAACTTGGAAGTCTGGCAACTCCCCTTCTAGTACCTCCCATACAAATGTACCATCCAATATTTTTCTATAGCATTCGGTATTTTAGGTTGCTATTATGACTTCATCAGATGTTACATGAAATGATGGTAGCTACGGTCACTTTTGACTTTCCGATACTTATGAGTATGAGACTTGTATGTTTTTACTGAGGGTGAGGGTATATATAAGTCGGTTTACCCGACTGCAACTTTTCCACTGGTTTTTTTTTTCAATTTCTGAATTTCTATATAACAATCCATCTCATTCTATCGGTATTGCTTATATTCTAAAGAGCGTAAATGCAGAAAAAAAAAATTACGAAAACAGTTACAAATACACACTTATTCGCACCCAAATGTTGTACATTGTTGTATTTAACAAGTTCGTTGTCTGTTTTTCCCAAACACGCTATTGCTTATACCCAAATATGTAATACTAATAGCAAACGAGTTATATTTACATCTAAATAAGCTTTGTGTAGAAGGAAATAAGCTTTACTTGCTACAAACACCAAACACGCGTTTTACTTGTGTGTGAACATTAAAAAAAGACGTATTTTTCAGCGTGTATGAACTACATACTATTGACGAACAGTAATACTGAGTATCAATAACTCTACACTTTGACAGACATTTGCTATTAATATTACGTATGCTGTTGCTTCTTTTTAGTTACAAAAATCAAATGAACTTTATTAATCAATTTTGCTTAACGATAACTCTCACTACCCTAGTCAGCAGAATCATGTTGATCGAATCCTCGATGTTGTGCTGTGTCAGTGGCACGTGTGGTTGTTGGCATTTTGATATTAATATTACGATACACGCCATAGCGTGTTTGACAAAACACATGCAATGAACGTGTGAAATTCTACAAAGTACAATATTTGCGTTCAAATATTTCAGTATTTGTATATCTGTTTTTGTACTAAATTTGAAGAAAAGCTATGCAAAGTGAAAATTTATATGTATATTGTGAAATGGAATGTAACAAAGATGTTCCAAACATATATTATGAGACGTGTTATGTGAGAATCTCAGGTAAAAAATAAAAAATAAGTTTTCAGCCAAAGTCGTGAGATCTCTCGTGGCTAATAAATATTGTGAAAACTGCAAGCAATTTTCCAAATTTTGTCAAAGATATTATTATTCACTGGCAATAGACGAAAGCATTGTTTGCAAAACATTAAATATAATGTATTTTTACTTTAATAAAATTGATTCTGAAAACTATATTTTTTGATTTTGTACAAAAGTACAATTTCAATGAAGGGATAGTACAAAACGAAGAAACCGATTTATCATCCCTGATGTACATATTCTGCTTCTTTTGAGTTATTGCGTTTTGTTTTCTAACGTTGAGTTGTCAATCAGTAGTTGTGCTGCATAGTCCTAAATGTGCGGAAAGTGTTAAAATTATTTTTGCATAAAATCATGTTAAAGAAATATTATCAGTAAGTATGAATGAGTATGGCAAATAAAATAATGTGTTCCTGTCAGTGAAAAAAATGAAAACGAAGAAACACATAAGAAGCTCAATGAAATAGTAACGGTTTGGGCAGAAAAAATTGTTGGCAGTGATTTTTTTTTGCAGTTCCTTGGACGTTAGTAAGTCATTCGTGCAATGATTCATATAGACAGGTTGATCTTTTTATATTTACAGGGTTGAAGCCAAACGAGATTTTAATTTTTATGCAAACGTTAAGCACTTGTTAATGAGTACTCTCATCATATTTTCTCTCTGTTTGTAGGACACAGTGACCATTGTGTGACCATATCAGCACAGAACCCATTCATGTTCATCAATATGCAATGTACGAGACTTTGTGCCACAGACAAAAATAATTTAAGTGCATTTTTTGTGTATAACAACATATCGTTTTATTTCCAGAATGTTCTCTAATACCGACAGCGTCTCGCAGTCGCCATAGACATCACACATTTCCACGAAATTCCAAGCCCAATGCATTTGCGCACATCGAGACACAACAAGCGACCGCAATAAAAAATAGTGAAATTTCAACGCAACCGTAATAAAATATTGAACCCTTCTTGTTTGTTACCAAATCGTTTTATTATTTATTTTTAGCTTATTTTGTCAATAGATATTTTTTTTATTATTTCTACCAATTAACAACTTAAAACACTAGTAACACAGTTTGAGATTTTATATATAATATATATTACATCAAATATAAGCGATTTCAAGGAGTTATCGTAACAATTAATAGGAAAAAAGGTAGTAAAAACCTATATGTAAGTTTTTAAGACAGTTACTATGAAGATCTTACAAAAATGAGAAAATACGGACTCCCCCTAATGTTGACGACCACCGCAAACGTTTAAAGGACCATGATTTACGGATATGCACTTGGAATGTACGATCACTTCTCAGACCAGGTGCCTCTATCCAACTGGCGGATGTCCTCGAAGAATACAGAGCTAACATCACCGCAATTCAGGAAATAAGATGGAAAGGGCACGGCGTAAATAAAATGAGAAACTGCGATGTTTATTACAGCTGCCATTAAAGCAGGCACCAGTTTGGATGCGGATTTGTTGTGAACACAAGAATACGTCACCTTGTCGCCGGTTTCACACCAGTGGATAAACGGCTGGCCACAATCCGCATCAAGGCTAAGTTTTTCTTTATTAGCCTGATTTGTGCTCACGCGCCGACGGAAGAATCCAAAGATACATTTTACGAGCGCCTAGAGCAAGCATACGACCGCTGTCCCGGCCATGACATTAAAATTGTTCTCGGGGATTTGAATGGCAAAGTAGGCAGGGAAAACGTCTTTGGTCCCACCGTCGGTAATATCAGCCTCCACGATGACACCTCCGATAACGGAATGAGGCTGATCGATTTCGCCGCCGCAAGGAATATGGTTATTCGCAGCACCAGGTTTAAGCATCGCAAAACCCATAAGGCAACATGGCTGTCACCTGATGGAAAGACGAAAAACCAAATCGATCATGTTGTGATAGACGGAAGGCATGCATCGAGCGTGCTAGACGTACGGACTTTCCGAACTGCCAACATTGATTCGGAGCACTACCTTGTAGCAGCCAAGTGCTCGTTTAAGTGCAGCAAAACCCGTACGTAACAGCACCAAACGAAAGCTAGACGTCGAAAAGCTGAAATCGCAACCGACAGCACAAGCCAACTCCACGAAGTTACCTCATCTCCTCCTGCTAAACCCTCCACCTCCCGATAATATCAGCGAACAATGGCAACACATATACAACTCCATGACGAAGGCCGCCGAAGAAGAAATTGGTTACCGAAAGCGGCAACAAAGGAACCAATGGTACGATGAGGAGTGTAAAGCCGCCACTGAAGTTAAAAACGTTGCATATAGGGCGACACTCGATGGCAACGCGAGCTGTGTTGGAGCGATACCGAGAGTTGAGGAGGGAGGAAAATCGTATATTCCGAAAAAAGAGATGGAAAGACGGAAATGTGAAGAGATTGAGTTCTATGGAAATAGAAATGATGCCAGAAAATTCTACCAACGAGTAAAACATCAAAGACAAGACTCGTCTACTGGCATAACTTCGTGTAGAGATGAAAATGGGAACCTGGTGACAGACACGTCGAGTGTGCTGAGGATTTGGACGAAACATTTCGCCAGCCTGTTAGCGGCTGAAGAATCTGGCGAAGAAAACATCCCGCAACCAATCTTAGATGATGCTGTTGAATGTCCACCCCCTAACCCAGATGAGGTCAAAGCAGCAATATCCCGGCTTAAAAACAACAAGGCTGCAGGTGCTGATGGAATTCCAGCAGAGCTGTATAAGACCGAAGGAGAACAGCTGATAAGGTGCATGCATCAGCTAGTCTGCACCACCACCTCAGCGTACTATGCCCAATTCACAAGAAAGGAGACAAAACCGTTTGCGCCAACTACCGCGGAATAAGTCTCTTATCCATCGCATATAAAATATTATCTAGCATATTGTGTGAAAAATTGAAGCCAAAATTCGACGAACTAATTCAGCCCTATCAGTGTGGCTTCAGGCCGAATAAATCCGCCGTCGACCAAATCTTTACACTTCGCCAGATCCTGGAAGAGACCCATGAAATGCAAAGCGATACTTACCATCTATTCATCGACTATAAAGCCGCCTTCGACACGCCGATAAGAGACAAATTGTTTGAAACCATGTCTGCGTATGAGATCCCATCGAAACTTGTACGCCTCTGTAGAATGACTCTGAGTGACACTAGATCCTCAGTAAAAATAGGAAGCGACCTCTCCGAACCATTCTCTACCAGAATTGAGAAGGAATCAGCGAAGATGGGTCTAATGGTGAACGACGACAAAACAAAATTTATGCTTGCCACTGCGAGGCAAACGTCGCGACGAAAGAAAGGCGACATAGTGAATGCCGGCAATTGCAACGTCGAGGTAGTGGAAGAATTTGTATACCTCGGCTCCGCCATTAATAGAAATAATAATGTCAGCATCGAAATAAAGCGAAGGATCGAGCTGGAAAATATATGTTATTTCGGGCTCAACAAACAATTCATTAACAGAGCCCTCTCTCGTCGAACTAAAATAACACTGTACAACACTCTTATTCTGCCTGTGCTTCTTCATGGCGCCGAAACGTGGGTACTTGCGAAAGCAGATGAAGCTGTGCTGGGTGTATTTGAGAGAAAAATCCTTCGAAAAATCTATGGACCGATCTGTGTTAACATATAGTATAGACGTCGAACGAACCGTGAACTGTATGAGCTATATCGCGACATGAACGTAGTAAAGCGCATCAAAATACAGCGATTGCGCTGGTTGGATCATGTCGGTCGAATGAATACAAACGCTCCAGCCAGAAAGGCGTTGGACGACAACTACCACGGAAGGCGCAGACAGGGAAGACCGAGACTCCGGTGGAGGGACCAATTGGAAGAAGACATGAAAATCCTTGGTATCACGAACTGGAGAAGACAAGCAGAAGACCGAACTGCTTGGAAATCATTTATTCAGCAGGCCAAGAATAACAACAGGTTGTAGAGCCAACTTAAGTAAGTAAGTAAGAAGATCTATATGATTGAATATAACCTTGTAGTCACTGTGAAACCAAACTTCTCAAATGTGCGTAGTTGGAACTTCTGCATCTATTGTCAAATGTCAGAGTCAGGTCAGTTATAAAGGTTTCAATAATTTTTTGACGGTATGAGCGGTGGAGATCTGAGGTAGAGTACAGTTTAGACAAATTATATATAATTTTAAGATTTTTGTTTTGGATTATTTGAAGATTTCTCTTGTGAGATTTTGCACAGCTGCCTCAGACTTAACATCCATATGTGAGAAGTGGGTGTATACACAATTTATATAAAAGTAACTTATTTTTAATCACCCTCTCGGAATTTGTTCCCTTTTCGCCAAATCGCAATCGCCAATCTGTTAACAGGGAAATGTGGCAACTTCGAAAAAATTCCCCCTATCGTAAATGGGTTTTTTTAGAGGAATATTGTTCGCCATTTTCTTTTTTTGTTCACTTTGCATTTTGTCGACGTTTTGTTAAAACGTAAAATGTAAGTATTAGTTTTTTTCCATTTTGAAATAAAAAATAGAATTTTTCAGGAATAGTACAACTAATAAGAATCAAATGGATATTTTGCTGCCAAGAATGCAGGAAAATCCGTCCATATCTGGGGGTTATACAAAGGAATCCAAACATAATGTAGCATCCTTCTGGAAAAATGTAAACAACGAACTGAACAGTGCTGGACAACCTGGGAAATCTGTAGCTGATTGAAAAAGGGTTTTGAATATACTAATGATTAATAATGGTTATTACTTACTTACTTAAGTTGGCTCTACAACCTGTTGTTAGTCTTGGTAGGCTTAATAAATGATTTCCAAGCATTTCGGTCTTCTGCTTGTCTTCTCCAGTTCGTGATACCAAGGATTTTCATGTCTTCTTCCACTTGGTCCCTCCACCGGAGTTTCGGTCTTCCCTGTCTGCGCCTTCCGTGGTAGTTGTCGTCCAACGCCTTTCTGGCTGGAGCGTTTGTATTCATTCGACCGACATGATCCAACCAGCGCAATCGCTGTATTTTGATGCGCTTAACTACGTTAATGTCGGGATATAGCTCAGTTCAGTTATAGCCTTTGACGTGAACGGTTGTGCTTTTATATTGCGCGGAAGAAAATATTATTGAAAATTCATACACATTCTTTAGTGATATTAGTGTGTGTACAGGTGAGAATGTCGTTACTAAAAGTCCCAGAAAATGTGTGCAGTAGCTGCAATATCATATTAACAAGCAATTACGTTCTGTGCCATCATTGCAATAAAAAAATTCACTTTAGCTCATATAGTGTGCCCTCGGAGAGCACATACAACAACATGAGCAACGCAAAAAAGGCAGAGTGGAAATGTCATATGTGCAAACCACGAAATAAATCGCCAAATAACATTTACCAAACCTTCGTGTACAGTGGAAATGCACAAGATCAACAAAGAGAAGATGATGAGGATGAAAATGAAAACAGCAAACGGTTCAAAGATGCATCATCGATCACAAATCACCCTACAACCAACATCAATCTGATGTAATGGAACTAAAAGTCGGCATGAGCGAAGTGAAGGAATCCATCCAACAAAAGCAAAATAATGTACGAGGAACTTGGGTACTTATTAGCGAGTTAATTGGGAAAAATGTGTACAATGTTGATGAAATAATTCAAAAAAACTTTGCAAATGAAAACTTAAATGATATTACTACATACATGCCAAATAAAAACAATTGAAAACACAGAAATAAATATACAAAACAGAATGTATCTAGGAAACACAAATGAAGACGAAGTTTTCAATATACTAAAAACCCTTAATCCAAGAAAAGGTGCTGGAGCGGATGGAATAAGAGCCATAGATTTAAAAACAAACGCATTGTGCCTAACACCAATAATAACCAAATTAGTAAATAGTAGTCTTAGTGAATCAACTATACCCGAAATACTGAAAATATCGTGGATTCGACCAATACACAAAACGGGCAGTAAATCGGAGTACATTAACTACAGACCAATCTCAATTTTGTCCGCGTTGGAAAAGTCCTGGAGGAAGTAATGGTAAGAAGACTGAATGGATTTTTATCAAAATACAATATCATAAACAAAAACCAGTATGGTTTCCAAAAAGGAAAGAACATAAATCAATTGCTAGGTCGTTTTTCTAACCATGTAAACCAAAGCCTGAGTAAACACATGCACTGTCTAGCCCTGTTTATCGACTTCAGCAAAGCATTTGACACTCTTTCGCACAGCAAGCTGATAGACATTTTTGAATGAAATGGAATAAGAGGTCACTGCCTGAAATGGTTCAAAAATTACCTTCAATGCAGAACTTTTCGCGTCAAAATCGACATTAAACTTAGTGAAATCGCCAACACAACACACGGAGTACCACAAGGCTCAAAACTCGGACCAATCATGTACATAATATACGCGAATGATATGATGAGCCTATTGAGGGAAAGCACAGCTTTTGCGTATGCAGATGACACGGCCACTTCAAGTGGAAAATATATATTGAAAATATGCAAAAGAAGCTTAGAAATTCATCATACGCATTATACCACCTGAGCAACTGCTCTCCATATAACGTCTTTAGACAAGCTTACTTCTCATTGGTAGTATCTTTCTTAAGACATGGTATAACTGCTTGGGGAAGCTCAACGCACTGTAGGACACTCTACAACTAACACAAAATAGATTTCTAAAATTACTCCACAACAAGAAACAAAATATACAAATAAATCAAAATCAAAATTACCACGCAGATAACACTCGCACATCACTTAATAACAAAGAACTATATAAGAGCCTAGAGATAATGGATATCTCAAGCATATACAAAACAACAATTATAAATTAATTTTACAATAAACCATCAACAAAATACTCGAATACTGGAAAAAATTCGTTGGCTGTAACTTTACCATCAACACTAAATAAGTTGCCAAAACACCTGATAAATGTTCAAAATAAAACACAGATGAAAAAATTATTAAAGAATCATTTTATGCTTTTAAAATGAAAGCCTTATAATACAATATATGGGTGAATAATCTTAAATGACTCCTTTCTGTGTCCGGCTGTTTAAAATTGTGTTGTATTAACTAATTTTTTTTATAAATATGTTCTAAGCAGCTTATTATATTTGTTAAAATAACCCACGTATTAGTTTTTAAAATTTTTAATTTGTTAATATCGAAAAAAAGAAGTACAGTACATGTAGTCTCAGTCCCGTGGCGTGTCCAAAACCGACGCAGCAAAATAAACCGTACTTATTATGTATGTAAATATTAAAAATCTGTAATTGCATTCAAATTAATTTATGCACTATCACTTCAAGTCACATATACTCTTTTTTTGATTTAATTAAATTAATTTTAAGAAATTATAAAAATCATTGACTTTTGTCCGGAACATTTTCTCTCAGTCCCGTGCCTGGTGTGGTTTTCTGCTTAAAAAAGGTAACGTTCAGTTTGTAGTGTTTCTCTCGCGCTGAAGTATTGTTCTCTTCGAAGGTTCTCGAAGAAACTCTACTTCTATTCTACTTCTAAATTTTTGTTTTTAGTATTTAGTCATATAGCTGAGCTAAACATGTTGCAAACATATAATATACACAATTTATTTAGTTTACATCCTGCAGACAAGCCATGTTGGCTTGTATGGTATTAATACCATACACAATACCCCTGAATTTAAAAAAAAAACAGTTCACGGTTCGTTCGACGTCTATACTCCTCGTTAACACAGATCGGTCCATAGATTTTTCCAAGGATTTTTCTCTCAAATACACCCAGCACAGCTTCATCTGCTTTCGTAAGTACCCACGTTTCGGCGCCATAAAGAATCACAGGCGGAATAAGAGTGTTGTACAGTGTTATTTTAGTTCGACGAGAGAGGGCTCTGTTCCTGAATTGTTTGTTGAGCCCGAAATAACATATATTTTCCAGCACAATCCTTCGCTTTATTTCGATGCTGTCGTTATTATTTCTATTAATGGCGGAGCCGAGGTATACAAATTCTTCCACTACATCGACGTTGCAATTGCCGGGCTTCACTATGTCGCCTTTCTATCGTCGCGACGTTTGCCTCGCAGTGGCAAGCATAAATTTTGTTTTGTCCTCGTTCACCATTAGACCCATCTTCGCTGATTCCTTCTCAATTCTGGTAGTGAATGGTTCGGAGAGGTCGCTTCCTATTTTTACTGAGGATCTAGTGTCACTCAGAGTCATTCTACAGAGGCGTACAAGTTTCGATGGGATCTCATACGCAGACATGGTTTCAAACAATTTGTCTCTTATCGGCGTGTCGAAGGCGGCTTTATAGTCGATGAATAGATGGTATGTACGCTTTGCATTTCATGGGTCTTTTCCAGGATCTGGCGAAGTGTAAAGATTTGGTCGACGGCGGATTTATTCGGCCTGAAGCCACACTGATAGGGCTGAATTAGTTCGTCGAGTTTTGGCTTCAATCTTTCACACAATATGCTAGATAATAGTTTATATGCTATGGATAAGAGACTTATTCCGCGGTAGTTGGCGCAAACGGTTTTGTCTCCTTTCTTGTGAATTGGGCATAGTACGCTGAGGTTCCAATCATTAGGCATGCATTCATTCTCCCAGATGGTGCAGACTAGCTGATGCATGCACCTTATCAGCTGTTCTCCTCCGGTTTTATACAGCTCTGCTGGAATTCCATCAGCACCTGCAGCCTTGTTGTTTTTAAGCCGGGATATTGCTGGTTTGACCTCATCTGGGTTAGGGGGTGGACATTCAACAGCATCATCTAAGATTGGTTGCGGGGTGTTTTCTTCGCCGGATTCTTCAGCCGCTAACAGGCTGGCGAAATGTTTCATCCAAATCCTCAGCACACTCGACGTGTCTGTCACCAGGTTCCCATTTTCATCTCTACACGAAGTTATGCCAGTAGACGAGTCTTGTCTTTGATGTTTTACTCGTTGGTAGAATTTTCTGGCATCATTTATATTTCCATAGAACTCAATCTCTTCACATTTCCGTCTTTCCATCTCTTTTTTCGGAATATACGATTTTCCTCCCTCCTCAACTCTCGGTATCGCTCCAACACAGCTCTCGTTGCCATCGAGTGTCACCCTATATGCAACGTTTTTAACTTCAGTGGCGGCTTTACACTCCTCATCGTACCATTGGTTCCTTTGTTGCCGCTTTCGGTAACCAATTTCTTCTTCGGCGGCCTTCGTCATGGAGTTGTATATGTGTTGCCATTGTTCGCTGATATTATCGGGAGGTGGAGGGTTTAGCAGGAGGAGATGAGGTAACTTCGTGGAGTTGGCTTGTGCTGTCGGTTGCGATTTCAGCTTTTCGACGTCTAGCTTTCGTTTGGTGCTGTTACGTACGGGTTTTGCTGCACTTAAACGAGTACGTACCTTGGCTGCTACAAGGTAGTGGTCCGAATCAATGTTGGCAGTTCGGAAAGTCCGTACGTCTAGCACGCTCGATGCATGCCTTCCGTCTATCACCACATGATCGATTTGGTTTTTCGTCATTCCATCAGGTGACAGCCATGTTGCCTTATGGGTTTCGCGATGCTTAAACCTGGTGCTGCGAATAACCATATTCCTTGCGGCGGCGAAATCGATCAGCCTCATTCCGTTATCGGAGGTGTCATCGTGGAGGCTGAAATTACCGACGGTGGGACCAAAGATGTTTTCCCTGCCTACTTTGCCATTAAAATCCCCGAGAACAATTTTAATGTCATGGCCGGGACAGCGATCGTATGCTTGCTCTAGGCGCTCGTAAAATTGATCTATGGTCTCTTCGTGTTTCTCTTCCGTCGGCGCGTGAGCACATATCAGGCTAATAAAGAAAAACTTAGCCTTGATGCGGATTGTGGCCAGCCGTTCACTGGTGTGAAACCGGCGACAAGGTGACGTACTCTTTTGTTCACAACAAAGCCGCATCAGTAATGTTCTGTGCTTTGTCCATTGTGCACGCACAATTTTTTTGTTCCGTCCGCGTCGCGGCCAGCAATAAGAAAACAAAAACAAAATAATATTAAAAATAACTAAAATAACAACTACAAAACAAGAATCAATAGACCGCTAACACAAAACGCAATACTAAAAGACATAACAAAACAGCAATAAAAAATAATAACGAAATTAAAAGGGAAATTTAACAAAACAAAACAGACAACACACAACACAGCCATCACCATCACCAACTACTACATAAACCGGACCATCTCCCTCGCTCATCACCAACAACAAAAACAACCACACAAGAATCAACGCACCGACTAACACAAAGGGCTTTTCTATGTCCCCCGTGCCTTGCACTTGTGTTCCCCCTCCTTTCTCCCTTTCGCATATCACAAATAATTCTGCATTCTTCTTGTCGCTTTTCTGTTAGTTGTTGTAGGTATAACACTGAACAACTAACAGAAATTTTGTTTTGACGTTTTTTTGTTATTTGGTAGTGTTATGGTAGGTAGGTTTCAAATTCACTTCGCGAATATTCGCGGGTTGAGGTCGAATTTTTTTTGCGGTATACTCGCACATTCCATAGGCCGGATGTCCTCGCTCTATGTGAGACCAAGGTATGGGAGGATTCTGATCCACAGGATTTTCACATTCCTGATTATCACACTCTATCCTCTTTTTCTTCACACAGTGGCCTTGTGACATTTACACGTAATAGTGTTGTGTTTCAGAGTCAGCAACATTTGGACTCACAAGACCCAGAATTCAACTCCCTTTGGGTTAAGTTCAGGATTGGATCGCACCTCTTACAGTTCGGGTTTCTTTATAGAAGTCCAAACTTGGAAAGGGAGGCTACCCTAAATGGCTTCGACGCCCTTTACGATTATATTTCAAAAGTCTTAGCAGATTTTCCGGAGAGAGAAATTTTAGTTGCTGGGGATTTCAATGTCCACAATAACTCTTGGCTTCCGCATTCGAGCCACACATCTCCGGAGGGTCAGTACGCTAAGCTATTTGCCGCGCACAACGACTTGGCGCAATTAGTGAATGAACCAACACACATTCCGCGTGTTGAAGGGCAACAACAAAATATTCTTGACCTTTTCTTAACCTCACACCCTGAAAAGTACGAGGTTAACATTCTTGCACCTCTTGGTATCTCGGATCATTGCACAATTTCAGCATCCTTTTCGTTCTCCGATCTTCGAGCCACTTCTAAACCAGTCACGAAGCGGACAATGTATATATACGAAAAGGCACGTTGGGCCAAGAAATTGGCGTTTAAATAAAAATGTCAATACTGAGCTGCTACGCAAACAGGCAAGATCATCGTGCCCGTGTGCTTAGGCGCGAAAAACTTCTTTACGAACAGCGTCTTCGTGCTAAAGTTCTCTCTTCTCTCAGGGGAAGTAAAAGCTTTTGTTCATTTGTAAAAACGGTAAGGGACAATTCTTCATCTTCTATCCCAACTCTCGTTAACGATGACAATATATTCACGGACCCGGTTGACAAAGCTAACCTTCTGGCTGAAATATTTGCAAAGAATTCATCTTTGCCAGATTGCAGTCAACCACTCCCCGTGATCGAAAACGTATCTAGTTCGATGCGCCAGATTTTTTTTCGAACACGCGGTGTTAAAAGGGTTCTTGCAGATCTTAACGTAAATAAAACTCCGGGCACGGATGGTATTTCAGCACTTGTCCTATGTAAGTGCTCTTCGACGCTAGCTCGTCCATTGCGCAATCTTTTCAACATGTCGTACCGTACTGGTATTTACCCTTCAAGTTGGAAAGTTGCCAATGTTCAGGCGATCCCCAGGAAAGGTGAGGCTACAAATCCTGGGAATTACAGTCCAATTTCAATATGTTCTGCGCTCTCGAATGTCATGGAGAGCATGGTTAACCACCATCTTGTTAAGTATTTAGAGTCAAATGGCCTTCTTAATGATAAACAGTATGATGGCGTTCCTTTCGGAGCGATGGAGTCGATCCATTCACCGCCTTGCAAGTTACGAAAGCAAGGTCTTAGCTCTGGATATTTCCATGGCGTTCGATAGGGTCTGGCACGGCGCACTCATATCAAAACTTATTGCATTTGGTGTCGGTAATACCTTCTCTCGATTCATATCGAGTTTTCTCAGGGATCGCTCTATACGAGTTGTTATAGATGTGGTCTCATCCAACGAGCATAGGCTGACCGCAGGAGTGCCACAAGGCTCTGTCCTCTCTCCTTCTCTATTTCTTAGTTTCATTGACGACCTGTTTGGGCAGACTGTGAACCCAATCTACTCCTTTGGAGATAACAGCAATCTCTGTCATTCGTACTCATTTGATCATCGACCAAGTCCCTCGGAGATAGAGGACAAAAGGCGTACGATAAACAACTCACTTAACCGCGACGATTTGTGAGTGGGGCCAAATGAACAGAGTAGATTTTAATGGACAAAAGACCCAGTGCTGTTTGTTGTCACACGTTCCGCTGATCCCTCACCGTCGTCAATTTCTATGGGTGGTGTGGACATCGACGAATCAGACACTCTTGATGTTCTGGGCATTAAGATACAGGGTGATGCTCGCTGGGCTAGTCACATATTCGAAGTGTCGAAAGAAGCATTCAAGTGTTTAGACTTTTTAAAGCGGTGCAAGAAATACTTCACTCCATCTGATCTCGTAAATATTTCCACCACCTACATCCGACCTAAAATGGAATACAACTCCCATATATGGGCAAGGGGCTCCAAAGTCATCTTTGCAGCTTCTGGATCGTGTATTGATATTCTGGGCATAAAGATACAGGGTGATGCTCGCTGGGCTAGCCATATATTCGAAGTGTCGAAAGAAGCATTCAAGTGTTTAGACTTTTTAAAGCGGTGCAAAAAATACTTCACCTCATCTGATCTCGTAAATATTTACACCACCTACATCCGACCTAAAATGGAATACAACTCCCATATATCGGCAGGGGCTCCAAAGTCATCTTTGCAGCTTCTGGATCGTGTACAGAGGAGAGCGGTGGTGATGATAGGGGATGGTAGGGTATCCAACTCTATTGTCTCCTACATCATCGCCGGAACGTGGATTGTGTATCGCTGTTCTATAGATACTTCAATGGTATCTGTTCGTCAGATATCCGTCATCTGGTCCCTGAAGTTAGAACATTTTGCCGGAATACTCGGCTATCCAGGGAGTCTCATCCGTTCATTGTCAAATAGCCGGTTGACCGGACGACACACTGTAGAGATTATTCGTTCTTCAGCCGAACTGTTCGTATGTGGAATAATCTTCCAGCAAGTGTTTTTCCTCCTGCTATGACATTACCAAATTCAAGGCAAACATCAACAAACACTAGTCCCTCTTTCCTCCTTCCAATACCTGTCTTTCCTATCGCTAACACAGTGCATTGCATTTATAGAGGGCATCCCCTGAGTGTTAGTCAATTAAAAAAAAGCATCCACTCAGCTTTATAATTTATCGCAGACATTTTCTTGGCAGGTGGCAAAGAATTTGTTAGCATTTTTAAAAGATATGTAAATGCATCCTTATTTACCCGAAAATATTTAGAAAATCTGAAAAGAGGCAGCTCTAGCAAAACCAAAGCTTGCTTCTTATGGATGCAATGCTCCAGGTTATGTCCGTGCTAACTGCCCGAACTGTAGTGTGAAACTCCGAAATAATACGCCGGTGGCCGTAAGTTTTAATTATCTGGGTATGTGCGTTGGTCGAGATATCCCTATAGTCAATGTGCAACTTTTTGGTATTCCTGGACAGGCTTTCTTCGATACAGGTGCAAAAACGAGCGTCGCTAGTTCCAATTTAAAGCAAATCACGCAATTAAAAGGCTGAAAATTCGAAAATATCGACTGCAGAGTTACTCTCGCTGATGGAACCACGGATGTGCGAAAATTTCAAACAACAATAACTAAAATTGTTATCGGAGGCAGGTGCCTGAACATCAAGTTTTTGATATTTCCGGACCAGAGAAACCATCGAATCCTACTCGGTACTGACTTTTTGGAGGAAGCACAGATTGTTTTGAATATGGGACAGCAACACTGGTACTTCGAGGGATGTCCAACAACAGTGTTCGATTTTGCTGAGGAATTGCAGATGGGAATGAATTTGGTGGAGACGATGGATGATTTGCTGCATGCCGCAAAGAGCACGAAATATATGACTACTTTGGACTTACAAAGTGGATATTACCAAGTAGAAGTATCAATGGAGGACCGCGATAAAACATGTCTGATAACCCCATTTGGTACGTTTCGTTTTAAAAGAATGCCGTTTGGTTTGAGGAATGCCCCCGCCACATTTCAGAGGTTGATAAATCGTTTTAAAGTGGGAATTCCAAATGTGTGCATCTTGGCCTATCTCGATGATATCATCATATGTTCTGAAACATTCCAGCGTCATTTGGAAGACCTTAGCTTGGTTTTCGAAAGAATATTGTTGTTCAAACTTCGCCTAAACAATATGAAATGCAACTTTTGCTGTTCCAGCCTGAGATTTCTTGGTCACATCATTAAGCCTGAAGGCATAGCAGTAGATCCAGCAAAGGTACAGGCAATCGTCGATCGTAAAGAACCCAAAAATGTGAAAGAACTTATATCATTTATTCAAACTTGCTCCTGGTATCGCCGATTCATCAGTGGGTATGCCGAGATTGCGAGACCATTGACCAATTTAACCAAGAAATTAGCTGTGTGGAAATGGGAAAATGCTGAGGAAAATGCTTTTAATCTATTAAAACAGGCCTTGACAAGTCCACCTGTATTGAATCAAGCTGTGGATAACGTGCCATTCGCGATACAAACAGATGCCAGCGCGTATGCTTTGGGAGCAGTTCTACTCCAGGGGGAGGGTCAAGAAGAACATCCAATTGAGTATAGCAGCCGTCTATTAAGTAATGCAGAACGGAATTACTCTACCACGGAAAGGGAAGCCCTGGCTATTGTGTGGGCCTGTAACAAATTCGGCGGGTACATAGAAGGTGGAGAAGTAAGATTGTTGACTGATCACCAGCCATTAAAGTGGTTATTAAGCATTAAATCACCAACAGGACGACTTGCAAGATGGGGTCTACAGATCCAGCAATACAATTTTTCGATTGATTATCTCCCTGGTAAAACAAATGCTACTGCCGATATGCTTTCCAGACCACCATGTCCAGAAAACGACCATGAAAATCAGAAGAATTGTATATGTGCGTTTATTGTCGATATGCCGAGCAAAAGCATGTCAGAAATTCGAGATGAACAAATGAAAGATAAATATATTAAGGACATAATGACATCTCTTGAAAAGCAGGATGAAAATTTTCTAAGGTGGATTAATCGAAATTATATCCTTAATGACGGCATCCTGTACTGCTACGCGAACGATGACTGTGATGATGCTCAACTTCTAGTTCCAACCCACGAAAGGCTGGACATTTTGAAAAGTTATCACGACCTCAGGTCATTATGGTATAGAGAAGACAATTGCTCGTACTGCCAGTAGATATTTTTGGCCTGGAATGAGAAGTGAAATAGCTAAATATGTGAAGAATTGCCTTTATTGTCAGCGTTATAAAGCAACGTATTTGAAACCTGTCGGATTTCTACAAACGACAAGCAGTAAACAAAGTTTCGAGGACCTTATGGACCTTATGGACCTTATTGGTCCATTGCCACAGACTGAAGACGGTTACCGATGGATCCTGGTAGTGGGAGATTTTGCCAGTAGATGGACTGAACTATTCAAGCTGACAGATGCTACTTCAGAAGCATACGCAAAGATTTTAGTTGAGGAAATATTTCTACGTTTTGGTCTTCCACGGCGTGTTAAATCAGACAATTGTGTTCAATTTGTTTCAGCGATAATGCAGAAAGTTTGCTATTGCCTGGGCATACAACAACAATTCACTCCAGTCTACCATCCTGAAGCAAATCCTGTGGAGCGGAAGAATAGAGATTGGCCATAATTGTTCAAGAGCACCATGACAGCTTGCACCACAGTTTACCAGCAGTCCGTTTCGCCATGAACGCAGCTAAATATCAAAGCACCGGTTACAGCGCATCATTTTTAACGTTTGGACGAGAAATGCGAACGCTTGATGACGTGCAACATGATGTCAAATCTATAATAGAGTCTGAGAACTTTATACCCGAATTCTCAACATACCTGAAAACGATCGCAAATGTTTTGAAAGATGCCAGGGAAACAGAGAGTAAAGCGCAGGACAAAAACAAGTCTTATGTGGATCGACGAAGACGCCATCAACCAGATTTTAAAATTGGAACAAGAGTGCTAGTGAATACTCATGTTTTAAGTATTACTTCGAAGGGCATTACATCCAAATTTGTGCCAAAATGGATGGACCTTATGTGATTACCCGCAAGATTGGCTCTTCTACATTTGAAGTTTCGTTACCCAGCAACCTGAATACTCCTCTAGGTTCATATCATGCTTCTGCTTTGACGATGTACTAGGGAACCAACTCAGAAAATTCTCCAGTACCAGTCAATCCCATAAGAAAACGAGGCAGACCAAAGAAGTAACAGTAATCTAAAATCCCAGATGTTGACGTGCTACTCGAGGCGTGATCCGACACGTCAAAGGGGGAGTCTGTAGCGGTTGTATTATTAGTATTAAGTACAATATCATTATTTAAGTAACGTAACTTCATTTAACGTAACAACATTACTTTACGCTGTACGCGTTCCAATAATCAATGTCACACATCTATGATTTTCAACGAACCATCTGTTTAAGAACTTTTCTTCGTTGAGTACAGCTTTATAAAGATTGTTTCCTTATATTTGAGAAAGTTCTCTTTGCCGAGAGTATAAAGGCAGCGCACTCAACAGGAATTGTTCATTCTCGTTGTACAGGTTGGTTCGAGTGGTCGATCAGTTGCAGGCAGCAAGCAATAGGATTCGTGGTGGCTATTCGCCGCCGTTTCTTGTTGTTGTTGTTTGTATTTATTGTCATACATGACAACACAAGTATATTGGATTCGTGATGGCTATACGCCGTCGTTTCTCTTTGCTTGTGTTGTTATTGTTGTCCGCCACCATAGCAAAACAGTACATACATTCGTGGTAGCTTTTCGCAGCCGTTTGTTTGTGTTGTTGCGGTGTGTGTGTGTATAGTTGATTGGTAATGCTTTTATTTGCGTAATATTTTTCTTATTCATTCTCGTTGTAGAGATCGTAGTCCCGTTAGAGCGAATATTGTTAAATAAAAGAGCCGTTGCTTCAAGAATACTCAAAACAAAACATTAAAGGAGTTTTTTTCTACGAAAGGCAAGAAATTTCTTTAATTGGCGCCCACGAGGAAAATTAAACAAAACCGTACTACAAATATCAATTTTTAGTTAAAAATTTTTGATCATATGATGTCTTATTGTTTCATTGTAGTTTACAGTTTTAATTATTTCATTTATGGTTTTAATGAGTTCATTGATATTTTTCTAATGATAACTTATGTATTACTACTTCAGGGATCTTTTCGTCTTTGGTTTTTAGTCTATCCATATAACCCTGTAGTTCAGCTAGTTCGTAAATTATAGAAGGTCCTATACAATGAGTACTACTACTGTTCTATAGTGATTTTCATGTCATCGATTAATTCCTGGTATTTGTCAGTCTCAATTATGTGAATTAACTTAAAGGTTCCAGTTTGTAATTTCGCCAGTCCCGCGTCTAATGTCACTATCTGTGAGTTGGTATCAGAGAACGGTTTGATTGGCATATTTAATGCCTTTGAATGCAATCACAAAATATATGCATATTGTTGTCAATAGACATCATTATAGTAAAGCAACTCATGATACCATTCAGAAAATGTGAGTATGACGAATTCCATGCATTGCATTGCTTGCCTTCTGCTTATCATTCATACCAATCGCAAAAGCAACGAATATAGAACGATTGGTACGAATGGTCTGCATGCATATTGAAAAAAACGTATTTTTTTTTTACATAAATACGAAGATCAAACTTGTGAAATAAAACCAAATAAAACAATAAATGGAACATTTTGATATATTTTCGGTTAAAACAACAACAAAAAGAAAAATTGGAAAATAAAGTAAAGCATTAAGTTTTGCCAAAATTTCTTCACACTGCATACTTATAAACACACCAGAGCAACGAATACTAAGCGAATGGTGCGAATGGTGCGATTGGTTCTATGAGTGTGCATAAGGCAATCAACAAAAACAACGAATGATAGCATAGCAATAGCATTAGTTATTGTTGTCGAATGAAAGCATGGCAAAAGCAACGATTGTATGAATGCGGAATAAAAACGAATAGTCTCAATCTTTTCTCTGGTTGGTATAGTCCAATATTTTTGCGTCGCTCATCACCAAAGAGCAGAGTGCACTGAAACATAAAGATTATATCAGTTTCTGATATTGTTTTTGTGAACAGTTTTCACTGTCTCTGTTATGATAGTTGAATTTCTATTTTCCCTGACTCTATAAGACTTACTTAGCTTAGTTCCTAGTCTTTTGTTTTCCTTAACAAAGATGTGTTGCCCTGGTTTGTAAGTTTTGGGTGTTGTTTTTGTCTTTTTATGATAATTTATATCCTCTATTTGTTTCTGAACTTTCGAATAATATCCTCTTGTTCCTTTGTATGGCATCTACCAAAGAAGGCTTCAACCGGTTTCCTATTTATTGTAGAATGTACGGAATTATTATATTCATAAATAGACCTGCGTAACAGTTCAGGAAAGGTGGTATTAACATTTTCCGCCTTTAAGCATCGCAGTATTTCAGACAATGTTGAATGAAACCTCTCAATTTGTCCGTTCATGCTACTACTGTAAGGAGGTACAGTAAAAGCTCGATTTTTGCAACCCCCGATTATTGCAACTCCCCGATTAGCGCAACCGTCATTTTTTTATATTACGGTCTTTATAAGTGCAACTTTCGAAGAAAAAGGTCGTGATAAGTGCAACTTTTTTCTGATGCACTGAAATCAGGAACTTTGTTTGGAGGTCACGGTTAAACCAAATGCTCCCTATTCAACATTATTCTCTGTTCGACTCTGTCCACTGTGAACGAGCGTACTATAACTGTTATTTTACCGTTGCCTTCCAGTTATTTTTCATCCCATATTCTTCGATTTCAATATTTAAACTTATATATTTGGGGCTCGGTAAGTGCAACAATCTCAGTTAATGCAACAGGCTTGATTTCCTATCGGTTGCGCAAATCGAGCTCTTACTGTATTTTCAAAACCTTAACGTTATACTGGTTTTCCAGCATAAAAATAATTGCATTTGAATTAAATGATTTTTCATTGTCAATGACAACAAGTTCTGGCATGTTGAATGATAGAAGAACCTCCCTTAGGGGTTCCTTAATGTCAACCTGCGCATATTTAGAGAATTTGTCTATAGACGTTTGTAATGTTTTCCTCTCCGTTAAATAAATGTCGATGTGTACAATTTGTCCTGGACACTAGGGTATCGGCGTCTCACTTAATTCGATTTTATTCGGGTGCCTTTAATTTTTGTTCTTCTTGCACACTTTACAAGATTTAAAAACCCTTTTGATCTTCGAGTGTATTCTTTCAATTTGTCGATAGAGTTCTTATTATTCAGAGAATAAGTGAGTGGTAGATGATCAGTGAAAATTTTCATTTTTTGCCGAGCAGTAGAGTTCAGAGTTCCTTTGAGCTCAAACAATAGCGAGCATTTCCTTCTCATTGATCGCGTAATGTTCCTCCGGTTTCTGGAGAGTTCGAGACAAAAAAAATAATCGGTCTGTCATCTTGATGAGATAGTTAGAAGCGTCAGTGATCAAATTAAATTCCACACACACAGTCCGGATATGCTAGCAAAAAATCTTCTGACGTAAGAGAACTTTTAAAATTAATAAATGCATCAATTGCATCCTCGGAAAGATTTAACCTGATTTTATTGGAAGTATATTTGGAGGCGCGTCCATTCTCCCCCTTAGGAAGATGGTCAGGTGTTTTGCAATTTTAGCATAGTCCCGTATAAATCTCCTTTAAAAATTTGACATCCCCAGGAAAGACCTTTGATCCTTCAATGATTTAGGAATGGGAAAGTTATTAATTACCTCTGCTCTGGTTGGATTTGTCGTTATTGCAGCATCCGAAACAATAAATCCAAGAATTCGACTTCCCTTATTAGGAATTTGCATTTGTCAAGTTGCACTTTCATGTTTGCCAGTTCCAGTGTTCTAAATACCGTGTCCAAGTTTTCTAAATGGGTTTTTTCACCATTCGCAAAAATATGATATCGTCTATGTAAACGAAACAGATTTTGGCGATATGTTCCCTTAAGATGTCATGTGTGTCATAATGTTCTTTGAAAAATAGATGGAGCATTTTTCAACACAAATGGGAGTCTAGTAAACTCGTATTTACCGTTGTTAACGGAAAACGCTGTTTTCTTCCTGACACCTTCCCTCAGAGGGATTTGGTGAAATGCACTTTTCAAATCTATCACTGGAAACCAGTTGCTTTTCGACAATTTAGGTAGGACATCGTTAATATTAGGAATGGGGTATTTATCGGGAATCGTGACATCGTTCAGTTTCCTGTAATTTATAACCATCTGTATTTCCCGAGGCATCAGCTTTTTTCGAACTATCTATATTCAAGAATTTTATGGTGACCGTGAAGGCCGTATTATGCCGTGATCTAATAATTCATTTATTTGTGATTCTACCTCATCCTTGAGATGCATTGGATAGGGGTAATATTTCGAACATACCGCATTTTCATCTTTTGTCTGAATTTCACCGATAATAGAATTGGTGTACGTCAGTTTTTCATTAGGATCGCTGAATACATTTTTGTGGTTCTGAACCAGTTCGTCGATTCTTAATTTCTGTTCCTCGGTCATGTGGTCATTCCTAATGTTAGTATCTTTCACCGCCTGGGATTTCAGTTGTTTTATACGTAGTTTAATATTCTTGTTCACAATCATGTAATTATCTGCTGTGTGAATAAAAACTAATATCTCTTTCAAACTATCGTTTCCCAAGAATTGCATGAAAGGTTTTAAGTGGTGGTAAAAGGAAACACTTTCAGGCTCTTTGATTTTTCATGAAAACGATTTATAAAAGTGTGGCAGGTAGTGTGTGCGACTATCACACAGAAGAACCCGAGTTCGAACCCGGGTAAAACCATCTAACATTTTTCGGGGGCTGTTTTCCCTCGTAAATGTTGGCGACTTTACGAGTAAGAGAACAATCTCTAAGCCATGAAAATCTTCTCTAGAAAAGCATTATCCATTCTGAGCTGGCTTTAAACAGTAGGTCTCGGTCAGTGAGTATACAAATTATATCGTACACAGCTAATGGAAATAAGTAAGTAATGATGGGTGATTTTCGTCTGTCCGGCAATAGAATATGCAAAGAAATTTTTTACGTTGGGAATAGGATTTTTAACTAAATGAGGTTGAATGTAATTTTTATTAGACCCAGTATCGACCAATATTTTCCAAATTTGACCTGAGGTTGTCCTACTCTCAAAATAAGGAACGACGTTTCTGTTAATCTAAAAAATGAATATCAGCAAATTCTTGAGTTTCTGAGTGGTCATTGGCTTCATAATTCAACTCAGATTCATATTGTTGTGGAACTTGATCCTTAGTTTCTCCTGTGTTTAAATGAAAATGTCTTGGCATTTTCTGAGAATTTCGGGTCGGTTCGGGTTGGTCGTTAGGCCTTTTACCAGAAAATTGATTGTTATTTGTCGGTCTATTCATGTAATTTACCGCCCTTGACCGCAAAGAATGGTCTATATCCATTGGTTCATGACGGTTTTGTGGTTTTGGTGCAGTTTGTCTTGGGATTTGCAAATCATTATTTCGAAAAGTAGTCCTTGTGATATTTGATTGGAATTGTTCATTAAACGCATCGTAGGACCAGTGTTAAATATTTGAATACTGGGTGTTACTATTGGCATGTCCAGTTGTAAATACAGGGGCGAAATTCGGACAGTATTGTGTTCGTGTGGCAATTGTGGTGGTGTTTGCTTGTTAGATTTATTAGTCCTAACGTGCTATCCATGCGAATTCACGAATTGGGTCCTAACAAATTGGTTCTCCATTTTAAGGCACAGCTGAAAAGCCTGTGGGATATCCCTTGGTTCTTTCATGCCCAAGTGTATGGACTTTTCACCCTTGAGACCGCGTATAAAGGTATCTAGAGCCTTGTCCCGGTAAGTTTGGGATGCAAGACAAATTGTTCATAATAAGAGAAAAGTGAGAGTAAACTTCTTAATAGAAGTCTTGAATCTTATTATTTCCCTGCACTAAAGTAGTCATCTGGTACTCCAGAGTAGTAAGCTCTCTCTTTTCTGCGTAATGTAGCGTTAAGCATTTTGAGTACAATCCCAATTTAAGGGTGTGTTATAAGATTCGAGAGCCGCATCAGCGTTACCAGTGATTTTTTTTATAATAATGTTCAAAATAGCATACTGTGTAGAAGTACCTTTCTTTGAATCGTAAAGTCTCAATATTCTATCTACACTTTTCTTCCAAGAACTAAATTCAGACGGATTTCCCGAAAATTCTCTCAAACTTTTAACAACTTCAGTGACTTTGTCTAAATCGGAACGATCGTTTCCGAATGGTGCTTCAATTGCTTGGCCTATACCAGCTATATCAGCACTAGGATTTAAATATTGCCTAATGGCGATTTTACACTGTTCCGCACTAATTCGTGCAATGGTTTCCTGCATTGCCCTATTGTGATCCGCCTGAGCAGCTTCTTGGTCTGGGACGTTAATTATCGGAGGCGTAAGTATGTTTCCGGTTGGATTAGCCATTTTATTTACTTTCGTTTTTCTACATTTTTTTCACTGCGAGATAAAAGCTATGTTTCACTTATTAATTAATTGTTAGTTTTATTTTTTCAGCTATTGGAGGGTCTCGTAGGATTCGCAATAGTATTTAATGTTTTGTTTGTTACTATCAATTATTTATTTTTTTTCTATTTTTCAACTTAAGGTTGTTCACTTAATTTAACTATCTTTCTCTTATTTGGTTCACGGTCCAAAAGCTTCAAAGATGTATTTTGAGATCCTGCCTATACATGGGATTTATATTCCATTTTAGGCCGGGTGTAGGTGGTATAAATATTTACAAGATCAGATAGATTGAAGTATATCTTGCACCCCTTTAAAAGCCTAAATACTTGAATGCTTCTCTCGACAAGTTTCTATATGGCTTGCCTGACGAACATCACCCTGTATATTCATGCCCAGAACATAAACAGTGTCTGATTCGTGGACATCCGCACCACCCATAGAGATTGACGGCGATGCTGGACTAGTGAAACGTTTGTTTGACAACAAACAGCACTGGGTATATTGTGCATTAAAATCTACTCTGTTCAAGTGAGTAGTTAATCGTCCACCTTTTGTCCTCGACCTCCAGAGGGCCGGGCCGATGGTCAAATGAGTATGAATGACAGAGGTTGCTCTCATCCGCAAAAGAGGGTTCACAGTCAGACCCAACAGGTACTCAATGAAAATACGAAATAGAGAAGGACAGATCCTTGTGGTACTCCTGCGGTCGTCCTATGCTCGTTGGATGAGACCCCATCTATAACAACTTCTATAGAGCGATCTCTGAGAAAACTCGATATGAATCGAGAGAAGATATTACCGACATAGTAGATGATGAATTGTTCCTTACACTTTTAACGAATGATCAAAAGCTCTTACTTCCCCTGGGAGAGGAAAGAACTTTAGCACGATGGAGAAGTGTTTCGTGCCTGACCAGTCTGGCACAATTAGATCTTGCCTGCTTACGTATCAGCTCAGACGTGACGTTTTTATTTAAACGCCAATTTCGTCCCCTTTGTATCTGACAGCTTCTTTGCATGTCTCATTAAACCAACAGTACTTTGGTGATTTGATCTAAGTAGTCTTCGAGGGAATAAACGTGTTTATTCCAAGAAGAATTATTTTCCCGACCATTTCAGCAGCAGCATCGACATTCATAACATAATTTCCAGTTAAATTGGTGGTAAAAACTGTTGAGCTCGGCCCAACGTGTCTTTTCGTATATGTATATTGTCCTCTTCGTGACTGGTTTAGAAGAGCTTAGAATATCGCAGAACGAAAAGATCATCCGGCCAATGGAAGTTAATGTGCGAGTATACCGCAAAAAAAAATCGTACCAAGCCCACAAATATTCGCAAAGTGAATTTTATACTTAGCAACCATGACACTACCAAAAAACAAGACAACATCAACACAGAATGACAACAGAATAACCCCTCCCGCCGCTGTTATTTCTGTTAGTTGTTCAGTGTTATGCCTACAACAACTAACAGAACAACGACAAGAAGAACGGAGAACTATTTGTGATTTGTGAATGGGTAGTGGGTGGGCGGGGACACTAGTACAAGACAACGAGGGGGAGGGGCATAAAAAAAGCCCTTTGTGTTGATGCGTGGAGCTGGTTGTTGATAATGTGTGAGCGCAGTTTGGTTTATTTTGCTTTCTTCGTTTTCATTTGGTTATTGCTGCTGTTGTTGTGGAGTGGCAATGTTGTTATTTTGTGGTTGTTGTTATGTTATGTTCTCTTTATATTCCATTTCGTTTAATTTTTATTGCACTTTTTTTTATTACTGTTATTAAGCTTATTTAATTTGTTATTAATTGTGGAATTGAGTTGTTGTTTTGGTTTTATTTTAGTATAATTATTTTTTTTTTTGTTTTAAAGAACACTGAAAACACGGAGCAGGAGTACCACAATCTTATGTCCTCTCTCCTTGTCTATTTCTTATTTTCATTGACGACCTGTTGGGTCAGACTGTCAACCCGATCTACTCTTTTGCGGATGACAGCAAGCCCTGTCATTCATACTCATTTGATCATCGGCCAGGTCCTCTGGAGGTAGAGGACAAAGGCGAATGATGAACGACTCACTTAACCGCGATTTGGTGACGATTTGTGAGTGGGGCTAACTGAACAGAGTAGATTTTAAAGGACAAAAGACCAAGTGATGTTTGTTGTCACACAAACGTTTCACTAGACCGGCATCGCCGTCAGTCTCTGTGGGTGGTGTAGGTATCGACTAATAGATACTATTGATGTTCTAGGCATGAAGACACGGGGTGATGCTCGTTGGGCTAGCCATATATTCGAAGTGTCAAAAGAAGCATTCAACAGGTTAGGCTTTTTAAAGCGGTGTAAGAAATACTTCACTTCCTCTGAGCTCGTAAATATTTACACCACCTACATCCAGCCTAAAATGGAATATAACTCCCATATATGGGCAAGAGCTCCAAAGACATCTTTGCAGCTTTTGGACCGTGTACAGAAGAGAGCGGTGGTGATGATTGGAGATAGTAAGGTATCCAATTCCAAGTAAAGCCAGATTTGTTATTAATCGTTTAACGTACTTTGCAATTTCTTTAGAGTGATACCAGATTCTTTCTCGACCGGGGCTAAAATAAATAAAGCGTTATCCAGAATTCACTTATTTTCATATATGTCAACTAAATTTTGCCAGGTAATGGCGAAGCCATCATTTGGAATCGGACAAGTTTCCTGAATCAGATAATACATGTAACTAATGTAGGTGTTTTCTTTGCAAATAGCAGAAAAAATTTCAACATTACCATTAAAACCTTCACAAGGGGGAGATTAACGGGAATGTGCGAACAAGTCGACCTTTTGTTATCGTTGATCTTTTCAATATGATCTTCTATATAATGCATGAGAATCCATTTTATATATCGAGATACAATTACTTTTAATTTCCGCAATATTTGTCGAACATTTGGTATTAACATTTTCCACCTTTAAGCATCGCATTATTTCAGACAATGTTGAATGAAACCTCTCAATTTGTCCGTTCACGCTACTACTGTAAGGATAAAAATAATAATTCCAGCATAAAAATAATTGCATTTGAATTAAATGATTTAATTTTTTTTTAATTTTTGTTTTTCTTGCACACTTTACAAGATTTAAAAACCCTTTTGATCTTCGAGTGTATTCTTTCAATTTGTCGTTAGAGTTCTTATTATTCAGAGAATAAGTGAGTGGTAGATGATCAGTGAAAATTTTCATTTTTTGCCGAGCAGTAGAGTTCAGAGTTCCTTTGAGCTCAAACAATAGCGAGCATTTCCTTCTCATTGATCGCGTAACGTTCGTCCGGTTTCTGGAGAGTTCGAGAGAAAAAAAATAATCGGTCTGTCATCTTGATGAGATAGTTAGAAGCGTCAGTGGTCAAATTAAATTCCACACACACAGTCCGGATATGCTAGCAAAAAATCTTCTGACGTAAGAGAACTTTTAAAATTAATAAATGCATCAATTGCATCCTCGGTAAGATTTAACCTGATTTTATTGGAAGTATATTTGGAGGCTCGTCCATTCTCCCCCTTAGGAAGATGGTCAGGTGTTTTGCAATTTTAGCATAGTCCCGTATAAATCTCCTTTAAAAATTTGACATCCCCAGGAAAGATCCTTCAATGATTTAGGAATGGGAAAGTTATTAATTACTTCTGCTCTGGTTGGATTTGTCGTTATTGCAGCATCCGAAACAATAAATCCAAGAATTCGACTTCCCTTATTAGGAATTTGCATTTGTCAAGTTGCACTTTCATGTTTGCCAGTTCCAGTGTTCTAAATACCGTGTCCAAGTTTTCTAAATGGGTTTTTTCATCATTCGAAAAAATATGATATCGTCTATGTAAACGAAACAGATTTTGGCGATATGTTCCCTTAAGATGTCATGTGTGTCATAATGTTCTTTGAAAAATAGATGGATTATTTTTCAACACAAATGGGAGTCTAGTAAACTCGTATTTATCGTTGTTAACGGAAAACGCTTCCTGACACCTTCCCTCAGAGGGATTTGGTGAAATTCACTTTTCAAATCTATCACTGGAAACCAGTTGCTTTTCGACAATTGAGGTAGGACATCGTTAATATTAGGAATGGGGTATTTATCGGGAATCGTGACATCGTTCAGTTTCCTGGTGAAAGTGCATACGACTCAGGTATCCTTTACAGAAGATATTTTAATGCGATTTTCCAGTCTCCCTCGAGCTATGAGGGTGATATCGTATATTTTCCGTTCTTACCACCTATCGTTATCAAAATTCAAGTCGACCCACTCGCATTCTACCTTGGAACTTGGTCAAGGTGAAATCAATTTCGTAAAAGGTCGTTTGGTAATTTTGTGCCAAGGAACACATTTTCCCGAATACTCCTTCCTCGAGCAAGGAGTTCAAGTCTCCCGTAAAAGCCACCTTTTGTGTTTTAACCCCTTTATAGATTCGAATGGCTTTCTACGAATGAATGGCAGATTAAGCCGATCTCAGACGCTTACGTACGATGAGAGTTTCCCGAAAATTCTCCCATATAACGGTCGATTTACAAAACTCTACTTAGAATATGTTCATAAGTACTCTATACATGGAGAAAACTCGTTAATGTTACGACTTATGCGACTCGAATTTTGGGTCCCAAAACTCAAAAATCTAGTGCGAACTGTGATACACAATTGTCGTGAGTGTGTCCTGCAGAAAAAGAAATCTTCCGAGCAGATTATGGCCGCTCTTCCCCCTGAGAGAACTTCACTATCTCGTCCTTTTACTTGCACCGGCGTTGACTTTGCAGGACCCTTTGAAATAAAATCCTATATCGGCAGAGGTTGTCGAATCACAAAGGGATACGTTTTGGTCTTTGTCTGTTTCGCAACAAAGGCTATACATCTTGAAGCCACAAATGATTTGTCGACAAATTGCTTCATTGCTGCGTTTACCCGTTTTTTCTCTCGTCGAGGATGCCCCTCAAAAATGTTTTCTGATAATGGAACTACCTTTGTTGGAGCGTCCAATATTTTCAAAAAAAGATCAGACCCAATTTCTCCTCGACGTAAAACGCCAAATCTTAAATGTCAATGCTTTTCAATTGATGGAATGGCATTTTATTCCACCCGGAGCTCCACATATGGGTGGTCTCTGGGAAGCTGGAGTCAAAAACTCATTTTAAAAAGGTTTTCAATGCCCAAAGATTCACTTTTGAAGAATTTACTACCATGTTAGCAAGAATCGAAGCATGTTTGAATTCCAGGCCCTTAGTCCGATGAATGATGATCCGAGTGATTTAAACCCGTTGACTCCTGGACACTTTTTGATAGGAAATGCTTTGCTTTCCCCCCCAGAACCTGATGTGAACTCAGAAAAGTTAAGTAACCAAAACCGTTGGCAAAAACTGAAGGTTCTACATCACTTTTTCGCTAGAAGATGGAAAGATGAGTATTTAGTCGAACTCCACAAAAGGAATAAGTGGAAGTACCCTCAGCGCGATGTAGCTGTAAATGATTTGGTCGTCATTAAAAAAGACAATTTGCCTCCAAATGAGTGGAATATAGGCAGGGTCGTAAAAGTTTATATAGGATCAGACTCCAAAGTACGAGTGGCTGATGTACGGACCGCAAACGGCGTCCTCTCTCGGCCAGTAGTGAAACTCGTACTGCTACCCAACCCCGAACACCACTAACACGTATTATTTATATTTTTTCCTTTTCGTTTTTTCTTTCCCAACCGTCGAAACCGGAACCCGCATCGTCGCAACCGAGACACCGGCAACACCAGGAGCAACGCCAATAGATCCAACAACACTAACAACAACAATCGGGACAACAGTAGCGTCCAGAATCGTAGCCGGCATGGTCGCAACATCCCCAATGGCGACAACCACCGCAACAACAACCGACACGGCACCAACAATCGCCGCAACAATGGCGGATTGCCACCCAAACATCAACATTACGGTTAATTGTTAAGAACCCTTCCCCCTCTATCTATGAAATGCAATTTTTCCGGCCCAGACTAGCTCCTGCCTCTCCTTGATTTGCATTCCTGCATGGGGGGCGGCATGTCTACGCTGGGCACCCTAGTTTTAACCTTAGTTTTAAGACTATTGTGAATGTAAATGAATTACAACTCTGAATTATAACGAAGAAAAAAGATCCAAAAAGGACACGAAAACAGCCAACTTCAGGCACAACAATAATAAACAATCACAAACCCGAACATAAACCCGAAGGTACGTTTTAAATAAAACCCCGATTTTTAAAGATTCTAAGAAAAGCTAATTTGTTGTTTTCTTTTCATTTGTTTGGTTAAAATTATTTTATTCACCCCCCGCATATTTACCATGAATCAAAAAGACGTTGGATGAAACAACCACGGAAAGCGCAGACAGGGAAGACTGAGTCTCCGGTGGAAGTGGAAGTGGAAGAAAACATACAAATCCTTCATATAACGAACTGGAGAAAACACGCACAAGAAGGAAGTGGTCAAGACCAACAACAGGTTATAGATCCTATTAAATAATTAATAAAACTTTATGACGACACAAAAGTGCCTGACGAGGAAAAATAATTTCATTTTTAAAACGTATATGAACATTTTTTTTTTTTCGAAATGTCTATAAATCTTTTCTTCATAATTGTATTTTGTTTGGTTTTTTTTTTGGTTTTAAAATTTTCAAATTGCCAAAAAATATAAAAAACCGTTTAGTCAAATTTATAAAATTTAAAAAAAAATATAAAATAAAAATGGTTTATTTTGAAGTTGTTTGGTTTTTTTTTTGTTTATTTAAATTCATGCAATGTTACGTATATACTATAATAAACAATAGTTGATATAAGCTTAGTATACAATGCCCTAAACAGAGAACTCTAGTATAATCTTATTTCGTATTAAGGTATATTTTTACCGATATGAGTAGAAATTATTTTATTAATTAATTTTTAAATTAGTTTGCAGTGAAAATTATGAAAAACATCGCTTATCTATTATATGTTAAGATAAAATAAAAGGTCAAGGAGTAAGAAAAAAAATATATCGAAAAAGCAGATTTCTGTTAAATATGCCACCAGTATTTGTTGGTGTTTAATTTGGCAATTTGGTCTTTGGCAATTCGGTATGCTTGCACTATATCTCATGTCCGCTTCGCTTACTAAGTCAATCTGTATGGCCTTTGTCGTAGCCCTGCTGTAGTGATGGTAGAAAACTGGGACACCATCTGAGTTCTGAATAGCATTTCTGCTGTCTAAAAACAAGAAACTGTCCGGTGGTACATATCCTTTTTGCATAGTATTTTCTATATATCCCGTGTTTGTATAGTAAGGAGCCATAATTAGATTATATTCTGTGCATTGAGTACATCGCACAATGTGATTTCGAATAAGATTTATTATATGGTTATCAATCCTGCTTATTTCGGTGGTATTGTATAGCTTGACGTTAGATATATGTTTTTCGTAGTTGCTCTGGGCCGATCTGTACTTATTTGTACAAACTCGAAGTATTTTTCTTTCCATCACACGTATTTTTTCCATGTAAGATGGGGAGATGTTGAACCAGATTGGACATCCGTAGGTAATAATTGGTCTAATCAGAGATTTGTACATTATTACTTTGCTTCCCGCTCTTAAATATTTTGAATAAAATAGCGACCTATTTGCGAAGAAGGCTTTTCTAGTTTTGTCTAGTATATATCTAACGTGATCGTTGAAATAAAGAAATGTATCTAGATAAATTCCAAGATATTTTACTTTATCTGAGATAGGTAATATAGCATTCGTAAAGTTTGATTTTATCCCAAAAGACTTCCACTCTTTCCTTATGTTACTGTTGCATTTATTCACTGGCGGTCGGAATAAAATAGTTTCGCATTATTTATTTTGATGTGCCAGTTTTTGGCATAAGTTTCCACAGTATGAAAGGATAGTTGAATGTCCCTATTAATACTTGTAATTTTATCATTTGCGTTGTAAATTATTATGTCATCTGCAAATGCAATTATATTTTCTATTTTGCTCAGTAATTCTATTATGTATAAGTTGAATAGGCCTGGTGCCATAACAGTTCCCTGCTGTAAGCCGTTAAAAATTCTACATTTTCTGCTACTAACTCCATTTTTATGTATAACGAAGTGTCTACCGCTGATCATATTATATAATAATATTATTAAATGTGATGAAAACTCATAGTCCGTTAGTTTACATATTAAACCCGGGATCCAAATATTGTCGAATGCCTTTTCCATATCTATAAGGCGAGCCGCTGTGCAATATTTCCTGTTCCAATTCCAATTAATGTCTGAGGTTAGAATATTTATCGCGTTAATGGTTGAATGTTTATATTTAAACCCAAACTGTTTGTCGTTTATTAGACTTTTTCCTGTACATAACTTGTTAACTATAATATTAATGCAGATTTCAAAAACTTTACTGATGTTTGGCAGTAAGCTTATCGGGCGCATATTTTTTGGGTGGCTGTGATCCTTATCTTTCTTTGGTATAACTACTACTTTAGCTTCTTTCCACTTATCAGGGAAGTAGTAAGAATAATATTTGGGATATTATCTAGTCCTGTTGAAAGTTTTCTGCGCAGATTTTTGAATATGTATCTTACATCGTTCCTTGTCACAAATGATGTTCCTGACTGCTCATCGTCGAGATCGTTAGCTCTTTGTTCATGCGTGAAATCTGTGATGGTATTTCGGTTTCTTTCAAACAATATTTTTGAGTTTAAAAATGTGTCGAATTTCCGAGCTACATACAAATGGTTACTATTGTCGTGATCAATCTCTTTCTGAGAGTGAAGGGACTCAAAGTAGGCACCAATCATGTTTACAATATTTTGCTCACCACAGATCAGGTAATTTTGGTCTGTGTCTCTATCGATCTCCTGCATATCCAGCCCTGCTTTATGGATAAGTTCCTGCGAATTCCGAGGAATTTTTAAGGATTATATGTCTATGTTTTTAAATTTTCTATATGTGCACTTGATCCTATTAAACATGTCCGCTGTGTTTCTAGTGCTTACGTTCTTCAGTTTGTTCTCGATATTCCTGTTGACCATCAATGTTATATTCTCATTTATGAGCTTACGAGTTCTTTTAAGAATGGATTTAAGTGTCGTTAAAGCGGGTTCGGGGATTAGTATTTCCAATCTATTATGCTTCTTTATTAGAGTCAGAATTCTGCTTTTTTCGCTATACAATTTTGCTATTAGTGGATTGCTAAGTTGCCGATACGTATTTTCTTTAAACTTGGGTACAATTTCTTCCACAGTCTCACTTATTATGCTATGAATTTTTTCCAGATGACAGTCTATCTCCGTGTTCGCTAGATTGCGATCATTTGGAACCGAATTAGTCCTGTTGAATTTAGTCATAATGCGATCATTGAATTTTTCCCACTTTGTGGCTTTATAATTGTATTTTACACTGGGTTCTGCTTTAAGAAATCTGAAAGTATTTCTTTCATCATGCATTGATGCAATTATTTCCAACGCATTGTGATCGCTAGCATAATCAATAGTTTTTATGCAATTAAGAGTGTTGTTTTCGCTTTTAATATTAAGTCTACTGTCAGCAATGCAAACATCGAGATAAGACTGTGTTCTGGGATATGAAGGCATCGTAGAAGCGTAGAGTTTACATCTAAAATGTATTTCGTTATCTATCAACCAATCGTTTAGTATATTTCCTTTTGTATTATTTTCTCTGTTACCCCACTCCATACGTTTACAGTTTAAATCTCCAGCTAAAATGTAATGGTTTTTGGTATTTTGTAGTTTAAGTGAAACAAAAAGGTCGTGTAATTCTGATTTCAGATATCCATCATTGTTGCCAGACGGGTAATATGTCGATATGATAAATAAGGAATCATCATGGTTATTTATGGGAATTTGTATAACTACGGATTCTAAATAATTGAATTTTCTTATTGTATTGTTAGTGTATTTATCATATTTTATTACGCTTTTAATAAGTATCGCAGTTCCACCAGCCCTTTTGGAATCAGGCCTTTCCCTTCTTATAATGTCATAACCATCAAATTGTAGTCTATGTTTCTTATTAAGTTTAGTTTCGTTTATTATAACGATATCTGGGTTATGAGTTTTGATAAAATTTTGAAGAGTTATTCTTCTGTTAATTAGTACTAGTGAATTTACGTTAATCTCGATAATTTTTAGAGTTTTAGTAGTGATATTAGCCATTATACTTCCATTAAAGAGAAAATAGTATCAATACGGGAAGTTTGTATTTGAAGCTGTTTCTGAATATTAGCAAATTGAGTTGTTAAGTCTAGCATCATTGTTTTAACCTCTTGTATAAAAGTTGTTAATTGATTATCGGTATTATTTAAGGGGACCATGTTTTCCTTTACAATTTGAGCATAAGTACCTCTGAGTCATAGACTAACTTCAGGAGCCGAGGAATCTGACTCCTCCGGGGACGGAAACGTCACAATCCTTGCAGGTCCATTAGCGGCTAGCAAAGACCGGAAGGATGAAGCAGGCAAGAGCCTCGCTAAAAAGAAAAGGTTGTCAGGAGCTCAGAGGAAAAAGCTCCGAAGAATGCGACTGACTAACGAAGAAGCAACTCTGCAGCAAACTCCCAAAGACACATCGGAGCCTACACCTGCACCAGCAGGTAAAAGAATCCGCTCTCCACAGGAGGAATCTGCCGAAGCTGCAACGAAGAAGAGAAAGAGCTTCCTGACATCAGGTAGGACTAAATCTTCCAATCCGAAACCAAAAGAAGTCTCTACGCAGAATTCTGGCGATAGTAAGAAGGAAGGTCGAAATCCTACCACGACGACGGACAACTTGAATTCCACCTCAAGGAAAGGCGACCTACCAAAGGAACGCCCGTCACTTAAGAGGAAGGCAAATGTTGTAGCTGGTAAGAAGCCGCCATCTTACGCCAAAGTGGCAAAACGTCAAAAATGGGACGATCTATGTTTTGGCGTGATTGACACAAAAAGTGCCACGGGAAAAATCCCGGAAGAGCATAGGTCAGCAATAGAAGAGCTGATAAACACGAAAATCTTGGAGCACGTCCTCGGGAAGGGAGACGATTGCGACGAGATTGAGATCCTGAGCTGCTCCTACGCCAAGGGCATCTTGATGATGCAACTCGCATCAAATAAATGCGTAAACACCTTGGCACGCCTAGTGAAGGATGTTCCTACCCCTTGGGAGGGCGGCAAGCTCGACCTCATTAGGAAAAGGGACATTCCGGAACTTACAAAGACGTTCTTCTTCCTGAAGGGCTGGGGCAGCAAACTCCCACCCGGGAAAGTCCTTGATGTCCTGGGTCAGCAGAATAAGGGTCTGGAGACGGGCAAATGGGAGATCTTCCACAGGGAAGAGAGCCAAGACGGCACCCTCTTCGTTGTGGTAATCGACCACGGGTCCCTATTCTACGCAAGATCAGGGGGACGACCCAGAACTTACATACTCACACATAAAAACGTAAGCTTCTTTTTCTTCCCAGAGTTGTCAACTGCGGATGCGACGGTACTTAGACTTGGGGATGGTAGCCTGTACCTTGCGTCGATGTAGCTTCCATTCGACTCGCCGACACTTCCACCAACGGCTGAACTACAACATCTGGTGAGAGAAGCCAAGACAAAAGGTAAGAAATTACTAGTAGGCTGCGACGCGAACGCACACCACATTACCTGGGGTAGTTCGAATTGCAACAAAAGAGGAATTAGAATTCCTTAATAAGCATGATCTTATTACAATAAATACGGGCAACAAAGCCACCTTTATAAATCGAATCAGAGGGGAGGTATTAGATATCACTTTCGGTTCTGAAGAGATAGTAGAAGAGATCCAAGGATGGCATGTCTCCGACAAGCACTCCTTTTCAGATCACCGATACATAATTTTTAGTTTAATGAAACCACCACCAGAACCGCTAAGTTTCAGGAACAAGACCAAAACCAATTGGCACCGTTTCAGAGATCTAGTGAGCAAAGATATAGGGACTTCCAAAGAAATTCTACAAAACGAAGAGGAAATCGAAGAGGAGGTCGAAAGAGTTACGTCAGTATTAGTGAGGTCCTTCGAAGAGTGTTGCCCACTCAGAGAAAGGAGGTCGGCTCAGGAGAAACCCTGGATAACGGGGGAGATTAGAAACCTAAGCAAAGAAGTCCGTAGATCTTACAATAGAGCTAGACGTAAAAAACTTCAAGTATACTGGGACGAATACAAGTCCAAACATAGATTGTACAACAAAGCACTAAGAAGAGCGAAACGAGGGTCGTAGAGACAGTTCTGCGAACAGGTCGACACCGTTAACGACATGTCTAAAATAAAGAAATTTCTATCTAAGACACATACACAGGTGAAAGCCTTAGTGGACAAAGACGGAAATAAAACAGAAACGTTAGAACAATCAATCAAATTGTTAATAAACACACATTTCCCCACAGGTACAGAATAGAGGAACTCAGTCCGACCAGGGAAGTACAACATAGACCCGAAACCATCACGCCAGAAATGGTCAGGGAAGCAGTTAAAAGCTTCTCTCCGTTTAAAGCGGCTGGACCGGATGGCATATTACCGGCGCTTCTACAAAGGAGCATAGATATAGTGGGAAAACACCTGGCAGGCATCTTTGCATCCTGCCTCAGACTAGCCTATATCCCCAGGAAGTGGCAAGAAGCACGAGTTGTTTTCATTATATGTCTATGTTTTTAAATTTTCTATATGTGCACTTGATCCTATTAAACATGTCCGCTGTGTTTCTAGTGCTTAGGTTCTTCAGTTTGTTCTCGATATTCCTGTTGACCATCAATGTTATATTCTCATTTATGAGCTTACGAGTTCTTTTAAGAATGGATTTAAGTGTCGTTAAAGCGGGTTCGGGGATTAGTATTTCCAATCTATTATGCTTCTTTATTAGAGTCAGAATTCTGCTTTTTTCGCTATACAATTTTGCTATTAGTGGATTGCTAAGTTGCCGATACGTATTTTCTTTAAACTTGGGTACAATTTCTTCCACAGTCTCACTTATTATGCTATGAATTTTTTCCAGATGACAGTCTATCTCCGTGTTCGCTAGATTGCGATCATTTGGAACCGAATTAGTCCTGTTGAATTTAGTCATAATGCGATCATTGAATTTTTCCCACTTTGTGGCTTTATAATTGTATTTTACACTGGGTTCTGCTTTAAGAAATCTGAAAGTATTTCTTTCATCATGCATTGATGCAATTATTTCCAACGCATTGTGATCGCTAGCATAATCAATAGTTTTTATGCAATTAAGAGTGTTGTTTTCGCTTTTAATATTAAGTCTACTGTCAGCAATGCAAACATCGAGATAAGACTGTGTTCTGGGATATGAAGGCATCGTAGAAGCGTAGAGTTTACATCTAAAATGTATTTCGTTATCTATCAACCAATCGTTTAGTATATTTCCTTTTGTATTATTTTCTCTGTTACCCCACTCCATACGTTTACAGTTTAAATCTCCAGCTAAAATGTAATGGTTTTTGGTATTTTGTAGTTTAAGTGAAACAAAAAGGTCGTGTAATTCTGATTTCAGATATCCATCATTGTTGCCAGACGGGTAATATGTCGATATGATAAATAAGGAATCATCATGGTTATTTATGGGAATTTGTATAACTACGGATTCTAAATAATTGAATTTTCTTATTGTATTGTTAGTGTATTTATCATATTTTATTACGCTTTTAATAAGTATCGCAGTTCCACCAGCCCTTTTGGAATCAGGCCTTTCCCTTCTTATAATGTCATAACCATCAAATTGTAGTCTATGTTTCTTATTAAGTTTAGTTTCGTTTATTATAACGATATCTGGGTTATGAGTTTTGATAAAATTTTGAAGAGTTATTCTTCTGTTAATTAGTACTAGTGAATTTACGTTAATCTCGATAATTTTTAGAGTTTTAGTAGTGATATTAGCCATTATACTTCCATTAAAGAGAAAATAGTATCAATACGGGAAGTTTGTATTTGAAGCTGTTTCTGAATATTAGCAAATTGAGTTGTTAAGTCTAGCATCATTGTTTTAACCTCTTGTATAAAAGTTGTTAATTGATTATCGGTATTATTTAAGGGGACCATGTTTTCCTTTACAATTTGAGCATAAGTACCTCTGAGTCATAGACTAACTTCAGGAGCCGAGGAATCTGACTCCTCCGGGGACGGAAACGTCACAATCCTTGCAGGTCCATTAGCGGCTAGCAAAGACCGGAAGGATGAAGCAGGCAAGAGCCTCGCTAAAAAGAAAAGGTTGTCAGGAGCTCAGAGGAAAAAGCTCCGAAGAATGCGACTGACTAACGAAGAAGCAACTCTGCAGCAAACTCCCAAAGACACATCGGAGCCTACACCTGCACCAGCAGGTAAAAGAATCCGCTCTCCACAGGAGGAATCTGCCGAAGCTGCAACGAAGAAGAGAAAGAGCTTCCTGACATCAGGTAGGACTAAATCTTCCAATCCGAAACCAAAAGAAGTCTCTACGCAGAATTCTGGCGATAGTAAGAAGGAAGGTCGAAATCCTACCACGACGACGGACAACTTGAATTCCACCTCAAGGAAAGGCGACCTACCAAAGGAACGCCCGTCACTTAAGAGGAAGGCAAATGTTGTAGCTGGTAAGAAGCCGCCATCTTACGCCAAAGTGGCAAAACGTCAAAAATGGGACGATCTATGTTTTGGCGTGATTGACACAAAAAGTGCCACGGGAAAAATCCCGGAAGAGCATAGGTCAGCAATAGAAGAGCTGATAAACACGAAAATCTTGGAGCACGTCCTCGGGAAGGGAGACGATTGCGACGAGATTGAGATCCTGAGCTGCTCCTACGCCAAGGGCATCTTGATGATGCAACTCGCATCAAATAAATGCGTAAACACCTTGGCACGCCTAGTGAAGGATGTTCCTACCCCTTGGGAGGGCGGCAAGCTCGACCTCATTAGGAAAAGGGACATTCCGGAACTTACAAAGACGTTCTTCTTCCTGAAGGGCTGGGGCAGCAAACTCCCACCCGGGAAAGTCCTTGATGTCCTGGGTCAGCAGAATAAGGGTCTGGAGACGGGCAAATGGGAGATCTTCCACAGGGAAGAGAGCCAAGACGGCACCCTCTTCGTTGTGGGAATCGACCACGGGTCCCTATTCTACGCAAGATCAGGGGGACGACCCAGAACTTACATACTCACACATAAAAACGTAAGCTTCTTTTTCTTCCCAGAGTTGTCAACTGCGGATGCGACGGTACTTAGACTTGGGGATGGTAGCCTGTACCTTGCGTCGATGTAGCTTCCATTCGACTCGCCGACACTTCCACCAACGGCTGAACTACAACATCTGGTGAGAGAAGCCAAGACAAAAGGTAAGAAATTACTAGTAGGCTGCGACGCGAACGCACACCACATTACCTGGGGTAGTTCGAATTGCAACAAAAGAGGAATTAGAATTCCTTAATAAGCATGATCTTATTACAATAAATACGGGCAACAAAGCCACCTTTATAAATCGAATCAGAGGATATCACTTTCGGTTCTGAAGAGATAGTAGATGAGATCCAAGGATGGCATGTCTCCGACAAGCACTCCTTTTCAGATCACCGATACATAATTTTTAGTTTAATGAAACCACCACCAGAACCGCTAAGTTTCAGGAACAAGACCAAAACCAATTGGCACCGTTTCAGAGATCTAGTGAGCAAAGATATAGGGACTTCCAAAGAAATTCTACAAAACGAAGAGGAAATCGAAGAGGAGGTCGAAAGAGTTACGTCAGTATTAGTGAGGTCCTTCGAAGAGTGTTGCCCACTCAGAGAAAGGAGGTCGGCTCAGGAGAAACCCTGGATAACGGGGGAGATTAGAAACCTAAGCAAAGAAGTCCGTAGATCTTACAATAGAGCTAGACGTAAAAAACTTCAAGTATACTGGGACGAATACAAGTCCAAACATAGATTGTACAACAAAGCACTAAGAAGAGCGAAACGAGGGTCGTAGAGACAGTTCTGCGAACAGGTCGACACCGTTAACGACATGTCTAAAATAAAGAAATTTCTATCTAAGACACATACACAGGTGAAAGCCTTAGTGGACAAAGACGGAAATAAAACAGAAACGTTAGAACAATCAATCAAATTGTTAATAAACACACATTTCCCCACAGGTACAGAATAGAGGAACTCAGTCCGACCAGGGAAGTACAACATAGACCCGAAACCATCACGCCAGAAATGGTCAGGGAAGCAGTTAAAAGCTTCTCTCCGTTTAAAGCGGCTGGACCGGATGGCATATTACCGGCGCTTCTACAAAGGAGCATAGATATAGTGGGAAAACACCTGGCAGGCATCTTTGCATCCTGCCTCAGACTAGCCTATATCCCCAGGAAGTGGCAAGAAGCACGAGTTGTTTTCATACCAAAACCGGGGAAGGAAAGCTACGCGATGTGTAAGGCTTATAGACCCATAAGCCTCACATCCTTCTTATTAAAAACTAATGAGAGACTGATAGACTCTATGATTAAAAGACAGATCCCGAGCGATCAACTAAAATTTCAGCAACACGGCTATGTCAAGGGAAGATCAGTAGAGACAGCCCTGCATGAGGTAGTGTATCTCATAGAAAGCTCTTTCGACGATAAAATATATACATTTGGTGTTTTTATCGACATAGAGGGGGCCAAACCTTGCTTCAGGAACAAGAACATAGAAATAAACACGAACGTTAAATATCTGGGAGTAATTCTGGACAGGAAACTAAACTGGAAAGATCACATCAACAGCAGAGCCGAAAAAGCCCTCAGATGCTGGTCAATATGCCGTAGAGCAATTGGCTCCACATGGGGCATCCGCCCAAGCATGTCGCACTGGCTATACAAAAGCGTAATAAGGCCGATTATAACTTATTCGTCAATAGTATGGTGGACGACAATGACAATGACAATGTAACGTGAAGAAACTACAAGGGATTCAAAGAATTTGCTGCGTAGGAATATGCGGAGCAATGAGGACCGCGCCGACGAGCGCCCTCGAAATTCTGCTATACATCCACCCAATAGATATCCAAATCAAATCTGAGGCAGCTATCTC